>PRKT01000375.1:347514-375946 GCA_003671525.1 Saccostrea glomerata | reverse complement strand
CCCCCCCGCCCTCTTAAGCAGGGTTAAGCTTACAAAGTGTTCACCCAGAAAAATAAAGAAATTAAAATTTCTTGCAGTGACGTAGCATCGTTTTTGAAAGGGGAAAGGGGACAGCCAGAGAAAAAAAACTTGCCTGAAAAAGTTGACAAAAAAATTGCTATAACAAGAAAATTATTATTTTGGGGAGGGGAGGGGGGCTTTTTAAAGTTCCAACTTCTTTCAGTACAATTTTCCCCCATATAATACTACATGTACATAACCCTTATTTCACTTTACTGTATCACAAAGCGGGGGGAGGGGCAACCGGCCTTTCAATGCTAATTTTAAACAATAATATTTCTACGTGCCTGTTTTAGTAATATGCATATCTATACATTGTGTCCTAATTATCGACAAATTTTCATGAAATTTTATGCAGCTGTTTAAGAATAATTATGCTTATAAAAAAATAAAGAAATAAAAAAAAGGACTGACGGACTAACTGACATGCCAAAGGCATTATACCACTCGCAACTTGTTGTTATAAAAGTAATTTATAATTTCTCTCTACATTTAAACACTCTTTCAGATTTTCTAGACGATATCCTAAATAGCCGTTTACTCTTGATAATACCATTTTAAGCCCGAAATTAATATGACTTTGAAAATAGGCAGGGTCACAGGTAAAATCAATATATTATATTGAATAAAATCTTTATCCTTCCTAGTCTATAATTTATGAATGGTAATAAACTAACAGTTTTGCAAATAAATATGAAATAAACTATGTAAAATCCCAAGTTCGAATCGGGCAGAGGTGATAAACTTGCTTGATTTGAATTTTTTGCAATCCAACAGACAATTCAAATCAAGCGAGTTTATCGCCTGCAGAAACATTAAACATATTGGTTAAAAAATGGGTTTAGAATTAGGGATAGACCAATACTGGAAAGTGTGAAAATTCTCCCCAAAAGTGCGTTCAAATCTTGCGCCGTAGATTGCACATTATTTGCATTTAAAATATGATCAAAGACTAAAATACAAAACAATAAAGCTACATTTCTGCAGCTACGTTCTTAGTATCTCGTACGTACGACATATTATCTCGTTCGTACGACTTATTATGGACGTCGTACAAACGAGATGATAAGTCGTACGTACGACTTGGTTTTTCGTTCGTACGACTTTTTATGTCGTACGTTCGACTTAGTATCTCGTTTGTACGACTTATTATGTCGTACGTACGTGATAGTATATCTCGTTCGTACGACTTAGTATCTCATACGTACGACTTATTATGTCGTACGTACGACTTATTATCTCGTTCGTACGACTTATTATGTCGTACGTACGACTTAGTATCTCGTTGTACGACTTATTATGTCGTACGTACGACTTAGTATGTCGTTCGTACGACTTATTATGTCGTTCGTACGACTTAATATGTCGTACGTACGACTTAATATTATCTCGTTCGTACGACTTATTATGTCGTACGTACGACTTATTATGTCGTACGTACGACTTATTATGTCGTACGTACGACATAGTATTTCGTTCGTACGACTTAGTATCTCGTACGTACGACTCATTATGTCGTACGTACGACTTATTATCTCGTACCTACGACTTAGTACCTCGTACGTACGACTTACAATATTTTTTTTCAAGTGGCAGCAATACGCTTCCGTACACCTGAGCTTAAAGCTCAAGTGAGCTTTTCTGATCACATTTTGTCTGTAGTCCGTCTGTCCGTCCGTCTGTCTGTAAACTTTTCACATTTTCAACTTCTCAAAAACCACTGGGCCAATTTTAACCAAACTTGCCACAAAGTATCCTTAGGTGAAGGGGATTCAAGTTTGTTCAAATGAAGGGCCAAGCCCTCTTCCAAGAGAGATAATTATGAATTAATGAAAAAAATATGGTATCTTAAAAAAAATCTTCTCCAGAACGGTTGGGCCAGGAAAGATGAAACTCACGTGGAAGCATCCTCAGGTAGTGTAGATTCAAGTTTGTTCAGATCATGACCCCCAGAGGTAGGACAGGGCCACAATGGTTGATCAAAGTTTTTCATAGGAATATATAGGGAAAGTCCTTTAAAAATCTTCTCCAGAACCATTGAGCCAGGAAAGATGAAACTCATGTGGAGGCATCCTCAGGTAGTACAAATTCAAGTTTGTTAAAACCATGACCCCTAGGGGTAGGGCGGGGCCACAATGGCTGATCAAATTTTTACAAGGGAATATAAGGGAAATATCTTTAAAAATCTTCTTCTCCAGAACCATTTGGTCAGGAAAGATGAAACTCGTGTGGAAGCATCCTCGGGTAGTGTAGATTCAAGTTTGTTCAAATCATGACCCCCTGGGGTAGGTCGGGGCCACAATGGCTGATCAAATTTTTATTTTTTATATTGGAATATATAGGAAAAATCTTCCCCAGAACAGAAAAGTTTTGTCAAATTGACATGTAATCATCTGCAAGTAGTGAAGATTTTAATTTATTCAAAAAATGTCCGGGAGGGGGGTCACAATGGGAGATCGAGTAATATGTTGGAAAAAAATCTTTAAAAATCTTCTTTTCAAGTATTGCAAAATTATACATAAATTTTGAATGCTTTATTGATATATTGACATTCTCAAGTTAGTAATAGAAAACAAATCCCCCGCCCACAGCAAGTCAGCTTTTCAATGATAAGCTGATTTGCGTTTTTTAACTAACCCATGTGCTCAGGTGAGCGATGTGGCCCATAGGCCTCTTGTAAAGTTTATGTGAGCATAATGCTCTTAATTTACCAGTCCAATATGCTATGTCCAGTATTCTTAAATATTCCCATTTCTTTATTTCTTCTCTCTGATAACTCTTTGAAAGTTAGGGGAGTTGATTTCCTGATAGTTCAACCGGAATGTAAATTTCGCCAAGCGAAGGGTTATTAGCCAAAGAGGCCTAATTTGCCTGTAAATCTCGTGGGTCTGTCTTTGTGTTTGACATCAGTGGGCGGGGACTATTGAAATGGACACGAGAAGCCTCGTGTAATTTATGAAATGTGCACCGTCTGGTTTGTTGGGTATACCAGGGCTACATTGATAGTTAAAAACGTCGGATAATTTGCATGACGGGCCTACATGTACTTTGTTGGGTGTGCCAGGGCATCAAAGATACTTGAAAACGTGGGATAATTTTCATGACGGGAAGCCCGTTATGCAAATTACTCGGTATCCCACGTTTCAACTATTGAAGTCCGTTATGCAAATTATCCTACGTAATCGTTGATGCCCTGGCATACCCAACAAATTAGACAGTGATTACTTAAATAACTATAAATTTTATGAAAGAATGGGCCTAGCTGTTTTTAACACCCCAAAAATTTACTTCAATCTTGTGCGTAAAATGTATCTAATGCAGTTGAGTCGTAGTGGTAGGATAAGATAATTCGCTAATTAAGTTAGTAGCTGACTTTAAATGTTCCCTTTGGTTAAATAAGCCTATTTTAAAACACTAGTAGTAAAAAATTAATGGCCTGCTGAGGAAAACCAACAAACCCGATCTACTGATTCACAGCTAAAAATACGTATACCGGTATTGATACAGTAATTGACTGCTATATAGACTATTATCAAGTGCTTTGAACTGTTTTGTTGAGATGATAAGATTTTATCTGACCATTAACAAAAAAAAAAAAAAAACACAAAGCACTGATACATGTACTTTACAACAAATTTTCAGAGAATGGAAATCAAAGGTAGAGAAATCATTTAGGTAATTTTCATGGTATGTTTTCGAACACTTTTAAAAGCCCTGTAAACCCGCGACCTACGTTAATTTAGTCACTCAACAGATTTGGTTAGCAAGTGGGGAAGCGTATTAGTGCCACGTACTAGTAATATATTTTTTAAAGTTGTTAAAGGGGATGGAGGTGGCCATTTTAAGACTATAATGATCTTCTTTAGAAGAAGAGATCCATATGAAGAAAAATTATCAAATTTTAAAACTAAAATTTTTAAATTTTTCTGACAGCTTAAGAAACCATATTTAAAAAATTAAGTTATATCAGGTGGTTAATTTTGTTGACCCCCAGCCTCCTTCAATCCCACTTTAAAGTTGAACTTTAGTCTTGACTTTTTCTACTTTAGATTTGGTAATTCTAACTTTAATCTTTGCTTTTCCAACCTGAAAGTTGATAATTCAAACTTTAATCTTGGCTTTTCCAACCCAACCTTAACCTTGGCTTTTCTAAATTTAATGTTGGCATTTCTAACTTTAATCTTGGTCTTTAAGATGGAAAAGCCAAGATTAAAGTCGGAAAATGCAAAATATTTTTTTAAATGGCAAAGAATATACTAGGCAACATAAGTTATTCATTTATTGAAGAAATCACGGTCTTATTAGTAGAGTATGCCAGGGCATTAATGATTGTTGGAAACGTGGGATAATTTTCATAACGAGTAAAGCCCGTTATGCATAAATCATCCCTTGTTTCGAACTCAGTATCGTTGATTGATTGATTGTATATTGTTTAACGTCCCAAGATTTTTTCACTCACATCTTCCTTAGTTCCTGAACTTTTCCTTGGAGAAATTTACATTCCAGTAGAATGATCAATAAATCATCTCAACTAATTTTCAGAGTTATCACGGAGAAAACAAGTAGAAATCGAAATATTAAGCAGTTAGTTGACTTTAAAAGTTTAAATGTTCATTTTGGTTCAATCAGCCTGTTACATTTTAAAACACAAATGACCTGCTGAAAGATATCAACAAACCCGATCTATTGACTCGCTGCTAAATTGTAAATAATTGATTGATACACGTATATAGACTGTTAACAAGTGCTTTGAACTGTTTTGTTGAGGAGATAGTTAACATGAAGACAATCTAACAATACAATCTTGTACTTTTCAACCTCCTGAAACAGAATATGATGTGTAGTCGCTTTGAAGCAGCTTTGCCATATTCTTAAAAAAAATCATTTTTTGACCAATAGGCAAACTGTTGATATAAAATAAGTTAATGTGACAGGTTTTTTCAACTTTCACCCCGCAAAGTCAACAAATCAAAATTGTACTGATCGTAATATAATGACCTTTTTTGCAATTCACCCCACCCTTGCATGGGTTGTATTATAAAGAACATGTTTACAAATTCTTGACATCAAATTTGACTACGTATTTATAACCCCATTTCCTTATCAATACAAAGCTAGGGGTCACAGTAGGCTGACAAGCTTATTTCTCTCACCTCTGATTATTTCAGGGGTTCCGTATTTTACGACCCTGTTCACAATTTAAAGACATTTGTAAAATTGATCATGATCATTTTCTTCACGTTTCATATTTTGTAAAGTGAGCGTGTTTATTCGTTACAAAAACATTTGCAATTTTCTTAACCAGTCTCTAACGAGACTGTATAGTTCTACTAGTTTGAACGTATAACAAAGGAAGAGAAAATATATAAGCACTTGCCTATTGAAGCTTTGCAACAGCAATGAATAGCATAGTGTAGTCTACTTCTGTGCCAAGACTTGGTGAAATGGGACCAAAACAGTAGAAGAAGTAGTGTTTTAAAAGTATTTCACAGTAATTTCTATATCTAGTAAACATGCATGCCAACACCATTAATTTGATTAATCGAAATCAAAACTGGAGTGTTCCAATCCCTTAGTTCAGCTCTGCTCAGCAAGCGACACAAAAATGATTCACAGAATTATATACGTCTTAGCTGTTCAGTCTATTTCTGTGTCAAAGTTTTTTTTTTTTAAATCAGACCAAACCTGAAGGATCTATATTGTATTAAGTTACCTTGGTAACTACGTTCACCTGATGTAAACCTGATAAAAAGAATTAAGTAATAAAGTATCGACTATCAAGTATAGTATAGTCTATATACGTGCTAAGTTATATTGATTGACTAATTGATTGTGTATTGTTTAACGTCCCTCTCGAGAATTTTTCACTCATATGGAGACGCCACCACTTGCCGGTGGAGAGCTGCAAATTTTGACCTATAGTCGGCACTTAGGGCCATTGAGCAGGGAGGGATCTTTTTGGTGCCAGCACCTACTGCGAAACGGGACCTCGGTTTATACGGTCTAATCCGAAGGACCGGTCTCCACGTCCCATATTGGGATTCGAACACGCGACGTAAGGATCGATTCCTTTCTTCGCGACTCTAAAGCAAACGCTCTTACCACTGCGCCACGCGGCTAAGTTATATTGAGATCAGATCAAAACTGTAGGATAAGTAGCGTTCTAATTGTTTAGAAAGCGGACACCCTACTACAGTAAAATTCGGTTATAACGAAGTTCTTAGCTATATACGTAATACGTTATATTCGTATACGAAATTTTTTAAATATAATTATATAGACCGGGATCCAAGATAAATTCGCTATATCCATAAATTCTCAATACCCGTGTTCGTACTAGCTGCAGAACTGTACCTCTCCGAAAAAATATTTTGATAGACCGGTCTATCAAAATATTTTTTTTCGGAGAGCCACAGTTCAGCAGCTATGTTCGTACTAAACGAGTTTTACTGTATCGTATTAATAAGCTCTTCTGATCTGTGACCAGTAGAGCTTAAAAAAGTTAATATTATTAAGGTCTTCCGTTTCCAACGGAAGACCTTCTACTGATTCTGTTGGTCAAGATTATTATTCTTTTTTTTTCTTCTACTTCCTAGACGCCAACTTTGAGGCCTCATATCTCACTTATTTATCAACGGATTTCGCTCAAATTTTCAGACATTATAGACATCATTAAACTCTATCAGTGTGCTATCTACCATTTCAAGAATTCACTTCCGCTTTTGAGTTATTCCCCTTTAAACGAAAATTTATAGGCTTTCGTTTCCGGATAAAGGCTCAGAGACCACAAACGCTGGAGCAGAAATTTTACTGATTTTGGGTAAGAGAAGGATTGAAGTTGTGCACATCGGTTTTTGTTTTTCGATTTCTGTATTCACAATGGCGCTATATAGGGGTCAAAAATTAGAACGCCTAAAAGTCCGAAAATTTACACATATTTTCCTTTTTATCTTAAAAACTAAAAATATTTTGTTAAGACATGTAGAACAAAAGTTGTGCATAATTGCAAGGGCTTTCATGTGATACTATTCAAAAGGGGCTGGCCCCTATAATTAGGGCTCTATGGAACTTGAAAGTTTTTGCTTTATAACTCAAAAACGGTAAATATTTCGATCTAGATCTTACGAACAAAATTGCTCTTTTACACATTTTTGATCAGATGAAAATGCTGTTTTGTTCGATTATGCCGGGAATATTGCGTAATAATGCGGTAGAAAGCAGGCAAGGTAAACAGGTAGCGTTTTTCGGATTACATTCACCTTGTTCATGTTGTTTGTTTACAATTATATAACACGCCTCCCTCGATAGCGCGGGGCAAAGTCGGTCACCGGGAATCAATCGGCGGGTAATCCAGCGACCAACAGTTATACACAAATAAAAACACAGAATGGTTAAATTCATTCTTTTAATATATAAAATTGTACCTTAATACTATCTCTGTCCTATAAAAATATTATTTTGTTCGAGTCTTACGTATTATAGGAAAGAAAGCTAGGCAATCCTCATCTTGCTATTGAAGGAAAACTCTGTAGTCTTTATGCGCAGAATTGAAGTAAACTTGCCGTAGGTAATAAATATTTTACAATGCTGTATCACATCTCTTTTTTTAAATTAGGTTTTAAACATGTTCTTTGGTTCCCGTTCAGAGTATTCAATGGCATCATTTTCCTTTGATTAATCAAGATGTTTCCAAGAGAAAGAGTTTTAATAAAAAGCTTTTCTTCGTTAAAATATGAACACAAACAATATGAACGAAAACGATACACGCCCGGATCTCAAAAAAAGAACTTTTAAAGAGTCAAATAATACAAAAATTATTTACTGCGCAATTCTCACATTCACCTGGAACCCAGATTTTAAGTGTGTGACCATTGCTGCGTAATCTTACGATTACATGCATCCAAGAAAATCTTAAGCGACACGCCGCGGCGAACCATTGACCCCGCAGTCATAGGCAAAATAATTGGTGTATTAAAACCATTTTACAATTAATGGAAAATTATTATTGTCGGATATTTGAGATTAATATGTTCATATAATGTTGGCTTATCTTCGTTTTAAATTTGATCGTGATACATGTTTATCTAAAACAGCTATCTTGGTTTTGTGTTTGTTTACAATTACGCGACCAACCAATCCTTCCGTCGCTTGTTGACATTAATTTACACAGCGTGGTCGAATGTTAAATCTTATTTTACAAACTTACGGAAAACATTATTTTCTGTAAGTAAATCGAATCTTTCAAAAATATTTTAAAATATCTTAGGTTTGACTTTAGAACAAAACGCTGGGGTATTTATTTTACATGTACATTAATCAGTCTTCAATTTTTATAGTTCGTTAGCTCCATGTGTAATTTTACTTTTCGTTTTGAGGATTCATAGCGTAAGGACTGGCGATCTGCGGTTACTTTACTTCAACCAATATTGATTTAAATGCACAAGCTTAATTAGCGCTTTTAACACACAAATAAATCCGTTTTCAACACAAATTTTCCCAAACACATTTTTTTTGTTCATCACAGATTTTTACCATGGCTATTTCAGTTTTAAATTTTAAAGAAAATCTTCCGAATCATAAGGATCTATTCAGAATTTTACTCATTAATGAAATGGACTAAACATCGATAAGTATCTCCGGCACGTTTAAACTTCATAAGTGACTTCTGTGCTGCACAATGCCTATTTATATTACACGTTGAATAGTCAAGTTGAAAAAATAATTCAAGATTTTAAAGTAATGAATTTTATTTGTTTTATAATTTATTCAAAACCTGTAAATGATTAGTATAGTGTGCTAACCTTTTAATTTTGTTCCGTGATTTTAAAAATATCAGTAGCAGGTTATACAATGTACATGTAAGTAGTACATGAAATAAACCCGCATCGTATGTACAGAATCGAAAATTTAAGAACTTATATATAACAATCTACAGCTACTGAATATCACAAACTTATCATGTAATTACACACTTTTATGACCTAATTTAAACTCTTAAAATCATAACCGGCACCATAGTTAAACATTAATTGTCTTATAATCGGCACTTAATGCCTTTGAGCAGGGAGGGATCTTTTTTGTGCCAGCACCTAAAGCGACACAGGACCTTGTTTTATACGGTCTCATCGGAAGGACAGGTCCCCAAGTCCCACAGTGGGATTCGAACCACGACGTAAGGATCAACTTCTTACTTCGCTACTATAGAACAGACGCTCTAATCACTGCGCTATGCGGAAGACCTTGGGGATATAAAATGAAAACAATAAAGAAAACGGTTAGAAAAAAATAAGAAGGGGTCGTTTTAAAGTATTATTCTTACGAACTTCAGGGCAAGAATGAGAAACCATATTTACGAAAGCTTCCTGATATAAAAAAGATTACTTTTTTTTCAAATCAGGACTAGAGTTTTCCCTTACAAAGTGATTGTGTATTTTGGGGGATACTGTGGATGGAATGGGAATTTAACGGTCTGTTTAACTGTCCATATGTCTGTCTGCCCCTTAAAGTTTTTCCCAGAAGGTCAGGCTATAACATAAAAAAAACCAGAAGCTTGTACTCGATACAAAGATTTCAAGTGATCCTAGGATGTGTCATTGTATTTATATATTCAAGGCAATATTACGGGAAATTCAAGGTCCCTGGAGAAAGAATTAATGTTTTGTTGCATCATTTATATGTGATCGAGAATATCTGTATTAAAGCTCATACTTGATACAGAGATTGCTTGTGACAAAAATGTTTTTTTTTTTTTTACGATTTTGACTCAGAAAACAGTATTTTTTTTTATTCTGACTATATTTGTTTAAGTCCATATTTGATATAAATTGCTTATAGTCCGCCTGTTTTCAAATGACTTTAAATAAGGTCATTTTAGCAAATTTAGGGCCAATGACAGAAAAGTTGTAAAACTCCTGTCAAGGTTATGAATTTCTAAAAGTTGTTTCAGATTGAGGGTTTGTCTTGACAAAGAGCCAAGGTTATTCTGTTAAAATCAAGGTCACTGACAGAAGAAATCTTTTCTTTTCCACGCTATGAACTAGTAAGTGAAAATCATTGGAGGCTCTTACTTGAAACATAGATTACTTATGATTGGAGGTTGTGTCATGACCCTGATCAAAGATCTTTCTGGCAAATCAAGGTCACTGACAGAGAATAAATGTTTAAGTATAACTTTGTAATTAAGATTCACTGGAGGCTCATGCTGAGAAGAAAGGTTGTTCACATTAGAAAGTGCAGTAACCTTGACCCAAGGTCGGTACTTCCTGTCCACAGCTCCAACGGAAGACCTACTCGTTGCTTTGCAACGAGCTCGGCTCTAGTTCATAGAATAATTATAAATCACATGCACATATAATAGAGTTGTTCATAATTTTCAAGTAACCTATAAACAATCAATTTCATTTAGAACTCTAACTAGTCGATTTTTTTTCAAGCGTTTAGGCAAATGTTATATTTTTCAGCTTTCACTGCAGTTTTTCATGTAATGAAAACTGTAATTTGGAGTTTAGATTTCGTTAGATATCGAAGTGAGCAGTCTGTCGCGTTATATCAAGCTAAATCTATTGACTTATTACTGCTAATATCATATCAAAAACCTACCAACTGTTTTCATGTTTTAGGAGTTGCGATTTCATCTGAATAAAACGAGGCCCTTGGGGCAACTAAACTCACTCGAGTGACTTTGTCCTTCTTAGTTTTTAGCAAAGACCCTCCCTCCAAAAGTTCCTTTTTTCTTATTTTATGTTTTCATCCTAGCCCAAAAATGTCACAGCTTTACCAAATCAAGTGGATATGCTGACCGATACATATCAGGGAAAAAATTACATTAAAAGAAAATAATGAACATTTTTTCTCTCGTAAAATGTAGAAATGGCTTGCACTCAAACAAAATTTGAAAATTAACAAGAGGCTCATGGGCCACATCGCTCACCTGAGAAACTTTGGCCATGCTGTTCTTTAACAGATTCCCCCCTTTGTAATACCAATTGTGTCCAAGCCCTATCCCCAGGGGTCAGATTTAGACAATTTAGAATCTACACTACATGTACCCCAAGATTCACATGTAAAACTTGGCTTCCCAATTTATAATTTACACTACCCTAGAATGCTTCCGCATAAGTTTCGGCTTTTCTGGCCCAGTGGCTCTTGAGAAGAAGATTTTTAAAGCTCTTTCCTATATATTTCTATGTAAAACTTGGATTCCCTATTGTGGCCCCGCCCGACCCCCGGGGGTCATGATTTTTACAATTTAGAATCTACGCTACCCCAGGATGCTTCCACATACGTTTCAGCTTTTCTGGTCCAGTGGGTCTTGAGAAGAACATTTTTAATGACCCCACCGTTTTTTTTTATTTTCTTAATTATCTCCCCTTGGAAAGGGACTTGGCCCTTGATTTTTACAATTTAAATTCCCCTTTACCCAAGGATGCTCTGTACAAAGTTTGGTTAAAATTGGCCCAGTGGTTCTTGAGAAGTTGAAAATGTGAAAAGTTTACAGACGGACGGACAGCTAGACAGACGGACGGACGAACGACGGACAACGGGTGATCAGAAAAGCTCACTTGAGCTTTCAGCTCAGGTGAGCTAAAAATTCAACATTTTAAACTCATTTTATTATATTTCAATCGAAGCACTAGTACTCTCGCACACCCACATATACATACACGGGATATGTACAGAGAAGTTGTTTTGTAATAACTTTTTCTGTTTGCCACAATCTTGTGAACATAGATCTCCTACTGTAGCCCCATCATTCCCCAAGGGACCTTGATTTGAACAATTTAGAATCTAGCCTTCCAAAACCTTCACCTTTCTTTTCCGGTAGTTAACAGATTTTTCCCTAAGATTGATTCCCTATATTGTAAATTATCCCTGCGGCCATGATTTAATCAATTCACAATGCATTCAGGAAGCCTAAACGCCAGCTTCATCTTTTCTGGCCAGCGGATCTTTAGATTATATGAATCCATACATCCTATTCCTGTTTTGTATTTTCTTTATCTCCCCTTGAAGGGAGCTTGAAAAGTTTACAGACGTCAGAGGGATGACTAGAAGTGGACAATTGATAATCAGAAAAGCTGGCTTGAGCTAGTGTCAAGTTATACTTTCTCTATCAGAAACTTTGTTGACCAGGCATGAAAATTTACATTTTTTCTGCTGGTGACCTTGAACATTCCACAATGACCTTGTTACAAAATACCTTGTATTCACTTGTCTTGTGTTTTCTTGAAATGCACAAAATTTCAGTGGTTTCAAAAAATCGTTACAGACTAAGGGACAACCTATGGCTCAAAACTGTATATTTTGGCCTGTTCTTGGAGACGTCGATGATACACCATGAGTAGATTTTGCACATACATGTAACTTGGTACAAACAAATCAGCATAAGTGCATGTTAAATTCAAAGATCTTACATGTAGTTCATTTTTGTACTTAGTTTCCCATTTTAAAGAATGCTGATTGTTCTTTTGTACAACATATATACATTGACCAATCTTTAATGGAATTTCACAAATTGATTAATATTGTTCAATTTATTGAAATGATAGCCATCACATTTATTTCAAACAAGTTCTGCAAACAGTGTACAAATCATGTTCAAGAAATGGTAATCATTTAGCAACATTTCAGATTGTACCTCTACAATACAAACAAAGACCACATTACTATCTTCCTATCTGTATTGGTTTGCAACAAAGTGACGTGGCTGAGGATGTGAAAATCTAAGTAATTCTTCTGAAAAGATGATGAATTATGAGAGAGTGCTACATGCAATCTTGTCATTAATGTACAGATGTGATAAATGAATAATCTTAAGGTACCATAATGAGAATTTATCAATGAAAAGGCAATTCAAAAATACACTGCTTTGTATATCTACATAAAAGATGATGATCAACAATGTAACATACACCATCTCATAAATGTCAATAGTTAATGCTAGTTAAAAATTTCTTCTATTCTTCAGCCTCAGAAAATTTGTTACTAATATAAAATGTTCTTCTAGATGCTATATACAGGGTGCACTGTACATAGCGGTGCAAAACACAGTTTTATGTATGACGTTATCAGGACATTACTTGGTGAGGGACAAGCAAATCTTTTAGGGTATATTTTCTACCTTTTGAAAGAGCTACATTACCTGCAACGCAAAACATGCAATTTTGCACATATGAAAACCTCCTCCTATGAGTTACCTCCTCCTATCAAAAAGTCTCGCCTAAAATTTTTTCAAAAAATGCATATTTTTTTCTTTTAAAATTAATATTAGACTCTACTTTATGCTTCTCACTGGGACCCCCTCTGGATTTTTTATGGAACTATGTTTAGCTACCTTAACAGTTCACTTAACACTTCATTTTAAGCAAATGTCTACACCAATGTTTGATACCATATTTACATTAATTCAAGTATGATACAATTAACATATTTAGCACTTGCTCTATTGCATTGAAGTGTCAATTCAATCATTAATACATTTTTGATAAATTTTGATAATAATAGAATAATAAATACATTAAAAATTTATCAAAATCTCTGTATAGAAAATGAAAAAATGGCTGCATGAAAAATAAGCCAATCATTAACTACATGTATCACACATAATACAAGTTAAAGATGCTCTTGATATAAAACGGTTGACAGTTCTACTCCATAAATCATCCTTTTTTGTCCATCCAATTTCACACAATTCCTTGCTATATGTATTTTTTTCTTCAGATGGCCATTAATGGTATGAACACATATTGGGTCAAGATAAGCTGGTTAATACACAAATGAATATCGCTTTTTCATACATCAAGAACATAGTTTGGATGGACTACAATGTAGGGGTCATCTTCCCTGGTCAAGCTATCCTGTCCTTTCATTCCTGTTTGTGTTAACTCAATCAAAACGTGGTCCTGCAAAATCATATTGGTTATATGAAATATTAACACCAAAATTTATAAACCTCATGCATATATTTGAAGAATCTATGAAAGCCAGTTTTCAATTATCTAGGATCACTTTCTGTGATTTTGCATAGATTAGGATACTGGTTCAAAATACTGTAAACCAACTTTTATTCGCGATGACTTAATTTCGCGATTTAACGAGAGTAAACTAGTTCACGACGATTTATTTTCGCGATCAAGCCTTTTTGGAACTGTTTTAATAGAAAAAGAGACTTTCAGGACCCATTCGCGGCAAGAAATATTCGCGATGACGAGGCACTCGCTAACCTCGCAAAAATTTCTCGCACGCGGATAAAAGTTGGTTTATGGTAAGTATTCTGTTGCTCTTACATGGTGTACTAGTCTCTCAATGACTTTCTCCACTACAGTCTTTCTCTCAATGAGTTCAGCTTCTGTATCGATCTCATTCTCAATTTCCTTGAGGTACCAAGCAATTAGCTCACTTCTTCTTAAACCCGGAGTTTCATCCTCTGCAATATAAATATGGATTAAAATTATCCAAGCAAAATTAAAATTCAACTTGTACTTGCGGTCCAAGATCTGTAACTTATAAGTTATCTACATGGTCTTTTTCACCGTAATCACAAAATTTTCGCAACACAATATTTTCAATTTTCATGTAATAGTACTTGTATTTTTAAGCGAAGCAAATTTTTCATGACATTGTACATAATCTACACTAGAACATATGTGAGAATGAAAATTTCCTGACAATTTTGACTTATTCAAGTTCTTACAAATACAATGTGTTTTACTGTATGCATTACAGGACACCTTACTGAGGAGCATACATACCCAGAGCCTCTTCCTCCTGTTTCCTCATATAGAGCACCATTAGGTTGGCCATCTGTTTGTATTCCTCGTAGGAAAGCTTCAGACCCTTCTTATGTTGGTGACTAGGAGCATCACCTTCAGGACCCGCTGGTTCTGCCGGGGCCTCGGCATTCTCTGTAATCAGGCCCAAAATAAATTATTATTTTCAAAGTATTACAACACTCTACTATCTAAATTATAATCCAGTATTGAAATTAAAACAATTGGCTCTTTCTTTTTTAGTACAATTATTCATTACCTTCCACTTCCATCTCTTCTTGTTTGTCTTCCTCCTCCTCTTCTTCCAGGTGAACATCAGGCTGCTCCACACGGATGATAGACTTATTGAGCAGACGGAAAGCTTCTTTGACATGTTTGGGTTGTACCTGTATTTGAAAGTTATACAATTACATCCGAGTCTGAAACTCAGATATTAAAATTAGGGATGGCAATTTGTAACCGGTTAACCGCTTACTTGGTCGGAACGATGGCAATCAGTTGAAATATCTGTAATCGGTTAGTCGGAAAAAAGAAACAAACTTTTTTTTGTGTTTGAAGTGTAAATTATACTGTTAAAACACCAAGTCGTTACCCTGACTGTCCTGCATTTCTTTAATGATAATTCCATCAGCGTTAAGAACTGCGAATTAGTTTGTTTGTTTGTTTTTTTTTTGGCAGTTTTCTATCTCCCACCTACCTCTAAGTCAATTCTCAAAAGTTAAGGCTATCTAAATTTAATTCCGTGGTTCTCAGGCCAATTTTCTCCAAAACAGATGCGGGAGGGCGGCATTTTATTTATCATTTTATTGGCAATAAAGTAGATGAGGAAGGTATTTTTTTTAATTTTAATTTCCGAATTTTCTTTAACATAAAGATAATTTTTTTAATCACAGATATACTTTCCATTTCTGGTCAAAATTTCTGCTTTATCCATTGCTTAACAGTGTGTAAACATCGTAGGTAATGTCCTGGAATGTATTTTCAAACAAAGTAGCCAAAATCTCATTGTAAATGGCTACCGGAAGTGTTATTTGAATACTAAACTACAAAACAAATGAGGTCGGAATTTTTTTTTCCGGATTGGTCTCCACAATACCAACTTTTTATTTTATCAAATACAATAAAATCAGCAATGCGGCTACCTCAAAACGGATGCGCGCGGGCCTGAGAACCAAGATTTCAATTTTGTATGGCCTAACATATTCGAATGATTTTCAAAATTTTTATAGATATATTTATATGAATTTTCATAAAATGTTACTTATTTGGGATCCCAAAGAGAGATAACTATAATTTTGGTAAAAACTTGTGTATTTCACTATAGAAATCAACAGAAAACGGAAAATATTTTTAAAACATCTCCCCCCGTGAAACAAAAATTTTTCTTACAGGTAATATGGACTGTCATTTTACAAATTTAGGCCATGCAAAGTTAATTCCTTGGTTCTCAAGCCTTTTTTCAAGATATATGATGAGGGAGGGAGGCATTTTTATTGACTCTTTTATTGCCCCCAAATCATGATGCAGAGGCAGCTTTTCACATTGTGCAAAACTTTCAAAAATAATGAGGGAGGCGATTTGTTGTTTTTATTTTATTGATTTAGCAATAAAAAGGGTCAATGAGGCACCCTTGGAAGAGATGAGGGAGGGCCAGAGAACCAAGAAATTAATTTTTTTTGGCCTTATGCAAAAGCTTTTTGTGTTTCACACGGGGGAACATATGTTTATAGACAAACAAGAGGCCCATGGGCCACATCGCTCACCTGAGCACCTTTGGTCGGCCATTGTGGCCCCGCCCTACCCTCCGGGGTCATGATTTGAACAAACTTGAATTTACATTACCTGAGGATGCTTCCATATAAATATGATCAATCATGGCTTGGCTATTCTTGAGAAGAAGATTTTTAAAGAATTTTCCTATATATTTCTATGTAAAACTTTGGTCGGCCATTTTGGCCCCGCCCTACCCCAGGGGGTCATTATTTAAACAAACTTGAATCTACACTACCTGATAATGCTTCCATATAAATATGATCAATTATGGCTTGGCTGTTCAGGAGAAGAAGATTTTTAAAGAATTTTCCTATATATTTCTATGTAAAACTTTGGTCGGCCATTTTGGCCCCGCCCTATCCCCGGGGGTCATGATTTGAACAAACTTGAATCTACACTACCTGAGGATGCTTCCACATAAATATGATCAATTATGGTTTGGCTTTTCTTCAGAAGAAGATTTTTAAAGAATTTTCCTATATATTTCTATGTAAAAATTTGGTCGGCCATTGTGGCCCCGCCCTACCCCCGGGGGTCATTGTTTTAACAAACTTGAATGTACACTACCTGATAATGCTTTCATATAAATATGATCAATTATGGCTTGCCTATTCTTGAGAAGAAGATTTTTAAAGAATTTTCCTATATATTTCTATGTAAAACTTTGGTCGGCCATTTTGGCCCCGCCCTACCCCCGGGGGTCATGATTTGAACAAACTTGAATCTACACTACCTGAACATGCTTCCATGTAAATATGATCAATCATGGCTAGGCTATTCTTGAGAAGAAGATTTTTAAAGAATTTTCCTATAGATTTCTATGTAACACTTTGGTCGGCCATTTTGGCCCCGCCCTACGCCTGGGGGTCATGATTTGCACAAACTTGAATCTACACAACCTGAGGATGCTTCCATATAAATATGATCAATTATGGCTAAGCTATTCTTGAGAAGAAGATTTTTAAAGAATTTTCCTATATATTTCTATGTAAAACTTTGGTCGGCCATTTTGGCCCCGCCCTACCCCCGGGGGTCATGATTTGAACAAACTTGCATCTACACTACCTGAGGATGTTTCCCCATAAGTTTCATCTTTCCTAGCACAGTGGTTCTTGAGAAGAAGATTTTTAAAGAATATCACCAAATTTTCATTAATTCCCAATTATCTCCCCTTGAATGAGGGCGTGGCCCTTCATTTGAACAAACTTGAATCCCCTTTACCCAAGGATGCTTTGTGGCAAGTTTGGTTGAAATTGGCCCAGGGGTTCTTGAGAAGAAGTCGAAAATGTGAAAAGTTTACAGACAGACAGACAGACAGACGGACAGACAGACAGATGGACGCCGGACAAAATGTGATCAGAAAAGCTCACTTGAGCCTTCGGCTCAGGTGAGCTAAAAATGAAAAGAATAATGATTTTTCACCAATTTTTAAAGCTATTTACAAACTAAATAACTGCATTTTATAAATTTATATTTTTTTTTTATTTGCATAAAACATAAGAAAAGATATGAGATTTAAGACTATTTGAAAATATGGTGATTCTTGAAAGTTCGATTTCACTAGAAAATATCGTCTACCCCCCTTTTTTCCAGAGCTGGAATTAATGATAATTTACTATCTAGCACTGGAATTAAAATGATTAATCAATTACCATAGAACTGTTCTTTGTATTAAACAAAGATTTCATGGCCAAATTGCCATTAATATTGAATTTAATGGGTGCCAAATGTAGGCGGGAATCAAGAGTTAAAGTTCATAGTTCTTAAGTGATGTATTTCAGACTTAGTTTTAATTATGGTGACAACGCAGAATGAACGTATGTGAAATCTGTATTGGAAAAATATCAATGATTTGTGGTTTCTTAAATTTTTTCACAGTCTATATTGAAACTTAAATGAAATATATAAGCTTGTGCCTTTTTTAAAGCAAGAATCAAGACAAATTACATCTAGACTTTAACAGTCTTCTTGTATACTTTATGAATAGATCTACTTCGGAGAAAAGAGTTATGCACATCAAGAAAATGCGTATTTTGATACAGTTAACCGGTTAATCGGTCGAAATGTCTTTATATTTATATCTGTATTCGATTGCCATCCCTAATTTAAATAGAATAACTTAGAAATATTTGGTCCTATTAATTTGTGTACCTCGTCCACACAGTAGAGCCTGGCCATGCCCTCTGACAGTCGGATCATGCTCTCCAGCTGTCTGACGGTGATCCTCCAGGCTGACTTGTGAGCTCCTGACCCGTCCCTCTGTCTCAGTCTCTTATACTCCTCCACCATGTATTCCTGGGCATCAGCACTTATCTACAAGACATTCAAATTCAAACAATTCAATAAGCCTCCTGTCTATTCTACAAACTCAATTTTGTGAGAGCTTAAGAGACCTGAACAATAAAATATACATTCTAGATCTAACAGAGACATGCCTTGGGTTTGAATTGCCTGGCAAACATGAGATATCTGGTGACATCCTCCACTGAGTACACACGGTCCACTGACTCCTCATTCCGGCTGTGCAAGTCAACAATTCTCCTGGCAATGGCATAGTCTGTCACCTAAAAAAGGAATACAAGAATTGCTGTATTTCCTTATCTTTTTTTACAACTCAATAAAAATTGATCTCACAGAACTTGCAATACAAGATGTTCCAAAATCAATTTACCTCATTGCATTCATCCACCAGAATGAAGAAAAGATCAAATCTGGACATGATAGGGGCAGTCAGGGTGATGTTCTGCTTCAGTGATTTTGTTCTGTCATATCTTCCTCCAATTGGATTGGCAGCTGCCAAGATGGACGTCCTAGCATTCAAAGTAGCCTAAGAGAGAAAAACATACCTGTCTTGACCCTGCTAAACTTTCAATGGCTATCTCATTTGGTACAGAAGAGTGTAAAGAAGATCAAAACAAGAAGTACGAAACACTGACCCTAACTCCAGCTTTGGTTATTGAGATTGTCTGTTGCTCCATGGCTTCGTGAATGGCCACCTGGTCTTTGGGATCCATCTTGTCAAACTCATCAATACAACACACACCATTGTCCGCCAACATGAGAGCACCTGCCTCAATAACAAACTCGTAGGATTCCTCGTCCTTCACCACAGCCGCGGTCAGACCAGCAGCAGAGCTAGCCTTCCCACTGGTATAAACGGCTCGTGGACTGAACTCCTCAACCTAGGAACACCACAGCATAGAACTTACAACAGCAATTGTAACAGATATTTACACGGGGCAAATGCAAGTAGTATATCACTTATCAGTTTTCAATTTATAGGAGAAGAAAATCTCTGTATTATCTATCGAGTAAATGCTGAACTACAACAATAATGAGAACAGAATAAAATTGTACAGAAATTTAACCTGTTTAAGGAACTGGCTCTTGGCTGTGCTGGGATCACCCACAATGCAAATGTTGATGTCACCACGGAGATTGGTTCTCTCTTGGGTAACCTTGGGAACACCTCCGAACAGCATAAGCAGAATCCCCCTCTTCACCTCTTCATTGCCTGAAAGCATAAAAAAGATCACTCTAATTACTAGTTATACAAAAACATGTCATATAGAGCTACTTCATGATCAGCTGCAGGTATTTTATGATAATTTTGTGATAATTTAGTCAAAAATTTAGCAATACCATGAATAGTGGGGAAGAGGCTGGTACAGAGGTTGTGGTACAGATTCTTATCCTGTGACATGTCGTACACCTTCTGCCACTCGTCAGCTGTCATCTGTTTCTTTAAAGTCTCAGCAGTCATCTCATCATCCCTCAAATCTCGGCCTCCAAACTATCAAAATACATTCCATTCATAATAGATTCACCCACTGCAGCTTCAGAATTTGCATACATGCAATTTACATGCAGAATGTACAAATCACTGATTGAAAACCTACCCTTGGGTTACTTGAAGTCACAGAGCAGGCCAGGAAGGCCAGCCTGTAGGTCAGATCTCGGACTCCTAGAGCTTTTAGTCCACGGACCCCTTCTGTTTCATACCCTTCAGCTCCCTTCACTCTTGCTCCTGTTTCAGCTCTAGCACCTGATACAGAAAGCATGCATTTAACTCAATATGCTTGATATTTTAACAGAAAATATGACTACCTAGGCCTGCTCATTAACACGTTTTCTGAAGTAACTTTTTTTTTTTACACACACTGCCTATGAAAAATTCTATATGTAGTCATGGGCTGACCATTATTTGTTGATATTAACATTTTTTTGCTTCACCTTTTCACTAACATGGTACTTTCTTATTTCACACACAAGATTAACAGAAGTCAAACATTACCTGGTAATGACATTGTAGCAACATCAGGGACAACAATGAGAGTTCCTGTGAAGTCAGACTTGTCTCCAGCCTGAGCCGTCTCCACTGCCTCTGCTCTCAGGATTACCTCCACACTGTATAACGAGAAAATGGTCAACAAATTGTTTTCGAAAAGAGTCATATTTACAAATATGACACATAAGTTGAAGATTGTAAGACTTATTGCAGGCTATACATTGGATACGTGTTAGAAATACCTTCTGGGAATGCTTCCTCTGGGAAGTTCAGCTTGTGTTTCCTGTATACGGACTTTCTGGAAGTCCACAAATCTTGACTTGTTGACATCCAACATAAAACGGGCTCTATTGTTACATACAGGATTTCTGCAAATGCTGGGCTAAACACAAAAAAATCTTTGATAAAGTTGTTAAAAATTGCATTAAGATGGTTATTTTGATTAATTCATCAAAAATGTCTAGATTTGGCATTTATTATTTTCTTATTGAATTCAAACTATACATTTATCACTGTTCTACATTTGAGACAATTTCTGGCCTGCATGTTTACCTGTGTAAATTTGAACTGCTGTTCTACATCTGGAATAACTGTTCTGCAGTCAAGACACATAAACGTTCCTAGGACCAGCTCCGGATGAACAGGGTGGGTCCTCACTACTTGACCTGAGATTCGTAGGAGAGTTCCAATTTTTGCTGTTGTCATCTCTCTCACCCTGAAAATGAAATTAGACATAATTATACTGAAAAAGAAAATTAAGTCCTTTTCTCAAATCATGCATTTTTTTTTTTTATATCATTATCCATTCCCATTTTCAATTAAAGTACAGTTTGGATGATAATAATTTATGGATACGCTGCATTATTATCTTACTTCAGTCTGGTGGGCACATCTGTGAAACTGACATAATATTCTTTTCCTTGAGGTGTCTGAGCATAGTCCTTTACAAAATTTTTGACTGCTCTACATAAAAATGGGTAAACTCTGAAAATTAAAAAAATAGTTAGTTGTTATTAGTACATTTCAATGAGATCATACCACATTTTCCGGCATCAAAAATTCCCCATTATCAAATATCACCAGTGTTTTCAATAAGATTTTCAATAGAAGGAAAAATAGATGGAATAGCAGGAAACCAGTCTCGGCGAGGGGTCTGGGGGCCTCCTTAGGCCCCCAGTGGGTCCAGGGCAGAGCCCTGGTAGGGGGCACTGGGGGGCAAAGCCCCCCGACCGAAAACGAAAATGAGCATTTTTGACTCACTTTCTTACCTCTCAGGCCATTTAAAAAGTAATATTTTTTTCACATTCTTGTCACTATCAATTATCAAATTTTACCCAAAAAAGCAAATTAGAATTTTTTTTTTACCTTTTTACAGATTTGTTTGACAAGATTTTTGACAGACTTGGCTTTTTCTTCTGAAAACTAAGTGTCTATAAAAACATATAGACAACTGAAGTATGAAATTCTAGTACAGACAATTGTCTGTGGTAGAATATTATATTTAAAATTTTACATATTAGTTCCTTTCACATAAATTGGTCAGGACTTTTATTCAAAACTCAAAAAAATTACTTGGTTGAAAATTTTAGATTTTTTAAACAGTTGGTGATGTACAGTACCCCCCAAAAATTGAAATATTCTGCAATCTTAGACTTTTCATAAATTAATCTTTAAATTGATTTACGTTTTTGACATTTTGTGCAGATAGTCAGAACAAAATAATTAAGAAAATGGAATTTGATACAAAATACTAGTACATAAAACCCTTCCCAAATGTGAAAATGATACTGTTCCTGTATTTCAAGAGATCTAAGACGAATAAAAGAGAATAATTTTTTTCATTTTCAGTTTGAGGAAATGCTGTAAGAATTTCTATGTCTGAGTCACGATTAAAATATATAGACTTTTATTCGTTATTATTATGCCAGCTTAATTATCATTTGAGATTTTCAGTTTGCGGAAATTCTGTAAGAATTAGAATGATTACATGATCAATTTTCAATCGAAAATTATAAAAAACAAACAAATCTTTTCGGAAGGAACCATTCTTTATGCCTCTTAATGTATGTGATCTCAAACGCATGTGTTACACAGGGACCAACCTAGACCCAAAATTTAGGGAGACTTCACTTCTCCCTCAGAGAAATTTAGGGAGAAGTTTTGAAATTTAGGGAGACTTCTTGGCACGTGTGATGCTCACTGATCATTATAAAACTTTTTATAAAGAAACTACATATGTATTTCATTGTTTAATTCAGTTTATTACTTTATTACTTTAAAATACATTTCATTAATTTTTCTATATTGACATCCAAGTAAAAATATTTTTTTAAAAAAGAAATAAAGTATCTGATTTTTTTGTCCAATTACAAGGTATATCTAACAAAAACAAAAAAAAATGAAAATGTATTTTTTTTTTTCATTTCTTGCATAATATCAAATATGCACAATTAACTTTTAAATTGTATCTTTTCATTTAAAATTTTTAGCCTCATTGCATAGTCATAATTTTGTTATTTTCTCTTCAAAATCTGTTTTCAATATTAAATTCTTTTTCTGAAAAAAAGTTTGATGCACTACGTATTGCAAGCTGATTAACTCTGTATCAGACGTGTAATTTCTTATACAGTCAGTAACTCCACAATTTAACAGTTAAAAATGTCTGTATTCCCAGCATGAATTAATCATTTGGTAATAAAAGGATCTAAAATCATCTCCAACATCTTTGGCATGACATCGATAGCTGACCAGCTGTTTTACGTCTGGTTGTGTACATAACTTGTAACAATGGACTTTTTCATACACGGAAGGGTAAAATCTAGAGGAGTTCCGACAGAGTGTTCGATGCATTGGTGATGCATTGGTCATCAGTAGCGAAACAGGTGCAAGTGCCCTGCTGTTTCGTTTATTTCAGCAGTAATAAAACAAGATTTATAAACTACTGACAATTCTACCATGTTTCTTAATAGATTTCTAATGATTTTCAATAAAGAGGTTGCAAATGATAGGGCGACTTAAACTTCGCTTTTGTGATAAATTACGGCGAAGTTTGGAGCCTAAAAGCGACTATTTCGCCTCAGTCGCTCCCTAGGTTGGTTCTTGGTTACAGCTATAAAACATTTCTCCACGACTTCGCTCAAATATTCGTTGTCCGCCACGCCATTACCTGACACTATTGATCTAATTAAACTTCCTTGAAAAAAGAGCGCACTCAAGGGAAGCTACTCTAGATCATGGAAATAGTTGCGATAAAATCTATGGATTTCGCGTATCAGCACCAGCAAAATCCTAATGACGGAAAATTCATAGCCGGCAAAATTACTCGAACGGGCGGTTAATTTTGCCAGTTGCCGGCTCTTATTGAAATCACTAATCACTCATTAATTTCTAATTAATGTAAATACCCAAAATTGTACTAACTGCAGAAATACACATCTTACAATATTTATAAACACACTGTTACACATATTTTACAAATGTAATTCAGAGTTGTCAAAAATCATTGGTCCTCTCTGCAAGACTGATAAATTATGTCTAGACCAATTACTTACAACAAAACGGTTAAAACAATGGACATGATGCAATGTTTTAAAAAAATTTAGGATTGTCATTGCACAGGTAATGGTCATGTAAACAAAAGAAATGGCTGTATGAGATCAGGGTTCTGCTCAACCATATTTGTTACATGTGGGGACATATGGTATCATTCTGTCAGTTCTAATACTGACCTAGAAGAAAGTTCTTAATGACAATGAATACCTATAATACTCCTCAAGGATTGTGGTGGCAAGGTTCTGATTGAACTTGTCGACATCCTCCAAACTGACTGTCAATGTGTTTCTCTCGGGGCGTCCCAGGTCATTGATTCCAACTGTGTACTTTTGCTCCCCATCCACTCTAAACCTGAATAATTGATTTAAACTTTTAAACTTAAATTTCCAAATATCATTAGAAAGTATTTTCCTTTATTCATTTATCCTCACAATCTTTCATAGAGAATATTATCCTTTTAGTACTTTCCTTAATTACAACCCCCCCTTCCAGCTTTATTTGATATAAATGCTAAAGAAAGAAACAGTTAAGAACAGATATGAAATCCAGTTCTTACAAAATTAGAATGTTGCACCGTTCGCGAAAACTAGAAGTTTTGTAGAGACGTATCCCGATTAACAGATCAAACTGTATATGCATGATAAACTTTTTTTACTAACCTCGCAAGAACAGTCGTAATTCCTTAAACTGTTTAAAGTGGTTTGGCTCATTTCTCGATATTCAGTGATTTTTATCTTTTTAATAGCTGATTCTTCATCAATGGAAACTATATAGAATAAATTATTTGAATAATTAAAATGATTTATTTCAACAAAAATTTATTCAAAAATAAAAGTGAATGGAATTGGACAGCAGGCAAAGCTTATTTTAGCCCTCTCCTTAATGCATGTAATTGAATGATGCAGGCTTTTATCTGGAAAAGGTTTTTAAAAATATAAGGACCAGAAACATACGTTATCTGCCATTTAATTGTAATGAAAGTAAGGGGAAAATAGATATAAGATGTATAAAAACTTTTATTCAATTTTTGATAATTATCTTTTTTTCTATTTTTCATTGTTGATGATTCAATGTTTTAGTCAAGATGCAAGTTAAACAATGTATAATAAAGGTATGCATATACTCATCTCAAGTAGTAGAGAATATGGACTTGCCATATAAGATGTATTCCTTGTTGGGTGTCAGACTTGTAGAGCCACAAGAATGCATTTTTCCTTTACCATACACTGTTATTTCCATTCCTTTCGAAACTACTGGTATTTTTCCCTGATAAAAGCATGCTAAAAGTTTTAAAGACTTAACTTCATCGACCCCACCCTCTTTTACATGGATATGAACTAGTTTTTGATATGATGATTTTTTTAAATTAGATTTTTTTAAAAATAAGAATTTCATTCTTTAGACTATAACTGAGCAAAGAAGTTCTTTTTTTTAATTTGAAGATAAAATTCAGTTTCTTTGGAGCTTTTTTTGCCGTTCAGAATTTATGGGAGTTTTGTCAACAAAAATTACCACCAAAAGGCATTTTATTCTTAAAGAAAATTACATATTTAATGGATCACAGTATTCACCAAACTTACCTTTACATTTGATGTCACTCGAATCTTAAAGACGGACTCAAAGTCCATGACATTTGAACTTTTTACTTTGCCTGTGAATGCTGTGCGTAGACGTTCATTAAAAAAGTAATTAAAAACTTCATCATGCTATAAAATTAAACAATTTTAATGTGAAATCTCAAAGATGTGTCCCGTTTTTAACTTGTCAATTAATTAATGTGTAAATTTTTTTTTTTTTTTTTTTTTGTTATTTAAAAAAAAACATTCTCCCTACCATAAGCAGCTCTGCAGTAAGTATTTTGGTCGTGGTATACAATCGGTGAACATCCATGTACAAATTTAATTAAACTAATTATAATCAACAGAGTGGTGCCTCGCATAGTTGCGTTGCTAGTTATAAACCTTTATTTGAATGACTTTTAAAGGAGAATGTGTCTTTTTATGCATAAGATCACAATCATTTATCCTCACAATCTTTCATAGAGAATATTATCCTTTTAGTACTTTCCTTAATTACAACCCCCCCTTCCAGCTTTATTTGATATAAATGCTAAAGAAAGAAACAGTTAAGAACAGATATGAAATCCAGTTCTTACAAAAGTGCATTTTATTGGTTTTGCCGAGGTGGTTTCTATAATAAATGGCAGATTAATAAAAGCAATAAAGATGGAAGGCATAACTTTATATCACTGATGTCATCAGCACATCACCTGTAGTCCCCGACGACCACATTAACTTACTCTTCTAAGAAATCCTGAAATAACTTCTGACATCTTTCACCAACTTGATCTTTAACTTGCTTCGTAACAATGGTCTGTTCAGCAACATCCATGTCTTAAACCTGATGGATGAGAACTCAAAATACTGTAGGCTAACGTGTTTACAACCCTGACAAAGCCTTTCCCGCGAAATTGGTCACGTGACTATGTGGATAGCCATCCGATCCCGACTTTAATCCCAAGTATAATTTTGATCAATTCACTTGGTTTTTTTAGGGTATTGGAATAATTAAGCAAGTTGTTGCATTCAATTAAAAAACGTGTGATTTTTAGTAGATTTATAGTGAAAAATTTAAAAGTTATATTTAGTAATTATTGTTCAGAAATTCACAGGGCCAAATGAGAAAAAATAAACCTTGCATGCTCATATTTTAAATTATGTTAAAATAATTAAACAACAGTATAATTCTAACTATGGCACTTTTTATTGGTAGCCACGAAACTGATAGGCTTATTTTAATTCTAACATAAATTAATCAATTATTAGAAAAATTGCGAATAAGACAATGTACAAGTTGTCTATTAATTAACTGGTTCTCTTCATCATTCGGATTAGTTTAGTCTTAAGGAGCAGAAATTGCCAGAAGACTGAGAAGAGGTGTCATCGTATGATCGATTATTTAGAGCTTAACCAAAAATATTCTTAAGTTGCAAGGATATCGAGGTACTTAAAGTTAACGAAATTGTATCTTAAGAATGTGTTTTGTGTCTGACAACGTGACAAATTTGGAAAAAAAGTATTGAAATTTGTACAGGATGTAAACAGGTAAACGTGACCATGACTAAGTGATGGAGTTCTTAAGAAAGCCCAGAATTTATACATGTTGTATTCTGTAGGCCTTTTAAAGTGTTTAAAACAGAATCCTGCAGTAATCTAGGGCTTCAAGCCTCAGGCCTTAAAATTGGATCTGGAGTCCCTATCAGGGCTATGCATGACAATGTGTCATTTACTCATTTCTATTTTTATTAACATTGTACTTTAAAAATATTCATCCGTCTTTTTCTGATTCCTTTATATATGATGTGGACATCTAGAAAATCCATATAAAAAATATCCTCTGCTGAAATTCATAAAGGTATGAAATCCTTGAAGTCCGAAAAAAGCCCAGGGTTAGACAATATCACAAACGAAATGTTGAAAGCATCACATACATACAGTCATGGGACATAAATATTCGCCACTTTCAAAATGGCCGCCAAAAACGCACGTCCGCTTTACGAAGTTTCTTTACTGTTTGTGGTCGATAGAATTAAAATCTTACCTCAGTATTTGGTCAGATTTCCTTTCATTTTGATAACTTCCCTTACTCGTCCTGGAATGGAGCTATAAAGGTCTTGAATGTAGTTTATCGGAATGTTTTCCCACACGGTCCGAATTTCAGCCATCAGATCTTGTTGCGAGTGTATGACGTGAATACGGGATTCTAATGCTCTTTTCATACGTAACCAAATATTCTCAATAATGTTCAAATCTGGTGATTGTGCTGGCCATTTTGATGTATTAACATTGTTATTTACCATGTAATCTTTAACAATTTTTGCCCGATGAACTGGAGCATTGTCGTCCATGAAAACGTAATCGCTGTTAGGGAAATGCCTCGCAATAACTGGCCAAATATTGTTTTCAATAATTTCTAAGTATTTTTTAGCATT
>PRKT01000375.1:326731-346867 GCA_003671525.1 Saccostrea glomerata | reverse complement strand
GACCGATCTTATGTAGTGCGCACAGGAGAAAACAAGCTTTATCGCAGAAACCGCAGACAGCTGCTCAAAACTGGTGAAACTACCTTGCCATCTGTTGTCCCAGATGACACATGCACCGAATCGATGTTGGATAAGCCGCCTCAGCCGCAACCGAGCCAATCAGATTCGTTGACCGCTCCGCGTCAAGAACCGAGACCACAGCGTACAGTGAGACGACCTAAATATCTTGAGGACTTTATTTGTTCATAAACTGTTAATTACTTGATTCATTGTTTTATTGAATTGACTTTAATTCATGCTTCAGTTCTTATGATTTTAAGAAAGAAAAAATCTTTAAAAAGGGGAGATGTAATGTTATCACATTTAATGTTGTGTATTCTCTATGATATAAGCACTGCAAGTTTTGTGTATGTTGTAAGCGGCCCTGATCTATTTTTAGATAAAGTATTGAACGCCATATTGTTGGTTATAACTTTACAATATTTAATACTGGCATATACCCAGAGAAATGGCTGGAAGGATGTACAACACCAGTATTTAAATCGGAAAATCCAAGGATCCCTCAAAATTATAGAGGAAATAACAATAACAAATAGCATTGGGAAACTTTTTAATACTATTTTAAATGATAGGCTTGATACTTTTTTGATTGAAAATAATATCATTCACGAAAGCCAAATTGGATTATCAAAATCGTCAAGAGCATCAGATCATCTATTCGTTCTGAAGTGCCTCATAGACAAATACATCAACTCAAAGAACAGACAATTATATGTCTGTTTCGTGGACTTCCATAAAGCTTTCGATACAGTTATCCATGAAGGTATAAAACTAAAACTTCTCCAATTAAATATCAATGGTCTTTTCTATTATATATTATGTAACATGTATAGACACTGTAACATCCGAATTAAGATAGACGACAAACTTACAAGTCCTTATTCACCAGAAATTGGCATACATCAAGGGGACGTGTTAAGTCCAAATATATTCAAAATATTCCTAAATGATCCTTCTACCCTACTTGAAGAAGATAACTCATGTACCAATAATGTTTCCTTATCAGGAAAGAAAATTTCAGCTCTTCTATATGCAGATGACCTTGCTTTAATATCTGACAACCAAATTGATTTGCAGAACAAACTAAACATATTGAATAAATACTGTAATAAGTGGTGTCTAGAAGTAAATTGCAACAAAACAAAAATAATCATTTTTAACAAAAGTGGTCGTCTAATTCAGGAACCCTTTTTTCTTGGAAATAGAGAAATTGAATGTGTCAAAAGTTATAAATATCTGGGAATAGTACTATGTTCATCTGGCTCCTTTAAAGAAGCAAAAGAAACAATATTTAAAAACACTTTGAAAGCCTCCTTCAAAGTGCACAAAGATATGAAATCATCAGAACCATCTATAAAAACTCAGCTACACCTTTTTGACCACTTAATCAAACCAATATCATTATACAGCTGCTGAAGTTTAGGGCATGTTATCTAAATGCAACATTGAAAAAATAAAGACATCTACACTATATATAAAGATTAGGATGTAGATAAATTGAATATCAAATTTTGTAAATTTATTCTGGGTGTTGGTAAAAAGAGTACAAATATTGCTATTCTGTCTGACTAGGCAGATTACCCATGCTCTGTTCAATCATCATTAGTTTACTATCTTATTGGCATAGATTAGAAAATATGTCAGAATCATCTTTATTATATTGTGCATATAATGAATGCAAAAATCTTAGTCAGTCTGACATCAATAACTGGTATGACACTGTCAAATTTTTATGTAACAAACTAGACCTTAATTTACCTATATGTAAACAGTTAAATATGACCACATTTAAAGGACTACTGGCAAAACTTATCAAAAAGCATTTTTACCAATATTGGCTTAAAATACACAATGAGGGTAAAAAAAATGGTAAACTTGATAAATATTTTTTGTTGAAGAATACCTTTGCCATCGAGGAATACTTATCTTTAAAGTCTTTTGAACAGAGAAAAATACTGTGTAAATTCAGAATAAGTGCACATGAATTGAGAATTGAACGTGGTAGATATGAATATACAACAGATATTAATGGGAAAAAGATCCCTCTAGAAAAAAGTCAACGGATATGTACTCTTTGTAATTCAAATTGTATTGAAGATGAAATCCATTTCCTTACAAATTGTTCTTTATATAATGAAGAAAGGAAAGTTTTGTTCAACTTTTTAAGCAACAATTATAAAAATTTCAACACTCTGTCCAAGTTCAACATTTTTTATGGATTATGGCAAATGGAGATCACAATATATTATTTAAACTATTTGACTTCTTATCCAAATCTTTTATTAAGAGAGAAAAATCTCATTAAAAAATGATAAAAGTAAAATTGTTAGAAAATACATAATTTTTCAATTCATGTGTACTTCAGTCTCTACTACTAATGTACTTTGCGTTTTATTTACATTCTATCTTATAAACATTAAGTTCGAAAATGCATGTGCATTAATTAATTGTCATTAAATACTGATGCCCCATACCACAATATACATATGTATATATACATTGAAGAGTCATATGTCTATCTTATGTACATGTTTATATAGGCTCATGTATGTCTAAATGTTTTGTTTTTTTTTCTTTTTCTGTCCACTATATTTTAGGCCTTCCTCTTGTAAGTATGTTCTCTTTATGCTCATTTGGGCACTGAATTAGTAATAAAACATATCTTAATTATCTTATTTTATCTAGAAAGAAAATTGACAATAATAAGATAGAGGGTCCTGGGTGAATATTATTTAGCACGGAAATTAGCCAAATATTGTTAACATTATATATAATATGACAGTTAGTGATTGAACCACAAACCTTCACCAGATTGTAGTACTTAGGTACCCATTCAGACCCAAGGGATATGGGCTAGTTGTATTTTTAAAAAATGCATTTTAAATTCATAGGATTAAACAAATTCATTTTATAGATTTCTCTTGCTTCTGTTAAAGAACTGATAAAAGAATGTACTTGGAAAGACCAGAGCTTCAGGGAATGGATAATATTGTTGTTTTTAATAGTTGTTTCCTTTGTAAACATTTGTAAGGTGAACTCTTACAGCTTCTATGTAAAAGGACAGATTTGTTGTAGATAATGGCAATCCTGATTTGAGGACACTGCATATTTTACCTATAGACTGTATAACATACATAGACATAGTAATTTTTTAGAAAATGTTTTTGGGATATATTTCTTGTGTAAAACTTTTGAAATGTCTAGATGAAACTTAGATTTAAAAAGTTATATTAGTATGTATGCTACTTTGTATTTTCAAAAATTATTTCTACTAAATGGTTATAGTCTGAAATTTAAATGTGCCTACGTATTGCAGAAAGAAGCTGATCATGTATTCAGAAGACGATGAACTTGTTGGAGATCAGTTCTCTGCATTTTCAGAGAAAAATGTACGATTAGGTAAGCAGATCTCTTTCAGTTATTCGTAAATGGAACTAGACGTAAAAAAATTAAGGTAAGAAAAAAATTGTAAATGCTCAGCAGACATTATTATAAAATAATTGAAAAGAGTAAAACTGTTTCTTCATGAGACTTTGAAATATGGAGAGAGAGAAAAACAAGCAACATAAATTTGAATTTTGAAGAATTTTAAACTATACATCATAGTTATCATGTGGTTATATGCTTGATTAAAAAATCTTTATGATGCTTAAATTTCTATAAGTATGATCACTCTGTTGTATATTTGCCATATATAAATATATATATATATGTCATATATATATTTTTTTTACTTGTTTTTTAAAGGATTTATACGAAAAGTGTATGGGATTCTACTCTGTCAATTAGTTGTCACAATTTTGGTGATGGTGATGTTTATGTACATGTAAGTATATATATATATTTGAATGATTCACAACTGTGCAAAAGTGTATGAACACTTTGATTTATAATGTTAATTTTATTTAAAATTACCTGAATGAAATCCAGAGAAAACACTCATCTCGATTTGCACCATCAATGAATGTTGCTAGAAATATAGACCAAGACAAAGAATACAAATTTTGTCCTTAGCATAAAATTAAAAGATATTTATTTGTAAATTATTTGTATTTAGAATCATGTGAACTTGATTAAGCTGTTCATTGTTGATATTGAAAAAAGTATTACTTATTTTGTTTGGAATTGTGAACAATATGGTATGTTGTCTGTAATGTAATTTGAGGTTGTTTGAAACCGTGAAGATATGTACAAGTTTGAAATTAGTATTCAAATAAGATTTGAATATTTTTGCTAGTTTATGATCATGAAAGACAATTTACTCACACGTTTACTGTTGATAGAGTTGGTGGATAATTTGAATTGTTGGTTGCTTACTTTTGAGTTTACCAAATCATACATGTACACATCATTTAGTTATTTTCCTCAATCATAGATTTTTCAATTATTTACAGAGAACCCATAAAAGAGTATTCTATGAACAATCCCTGGATCTGGTACACAGCACTGTAAGTATTAGATCACAATGCAAGAAAGTTGCTTTCTTACAATATTAATATTTGATGCAAAAGAGCAGATCTTTACATTTTGTTTTATAACTATTTGCAATTATGATATTGCAGCACAATGTAATGATGAAAAAATAATAATTCCATTTCATCACAACCTAAATCATTACATTTTGTGTTTTGACTTGCCTTTCCAATTAATTAAAAAAAGAATGTGATTTATCTGCTAATACAGGGTTATCCCTGAGAATTGAAATAGCAAAGGACACTACAGTAAAACTCGGTTATAGCGAAGTCATGGGGACCTGTGAATTTAATTCGCTATATCCGTAATTTGTTATATCCGTATAGCGAATTCATACAACCATATATAGCAAATTTGCAACATGCATGTTCTCCTTAAAATATTACTACCAAATATGTTAGGGAAGCAAATATTTCAAACCATACCTTCGATAACTAAGGTTTTATTATGAATTTAGTTTTATATACAAATGTTAAAAGAAAATAAAGTCTGTTCAGTTTATCAAATTTTGAGATCATTGAGAGTTTGTTCAATTTATCAAATTTTGAGATCTTTGAAAGTACGTTATAAAAGATGTTAATAAAATTTCATTATATTGAACCTCAAAGAAATTCAAAATCAGTTTGCTATATCTGTTTCTTTATATCGGAGTTCATTATAACTGGAAAATTTTACAAAGATTTGTTAGAATTTTGCCAGGGACCCAGAAAATCTTCGCTTTATCCATGAATTCGCTATATCCGTGTTTTTACTAAACAAGTTTTTACTGTACTGATAAAGTAGAGGGGGATCTGGGGTAGATGGGGAAATTTCCTGCCCCCGGGGATTAGGGACAACTCTGGATCCTAATATCAGCTAATCCTAGCATTTAATTCAATGACACATGCAGTCAGTATCTTTTCAATGTGAGGGAACATTGTTTGCTTTATTTTAGTGCTGTGACATTTGTGACACTGATTGTATTGGTTTGCTGTGATAGCGTCAGACGAAAGACTCCCCTGAACTTGATCTTCCTTGGTCTATTTGTAAGTGGATAGCAGATTTGTGTTCAATCTTTTAATCAGGAGTAAAAGTAATAAATTTGAATTATGCTTTTTTTAAAAGACAAATAAGCCACTCAGATGACATTTTAGTAAATGAGTTACCATGCAGTCTTTTCTTCACTTTTTCTGTATTTGGTCTGTTGTAAACTTTTGAACATAGTTAACTAGCTTCATTTCTTGAATTGGTTGATGTACTTTACCAGTATATTTTCCTCTCTTGAATTGATGTACAAATTTTGGATTAAAGTATCTTTGTGTTTATATAAACTTGATGATATTCTTTTTCAGACTTTCTGCGAGTCTATTTTGCTTGGAGCTATAACCAGGTAATTTTGTCTATAGATTTCTTATGAATTATTGTATGAAAGTGTGCAGTTTGATCTCCATCATAATCACTGTGTCTTTCCTTATTAATATGTTTTTGTTCTCTATGTCTTTCCTTATTAATATGTTTTTGTTCTTTATAATCATGCAGTCACTATGATGAAGTATCTGTCTTGCTGGCTGTGGGCATTACTGCCGTGAGTACTTGTATTATATAAAAAAAAAAATAGCCCTATTAAACCCATATTATGTTGCTTTTCAACCCATATACACTGTTAATATTTTTATTTAACCTTAAATTCACAAATCAAACTAATAAATGTATGTTATTAATCATGAAAAATGAATTATATGATATGAATTATCTAAGCTGCACTTTTCTTGGTCCTTTTCAAGAGACCAAAATTTGCAAGGATTAAAAAAAATATATTTAAAGTTGACCTCACCTGTTTTTATTTATTTGTAGGGTGTATGCTTAGCACTGACTCTCTTTGCATTTCAAACAAAAGTAAGTATGATTCTATCAGTTTTAACACTTACAATAAACAAACTTTCAAACATCACAATTTTCTTCTAAATTGCTTCTCTGCCATAAATAGATCAGAGTTGCTGAAGCCTAGGTCACACTGTCACGGTAATAGACACGGATTGCAACGGTTCACCCCGATTTTATAAACCGTAAGAAATCGTGATGCTAATACAATTTTTTGGCGCGAAAAACAAATGAAACGGTTGTTTCAAGATTATTGAACGGTTCAACAAGGTTTGGACACGGTTTCATTAAGGAAGATGGTATTCACGCCACGGACACTGTTACGGGCAACCACGATATCCCGTAGTGATACCTTATAATGCGAAGGTCTCACTTGTGATTGCTAAGCTACGGTTACGGTCAATCAAGTTAATGCTACAACGCCCCACGGCTCTTGTACGAGAATGCCACGAATGAAGAAGATTTTTTAAGACGTGTTACGTCTAAGCAAGTAAAAGACATTGGGGAAAATGTAATAGTCATTAAGTTCTCTGTACATGGACGCCAGCAATAACAGTTCAAAAATACCGATATAAAGAGGAATCATTGAGAAATCAAATGTTACTATTTCATTTCTTATTTTAAAATACAAGTGGCTCGTTCTTATTTTTTATATCCTTATATAAGTTGACTTACGAGTATTTTCAGATAACTGTTATGTATGACAAATACATGCAGATGTGTTAAAAGCTATGGAAATTTATTCAATGTTTAAAGATCTAGTATTCTATATTAACATTTTAGTATATTCACTTTTACAATAAAAATCAACGTGTTTTTATTCAACATTTTTGTGATTTATTCAAATTTAGTGACGTTGCCAAGACACTCTTCCTGTAATTGAGTGTAGTAGCTAATTATATAAGGTCCTGATATATATTCAGTTTAGATTTAACTGGCGGCCAAATGGGAGGTTGTTACTACTACTAAGTACCATTTGCCGAAAACAAAATTTGGTAATCTCTCAAGAATCTAGAAATGATGTAACGGATGAAAGATATGGAGATAATGAACAGTTTTCAATCTCAAAATTCCATTCAAACATAAAAACCGGGAGAAAAGAAAACACGGACCTCTAAAATATCAGAGGTGGGATCAGATACCAAGGTGGAGAGAACATCCCCCAGCGACCGGTCACATCCGCCGTGTGCTCCTTGATTTGATCGGGAAATAACAGAAAAGGCAATAAGGTCATCTGAAAGTATAAAGTGAGACCTTTTTGTTTTCATAAGCTTGGATTGAATGTGTTGCTGGTAATCCTTCCTTTTACTTTCATAGAAACTGCTTCATGTTTGTCATCAAGTAAAGCGCATCTATACAATGCATATGGTTTGACAGCCATCAGTAAGGTTTTGCCAGTTTTAACTCATCATACCCAAACTGCTTTCTACTTTTTTTTCCTTCTTCCGTCTTCTTTGGTATAAAAAAAACATGTGTCACAACAATGTAGTTCTGTGCTTTCTGTCTCTTCAACTATGGGTGCAGATTTAAAAGCCGAATCCTGTACTCATAGTCATTTGTACAGTCGTGAACAACAGATAACAATGACAAGCAAAAATTGTGACAAAAATGTTTAATAAATAACTGAAAGATCGTAAGCTATTGTATCCAACCGTAAAATTGCCGTTAAAATACGTGATTAGACGTCAAAACCCTTACTGCTGCCGTAATTACAACGTAAGAAAAAACGGTTTGCCGCCATTATTCGTGAGTCTCTGTATTGTTTCCTTCTCGCTTTCCTACTACAACCGAGAAAAACTTTGCGGGGTTTACGGTTAGATACGGATTATCATGTATAATCGTATATTTTCCCTACTGCAGTCGTCGAAATCCTTGAGTAAGCGTAGACTTACGTATCAAGGATAACCCCGATACATCACGAAAGTCTATACGGTGGTCCCATGGTGATGGTAGGCATACAGTACGGGGTAACTACGATAAACAAGAAATGAAGTTTCATCGCGGTTTTCCACGACTGTTTTGAACAGTCCAAAACAGTCGTAGCAATTTACAGATCGTTCAGGAATAATCCGAGTGAATAAGGCTCACCACGGTAATAATAACGGACTGACTGCGGATGTCTTAGAATTTTCACGGATCCCTAACTCGTAGCTTACCGTGATCTAAAATCGTGACAGTGTGACTGGGGCTTGAGGTTGATGCATCTAGAATGTTTTATTATACCTAAGAGGTTGTAGACGCTGAATTCTCAGCTAATATTTTTCTAAAGATTGAATGAGATGTTAATATAATTTGGATCAGGTATAAGCCTAATTGTTGCTAAACCTGCATGGATGATGCATCAAGAGATTCACAGTATCAGAACTACTGATATATGGTCTTACCTTTTTTTCTGTGTGAACAACCAAGTCAAGTCTAATGGTTACTTAATTTGCATGGATGATTCTTCCAGAGATGCCTAGTATCTTACATGATCCAAACCCTTATTCTTACCTTAATACCTTGGTGTTAAAAAAATGCCTATTCTCAGAACTATAAGTCTTAGCTAGACCGTACTTGCATAGATGTTGAATCTAGGGATGCCAGAACTACTAGAATGTTTGTTTGCTGTCAGACTTTGCCATACTCATATATATAACATTCATCAAGATGAGCTTTGTGATTATTGATTACCTAGTTTGGAAGATTGAAAAAGTCATGTCTACTGATAGTCTTTGATAGTGTTTCAATTGATGGATATATACCGGTAATGATTGATTATGTATTTCAGTTTGACTTTACAATGTGTGGCGGTCTTCTGTTTGTATTCCTGGTTGTCCTAATTATATTTGGAATCTTTGCTGCAATATTTCACAATAAGGTAAGTAAAAAAAAAAAAAAATACAGTCTGTACAACTTGTCTAATTCAGACACCATTGGTTCCGAAGAATTTGACTGGTTTAGACAAATTTCTTGAGTAGACATCTCATACAGTCAATTCTCGAATTATTGCCATTCGATTCATCACCATTTTTGCAATACCGCCATGATTTGCCAAGAACGTTTTTTCTGCTATATAAAACTCTTCTTATAACGCCAAATTCGCAAAGCGCCATCCTCTACCCTGTTTTCACAACAAATGTCCATTTTTTAAATGTCAATTATCTCGATATACTGCCAGTGAAGCGCGGCTAATTGGTTGACGCTATCCCTGTTGTAAAGCATGCAAAGCCAGAAAAGGTACATGCAATTAAATAATTAAATAAGAATTAAATAAACAATGATTTTAACATGAACTGTTATGATAATTTTGTTTTCTGTTGAATAAAAATCATTTAGTGATGGCTTTGCCACGAAAGCGGTCGTTGTTTATGAACACAGATAAGGATATTATTTTGATGATCTCTGCTTTAAACAATGCAAAATTTGCTTAAAAAATAATTATACGGTATAAATTGTGAACGTTTTATTAACAATGATGCCTTAAACAATGAATTTATTCAAGAATTCATTTTACGTATTATGGTTTGAACATATTTTACTGTACAAATACGAACCAATTGTTTTTTACGTATTATCGGCAATATATCACGACGATCGACACAGCATTTTTTTTTTCAATATCAGTCGAGCAGATTTACACGCATCCACATGTACTTGTCTTTATTTCATAACTGCACATTTTGTTTTAGCGAAATTGTACATAAAAAATTACTTGAAGTATTTTAAAATTTAGAAATATGTTTTTATGTTTTTATATGTACATTTACATGTACAGTATAATGAGAATAATGAGAATAGAAACGCTAAAAGGTGTTGCTAAGAATGGTAACCCTACTTCTGGTTTCCTAAACGATGGGAAATTCAATTCATCGCCAAATTCGTTATACCGCCACGATTTCTAAATTACAAAAGGTGGCGGTTTATCGAGAATTAACTGTACATGCAGTATTAGAAAACATTTAAAACTATTGAAATCTACAAAGGACTTGAAGTTTACACCTTATTAGACAACATTTCTGATTACAAACTATCTGAATTAGACAAATTATACTGTAGTTATTAATCATGATTGAATGTGTTTTGTGCAAGGTCATGTGGAAAAGTGGATTTGATAGGTAATTGTAATTAAAAGCACGAGTTAAGGAAATGTTTATAACTAAAGGGAGGTAATTCTAAAATAAATGTAATAAATTCTATGAAGAATGTATAATGTAATGTATTTAGAATAAATTTAATCTTTTGTAATGGGGTGGCATTCAATATTTGGATTGTATAAACGTTATTTTTGATACCCAGAATTTGCTGTCAGACCTTATAACCCACTGCATAATTTATAGTAAAAGCTAAATATTGATCAAATTCGCCAAAAACAAAAGTTACGATGGGTTGTGATAATTGTACCTACAAAATTTGTGAGATTTTGACTTTCCATGAAAAAGGTGCACTCAAGGGAAGCTACTCTAAAATTACAATAAAGCCTTTCCAGAATGTACATAATGTATTCAAAATAAACTTAATCTTGCATGCCAGGTAACTAAAAATAATTCAGTCAATGCAACAATGTGCACACCTTAGGCTTTTGTATAATTATTTTTATGAATATTTGAACAAGTACACATGTATGTGTTAGTCATGCAAATCGTGATATTTGAAGGATGAAAATTTTGATTGCAGTTAACTGTACAATAACGTTTTATATTTGTGAAGTACAGTATTCTTTTACAAATTTCAGGTTCTTTCTGTTGTCTATGCCAGCCTTGGAGCTCTGTTGTTTTCTTTCGTAAGTAATGCAAGTTATCTCAGAAATTGAAAAAAAAGGAATTTTTAATTCCTGTGGATCCTCTTCATTGTTCATTTCTGCAGTTTGTGTAATAATTGCAGTGAGCCTTTTTTTTTTCTTAAAAAAAAAACAACATAATTTTAAAATGAACTTTATATACTTTTTAGGTAGTAGAAATATCAATGTGCATTTGAATTCACTATAGGATTTTATCCCCCCAAAATTTAAATCTTTCATTGTTGAACATTTTTTGAATACACTTTCAGTATTTGGTCTTTGACACCCAGCTGATGTTGGGAGGGAAACACAAGTACAGCCTGTCCCCCGAGGAATACATCTTCGCCGCCCTCAACCTTTACCTGGACATCATCAATCTTTTCCTCCTAATCCTGTCCCTTGTTGGTGAAGCCAGAAATTAGGTCAGAGGTCAAAGGTTTATGGATAGTGCAATGAAGTTAGTCATTTTGTGTAGGTGTATTTGGACCATATATTGTGGATGAAAGCTTTAAATAATTACAAGTCTGAACAGAAACATGCAATTTGTTTTGATCATATATATTTGAAATTTATTATTTCAGTTGTTTTTTTTTTTTGGCCCAAACAGTTACAGCTTACATGTATTTCTGAATATTTTTTTGCTTTTAGGCCTCTGTTAAGAATTTTTCTTTGTCCCCGAAAATGTGAATATTTAGATTTTTTTGAAGTTCATTTTTTTAACATTAATTTTAAGTATTTTTTTTGGAATTGGAACTTTGTAAATAAATGAGGACAAAATGTTAAAGAGAAGAATTAAAATATTGAGCCTGGAATATTTTTACTTGTATTGCAAGTCATGATGTGGATTCTGAATTGTATTGACTTGAAAATAATTAATATTCATATACTCCTGATATGTTGTAATAATGTTTTCGTTTGCCTTTGAGAGGATGCATGCACTTTGCATAAGAAATATGCAATAAAAATTATTAGAATAGGAATAAATTCCTGAAAGGAAAGATTGAAATGTCGAATCTTGCCCTTGTTATCAGCAAGTTGAAATTGTATGGTGTGTTAGTAATGAACACCATAAATATTTTTTGCAGTTCTGTATTATACATTTAAGTATACCATTAGTGTCACAATTTTTTTTATGCGTAATAAATATTCAGTGAAACTTGTCTGATCTGGATGATGCATAATTCTAAATTGCGCTAATATGATTTTGACATCAAATCCCTTTCAGTTGTAGCGGTCATCTTGGTTCGATCGCCGGTGGCCAGATAGCTCAGTTGGTAGAGCATCTGACCAAAGTTTCAGGGGGGCCGGGTTCGAATCCCGGTCTGGTCAGCTGCATTTTCTCCTCTCGAGATACACAGTAATTTCAATTGAATAAAATGTTGTCTAATCTGGAATGTTGCCTTATCTAGCCAATATCTTTGAAACCAGTGGCGTCAGGATTGGACAAGTTTTACTGTATATGTTTAGTAATGTACAGTGACTCACAAATCTTTATGTCTTCATCTTTGTTGATAATTGTTCAGAGTTTTATATTGTGTTTGTTCACTTTGTTTTTCAGTAATGTAAACAAACAAAAACTCATCACTTCTTCAAAACTTCATTTGTACAATTATATGTAGTCACTTCTATTGAAAGAATGTAAAAATCACTGTATCCTTGTAGTGGTAGTGGTAGCATTTAAAAAGATGTTTTGAGGAGTTGCATTTTTGTAATGTACATACATGTATGAAAGATTTCTGAATTTCAATAGGACACTATTTGAATTTACATATAAACAAATGGAAGATTCTGCTATTTGATAAAGTTGAATCAAGTTTACATTTAAATACAGCTGAAATTGTATATCCTGCATAATAATTGATTATTTTCTTCTCATTGAACTTTTCAGTTTGAATAAATTGATTGTATTTGTCTACCAGTAATGTCCAGTATTTTGTGTAGTATTATGATTTTAATCTTCCAGTTATTAATACTTGAAATATTTTACTTCTACTTCTGATATAATCCATGTTATTGTTATTGAATTTTTATTTCTTTGGTTTTGTGTTTAAAAATGTATCAGCAGAATTATTATGTATGATTTATGTATACTAGTATACAAATGTGGAAATTCTTACAAAGTTTCTCACTTTTTGAAGAAAAATATCTTCAATGAACCTTTTGATATGCACGGAAAACTTTTTGTTGATATAAGGAATATTATGTTGATATAAAGGATAATTTATATTGATAAAAGAAGAATGAGAATTCAGTATTACAATTTTTTTTTTTTGGCCATTTCATGTTTTGGTTTTGGTGTGCATCAAGGGCCACAGTTTTACTATCATTGGGTACATTGGTAATTTTTCCCCAACAATTAGTTATGCAGGGTAATGACTCTGTACAATTTTTAAGGTAAATTTTTCTTGTTCAAATATCTGTGGTGTGGATTCACTTTTCTTTGTTGTTGGAAAATTGTTATTAAAGTAATGAAAAAGTTATCAGATGTTTCTTTTAGAACGGTAGTGGGTATTGGTTTAAGAAAATGCATGTTCAGTACATCTATAGGTTCAAGTATTGTAGAGTAGCTGACATAGAATAGCTGTGGAAAATTGTATACATGTACCATACAGCTGTACCAGTTTGACAAATCTCCAGATTATAAACATGTACCAAACAATCATTGGTTACAAAATAAAAGTAACCTCAACTGAAACATATGGAGCTTAATGCTGTCAGAATTTGCTGACGTCATCTTGATATTATACGAGAAATTCTATTATCTCTAATTTTATACCAGTCTAAATATTCTACACCCTTGATGGATGTCTTCCATGGGAGATTAATTAGTTGCTATGAAATTTTCAAGTGGAGGGGGGGGGGGGTCTTTTCAGTATGTGTAACACAGGCACTTGTTTAGGAAATTTTATTTTTAACCCATAGTATAATAATAATGTTATTCTTACACTATAGGTTAAATTTTATTTTTGAAACAAGTGCCTGTGATATGTAGGTTCTGTAGGTAGAGCATGTTCGATATGATCAGACTTGATCAAATTAAACCATCAGACAATAGGGCCTTTTTATATTTCGATTGACGCAACAATAAAAAAGTATATGTAATGCATATGCGATTTTTACAAATTAAAACTACGATACGGTAAGTAAAATTTTGAACTAATCATAGTCATAGATAAATTTCGAATTTTTATGAGGCCACATTCGAACAAGATTATTTTTTCGCTTACTTGATTTACTGAAAAGAAACTGTGACGTAACAATACTTATGGCGTCACAATAACTTGAACGTCATAACTTTATTGCTAACAACAAAAACTTTGCTGAATAGTCGAGGAGAAGCAATAATTTTTCGGTGAAATAAAAAGAAAAAATGGCATTTTATATCAAGTAAGTGTTGTTGATCTACTTAAAAAGTTTATTTTCTTTACGTGTACATGCATACATATTATATAAACCAGCCAACGTTTTATATACATGTATGTATGCATGTATGATAGACTATATAATTTGTTGCAGTTTGCCACGCATAGCAGAGGAGAGATTGTACATTGACGAGGATGCAGAGTATAAATTTTTTCAAAGTGACCTTTCACGTGAAGGTTAGTAAAATATTTCTTGTACAGGCCAGTACAGTAGTTAAGAGTTGTGTGTGAAACGTATAAAATCAAAATATTTTAGCAATGAAATATTATGCTATTCTTTCTTTGTAGAATGGACAGAAAACAATATTTCAAACAGAAGGACTCAACTCAACAATGAAACGAGGTTAGTGCATGTAATTTTAATATCTCATAAATTAGATTTAATATATTCAATAAATTTATAGAATATATTTCTTGAACAGAAATTGTATGTGACAAATACTATTGATTTTAAAATATCATTTTATTTTCAGTTACTGGATGAAACTTTGTCAGGAAAACATAAAGGAAAAGAGCAACGCTCAACAAGAATTGGTAAACATAAGGATTTCTATGGAGGCGCGAGATGTTTGGAAACTGAAAGAATTTACAATGCATGAGTGCTTGTTTGAGACTGAGGAAAAATTAAAGGACGCGCGTCAACAGTTCCAAAAGACTGCGTCAGACACGGACGATTGGGCGTCACTGGAGTATCTTTACTGGAAAAGAGACGCAGCATTAAAGGAACTGGAGGAAATGCGTCAACAAATGAAGCGTCCCGCGAAGCGTCATCCTACCCATGTCTTATATAATCAGGACATGCAAACAAATTTTCCTCCAATCAAGAAGACCTTCAGAGGAAAGATTATAAAAGATACAAGCCGTCCAAACAGCACAGTTCTACCCCCTTTGGAGCCAGTTGTACAGAACCCTAAAAATGGAATAAAAGGTTCACCGAAGGCAGCGCAACAAAGACTTAGATGCGGAGTCCAATTGCAAGAGACAATCGACAACGATACGGCGGGAGCACATAGCAAACTACCAATCAGAAACCGTAAACTATCAACTGAGGAATTCCTCTCCTGGTCTTCAAAGAAAATCGGACCAGTTCATGACAGTAGACTACGAGTGCCAACATTACAGAGAAGTAAAATAGAGAAAACATTGGAATGCGCAAGTATCTTAGGATCCCTTTCCGAAAACAGGATTCCTTTGAAAAGTTCTTTGATCTGTTCTCCAGTGAGTTCAAACTCGGAAAAAAATTTCAAATTTGAAAAGGATTCAGGGAGAGAGAAACTTGTACACACATACGTTAAACCCAGTTTACCACACTTGCCGAGTCCTCCTGCTCTCAACCACAGAACTGGAACATCTACTCATTTACGAAGGCGTCATTTCAATAGTAGATAACTTCTAACGATGAATCAACGCTCTTCTTAAATTCGATGAGAAGAAGTAATTGGTTTCGAAATCCCTGGTGTCTGGTGATGGCAGTAAATGCCTTGAAGAAATCTGATTTTTTTTTAGATCTTCAGAGATTTGTGTTTAATTCGGACTTTAAGAATCCATATGAGATTCCATTTCATGAAACATTGCATTTACCGCGTCCTTGTAGTTCTAAATGAGATGGCTATTTGGAGCGGGATTTTTGCTTATTTTTCATGCTTTATTTTATAAGTTAAATTATTTGAGCATTGCTCTTGTTGAATGAAAATAAAATATATATAAAATATATGATTTTGCTTCTGTTAAATAGACAATCCCTCAGAGTTAAATTAACCTAAGTTCGAATATTCCTTTAACGTTCATTGTACATTGAGTAGCTGTAAATATGATAATTTTCATTATAGACTTTAATGCTGGATACATCACTGTATCGATTGATTTACTAGTTTAGATAAATTACTGGTTATCTTTACACGAAATATATACAGATAACGAACCGCATTCGAGCTAAAAGTTCATTAAACAATACAAATTAGGAGCAGACCTAATACGGGCCTCTAAAACATCGGATATTGGATCAGGTGCCATGGAGGAGTGAAAATTCCCTGTTGACCGGACTCATCCGCGTGTGCTCCTTGTCATGATCAGGAAATAACGGGAAAATCAGTCGACAACTCAATATGTAAATAATGGCCTAAAAATAGTATGAAGAACGCCAGTCAGCATTTGACTAAATTGTATTTGCTGACAAGGTCATTTGATCTACAGTAAAACCTTATGCTGATATTCTTGTTCCATCAACTTGTTTGTCAGTAACTTTCCTTGTTTTAGAAATTGGTAATACGAAGAGTATTCGAATTAAACGAGATATAAATATAAACTCAGTATGCAGGTAATAAAGGCACTCGTATATATGTACATTGTAAGGGATAAATAACGAGATGTTGTTGGATAGTTTAGAGAAAACATTCTCTCCGAGGGCCGAAGGCCCGAGGAGGATCGAGATTTTTTTTTAGCTCACCTGAACCGAAGGCGTGAGCGATGTGGCCCATTGGCCTCTTGTTTTCTAAGCTATTCAACACTATCGAGTTATTCATCTTTCTTTAAAAAATTCCTACTTTGAGCCCCAACGAAACATTTAAACCCAATTCAAATATCCAATTCTGCTGTAATACAACAGGATAAAGCCCATTTGAATATCCAACCGTAACACAAAACAATAGCCTAATCGAACACCCCGTTTATTCATGGACTAGTGAGCACGAAACTACATGGTGCTGATGTCATTTCAGCCCTTTTCATTGTATTAAGCAGCCATGAAATAAGACGAAGATTTTTTTTAATCCTAAGTAAATTAGAGGTTCAGATAATGTTTTGAATACATTTACCTGAAAGCTGAAGAAAACTACAGATTTTGATAAAAGGCTGGGAATTTGGCATTACATATCATAAGATGAGGTTTGTTGAGGAAAAGTGTTGGATTCCTATGGAGTTCCATTCGAACAATACTTAATTGTAGTAGTATTGTAGTAGCTTAAACAGATAAAAAGATTGGCGGTGTTTTGCGGAGCCTGCGTTAAAAACATTCCATATCAAGATCTGCAATAAAAACGGTGTTAAAACTGAGATGGACTGTCAATTAATTAAGTTGTATTGGGAAGTACGCCGGGAAAGTATGATACAGAGATGAATCTCGGATAATCTGAAGGGATTTACTGCGGATAACGGATCTTTTATGCTGTAATCGCGCAAACTACCTTAAAAGAAAAAGTAAAATTAATATCCTTAACTCAATCATTGACAAAAATTGAGAAAAGTAACATATTGTCATCGCATGATTGATGATTCAGAGCTAAGTAAAATTAGTCTCAAATTACGACGAGAATAGCGTAATTTACTTAATGAATTTATGGAATGCGTTTTGTGCTTGACAAACACAGGTACGTGCCTGGGTTTTATCTGTTTGTAATACCTCATACATGTACATGTACCTGATTGTGTACATAAAAAAAATCACAACGAAAAAATATCACTGCGAACTCTTATCTGTGTATTTTATGTATATATATGAAAGGTATCATACATAAATGTATTGTATTCATATCTATTAGTTAAAAACCCAGGCTTTGTGTTGACTGTGGAAATAAAGAAAGTGTATTGTAAAGGTATGTACCTGTATAAACTCGAGACCATAATTAAGAGGAAGTTATAATACTGTATATACCAGTTTTATCAGCAATCAGCAAATAATAAATGTCAAGATATGTATTACATCAAATTTGATCAAAAGGTACATTAATTCTGCATAGTACATAATTGTATCATAATAAAAAAGTAAAATGAGATTATAGAAAACATTAGAGGGATTTCGCACCCTTTCCATAACAAAGTTTGATTTTCACATTCCATGAAAGTGGTCTTCATTTGTCAGTATCTTCTTTAACATTTACCAAAAAAATATTTGAAAACTTTTAAATTCTTCGGACTATTCTGTACTTTATTTCTTTACTGGCACAGTAAGAACTGGGGCAACTATGCATGAAAAGTTGAAAACATACACGCATAATTTACCTGTCACATAGGAGGGGTGATCAAAAAGTTCGCAAACTAATTGAATAACTTCCATACAAGAAACAATATTTGGTTTTAATGTTGATTATATTTTAAGAGGCTGTCCACCGAAAAACCAGGCAATGGGCGGCACATCGCATGTCATGGATTTTGATTATTTTTTGCATGTAGACTTATTAAAGCAAGTGTTTACACATGACAACATCAAAAAATTTTATAGTGCTCCTCTAGTCCTAGTTTTGGTAAATGCTTAATTTTAAGTGCAAAAAGGTCAACATGAGGGTAAAAAAAATACTACGTTTTTATTTTGTTTTATATGTAACAGATACTCCAGAGGTGGATGTGCCGATGAATATTACTTTTAGAATAGACTTTTATCTTTTATTTTATGAATGAATAAGACTCCAATTTATACTTCTTTAGAAAAAATTATCTGGTCCAAATTTGAGTTTAACAACTAAATGTTTAAATTCAGTATCCAATTTTAATTACGTTATAGAACCCAATACAATACAAGGACATATTTGTTTACTTATGTTTTTTTTTAATACAAAGTACAAACTTTGGGGTCATTCAATAAAATCATTGGGAAAAGGTATTTTGAAAGAAATAAAAGGAGTCAAATTTACTTATTTTTTTTTTATAGTTTTCACAAATGAAACCGATCCCGACCGGAATTGTATAAAGAAGAAAATACTAAAATAGTAATGTCAAATTTGGCTCTTTTGTTGTAATATGATTAAGAAATTACTTGATTCATTTTTTTAACATATTGTATAGGTGACAGGTGCCTTTACTTTGATAATTTTATTAATTTTGCATTATTTTCGACCGGGATCGGTTTTATTTCAATCGGGATCGGTTTTTCCGTAAATTTAGAAAAATTTCCTAAATTTGGCTCTTCATGTTAATTTCTCAGAAAAAATGCTAGTCTGTTATTTCTTTTCAGTCAGTTTACTGTTTTTAAATGAGTGTAACCATAGATTCAAATGTATGTATTATTTAAATTACCAATGTCTTTTACTAACATGAAGATTACATGTAAAACAATTGATCTGATTGATTTCTTAATAGATACTAGGGATTTAAAAAAATATATATTTGTGCATGCATTATGCAACAACCAGAGCAGGCAACTTTCCAGCTTCATTATTCATCTCATTTCCAAGTAAAATTTCTTTTTTATTTGTCTCAGGAATTAAAGAGTAAATTCTATCAGTAGCGAAATTGAAATTGCCTAAATGCTAGAAATATTTTTATGTGTACAGTCTCGACTTTATCCAAGTTTTTTCTTACCTGTCATCTGTAAAGCCTTTTCATCTTTTACAAAATTTGATTTTATATAAGTAAGAAAATAAGTTCTTTCATGTAAATTATAATTATTCAAGAGCCGATAAATCGCAAGCAAGAAGCGCGGAAGGGGTGGGGGGGGTGCGGGGTCATGGCATAATTATTTTTAAAAATTGGTTTCATGAACGTGAAAACATTTTAGTATTGGTCAACATAGTCACAGGTTTATACTCCATATTAAGTATGAGCGTGTGATTGTTTCAATCGCCGAATAAA
>PRKT01000375.1:265735-326292 GCA_003671525.1 Saccostrea glomerata | reverse complement strand
TTGCATCGCAAATTTTCATAAAAACGTCTATATATTTTGCCAGAAAACTTCTATTAAAAGTGTTTTTCCCAATGATTTTATTTGTTTAACAAAAAGATGAAATATTTCAAGATTTATTTAAGTGTGAATTATAGTCCTGTTAAAATTGTATTGGAAATTACAGTTCTTTGTTTCTGACCTACTTTCAATGGTTTATATAGGGGAAGTCAAAAACACAAAACACAAGGATATTTTACTGAATAAGCAATTTTCAAACAAATCTTCAATTACATTATTCCTTTTGGACTACATTGATATTGTTTTTCATAAAATATCAAATATTCCTCACATTCGATGTGCCGCCTATTAATACAAAACTGCCTTGTTTTTCGGTGGACTGCCTCTTAAATTAATCCTCCCCGATTTTAATGCACATCAACCACCGTTCCGTGCATGCGCGAATCACGTGATATTGGCGGTCACGTAACCCCCTCCGCAGCGTTCTGTCATAAAAGTTAAAAGATTTTTCCGAGTTTTATATTTCTTTCCATGTGAGTTAATTTTTATGACATGAACAGTTAATTTGTCAGAAATGGTCATATCTCGGCAACAGAATGGGTGGATAATAACATCCTTTCCAAAAATAAGCATGGCGACCATTAAAACACAAATCTTCTGTCTCAGGAGAGACCTTTATTCAAGGTGGATAGAGAATGGGTGCATCCTTTTTTTCATTTCTAATATGTTTAAAATCTAAAGTAAACGATATCCTACATGTAGGTATTTAATACTTATATCATTGTTCAAATATTCAACTATTTTTCAAAGTGCTAATTGGAGGTCTTTGATAGCAAATTGCTTAATTAAAAATACATATCTTTTCAAACTTGCTTTCACTAGGCAAGATGACAAGTGTCATTTTTTTACCATCAGCCTTCCTTCACTAAAACGATTAATCCAATCATTAATTGAATTTATAGGAACTCATTTATCTCAATAAACTGTGTACAAATTATTTTATGATACTGTAGAGGGATTTCTAAGATATTACAATAAATTGTACAGTCGTTTGTTGAACGAGTTCGACTGAGACAACCATTTTTCGTCACAAGTGACCTAAATAGTGACGTCATTTTCACATTGTGACGTCACAAACAAGGAGAGAAACTTTATTCAGCATATGCTGTTTATAGACCTTGTAAATGGCTCTGTGTGCACCGAATTTCATTCTAATCTGAATTGTGGTTTTGTAGATATAGAGATAGTTTGCGAACTTTTTGATCACCCCTCGTACAATATAACATACATACATATTTAGATTTCTCTAATAAAACAAAATTAATAATGTTATAGAGGAAAAACAGTTATGCCAGTTGATACAGAAAAGGGAACAACTCATAAATTTGTAAGACACGTTTATAAAAATGAACTAATCATAGTTTTACAATAACAGTCTTTAAGCTAGATTTAAAAAATGAAACTTAAGCATGTGTAAATTAAGTTCACAAAGTTTCAACCAGTTGTAAGATACAGGTACTTCTCTTACTTGTTTAACATTTAAACTTTTTAATCATAATTGTAAATTAAAGTTAAAAATGAAAAAAAAATTGCAAATACAAAACGTAATTATCTGATATACACAGTTTCGTGATGATTATCAGCTATGAAGATTACTAGAATCAGCTCGAAATTGCTATTCATAGTTTATCTACAAACACAGGTATAAAACATTCACGGGCAGATAACTTAACATTCGTAAGTATGGTTTACATTTACAACGATTAGATATGAGGTAAATTAAGATAAAAACTATAATTACTGAATTGGAATTATTTCAAATTGAATATTAGTGGAACTGGGATTTAATTCTACAAGTGGTACTCAAATTTACACCAATAAATATAACTCCTTTTCTAAGGAGAAAATTCTTCAAAATCATTTGGCAAAGTTTATTTGTCATTTCCGATTACGACAAGAAGCACACGGCGGTTGTGACTGGTCGGCAGGAGATGCTCACTCCTCCATGGCACCTAATCCTACCTCTGATGTTTTAGAGGCGCGTGTTTGCTCTGCACCTGATTTGTGTTTGTTTAATGGACTTTCGAGTTTTAATACTGTTTGTTATCTCCATATATTTCATTTTTGTTAATAAAAATAAAAGCTTTAAATCCTGAATTTACAATTGGTAAACATAGGCCTACATTTCGAATGAAAATTAATACATGTACGTACATGTGTTTTGCTCATTCTTGTGAAATTGGCGCCATACATAAAACTGCTTGAGGTTCATAAATGGATTTTACACAAGAATATAGTAGCTATGTTTTTTATAGTATTTAATATATGGGTAAAACTATGGGGGTGTTTCAAAAAGATTTAATTTATTTTACATCTCAATTTTTTTTGGAGGCGATCTACAGCCTAGTTCCCACGTTCATGTAAAAAGGATCTCCCACGGTTTGTAGTTGGATAGGCTCAAAGATAAAAAAGAGCGCAATTCGTTTGATAAAAATCATATATTTACTACAGATCATATGAGATCTTATATTTCATCTACCAACATTTCCTAGAGATAAGAAAAAAGATTTAAAATTATTTTTCTTTGTTAAAGATGGAATATTGCCTAAGGAAAATACAGTGAAACCTGTCTAATCCGGCGTGCACTGGTAGACAAATTTTGTGTCGGAATAGAAGGGGTGCCAAATTGCACAGTGTTAAAAACAAGGAAAATACTGAAATGGGATCAAAGAAATTTAACGTCGGAATTCACAGTGTGTCGGATTATTCAGGTGTCGGATTAGACAGTTTTCATTGTATGTAATTATCAGGAACTCAATACCAAATGAGTCAAACATAATTATCCATGACATTATAATAAAAAACTTCAGTTACAAGACAAAGGGTATTGTTTTTCATGATCAGTCAGTGAGCATCTTCCAAAGTTGTGAATTTCAAAACATCTGGGTCTAGACTAAAGGATCGATCTTAAAGTTCATAACCTGTACTAATGGTATAAAAAAAGAGAAAAACATGTATTTTTTACTCAAGACTTTGATAAAAGATAAACCCTTTCACTCTTTGAAAATATAAAATCGTGTTTGTCGGGTACAACCTAGACATGCACATCTATTGAGAATATTTAAATGGCTTCTCTGCAAATCTTCTCTATTAAGGGACATCTATATGTACCAGACAAACGTTTTAAACGAGGGCTAACTTCCACAAACATTAATTCCATGCTCCCAGAGTCCAATTGCAAGGTTCATTCTCTAGAATGTGAGTTAGTTATATATTTATCATATATTATACATGTAGATAACACATTTGAATTTTTTTTTCATTCCTTGGACAAAGAAGAAGAAAAATCTATATATCAGTCTCTTATATTTGATATATTTGGTTTCTGTCAAAGAATTGAAACATATTTATACAAAAAATGACTAGGTCTTTTGGAATGGATAATGTTGTTTCTTGATAAAATTTGCATCCCTTTGTAAACTCTGCGGTTAGATGAAAACATTTGCAGCTTCTATAAAAACGAAAGAAATTTTGCTCCAGATACCTGAGACGTCTTTGAAGACTTAAGATAATTTACCATATTTCCTCAACACGTTTTTAAAAAATCAGAAAATGTTCATGTAACGCAAATACAAATGAATTTCAAAACTTTAAAGTTACTTAATTTGTATGTCATATAGATTAGTCTCGAAATTCACCATTATGTTGCAGATAATAAATCACCATGTATTCAGAAAGCGATGAACTTCTTGGGGACCAGTTATCGGCATTTTCAGAGATAAATGTACGATTAGGTAAGCAGATACAAGGTGTTGAAAACAAGTAGAATTGTCATTGCTAAGCAAGCAAGAGTACTGGCAATCTCGAATATGTCCTAAAGCAACAAATATTCATTGTTTTGTTTTTTTATGGTTTACGTATTCCATTTCAAAAACATAAATAATAAATAAAGAAACACTACGTAAATTAGAGTTTTATATAAAGTTTTTAAAAAGGTTTATGTACATATATATGAACTAAATCTAATTATTTTTTTTTTCAAAAAGTTGTGCAGGTCTTAATTGTTAAATAAAATTGATTAATAGAATCTCCTATTTGTTTTTATATCTTCTTTTTAGGATTTATACGAAAAGTGTATGGAATTCTGCTATGTCAGATAGTGGTCACGCTCTTGGTGATAGTGATATTCATGTATGCGTAAGTATTTTTGATTTATAACCGTAAATAAAAGTATTTAATTAAAATTAAAATCATACTAATTGTGTTGCATCTTTATGTAACTATATCTGCGAAGAAAAGTTCCACCATTCCCAGTTATTGGCAAAGCATTTAAAAGCAAGCAAAGCGCCAACCTGTATTAATTTGTCAAGGTTAAAGCAATCAGTGAACAATTCATTCATTAAGGGTATTAACATATTTAACATACCGGTATGGTCAAGTAATAAGCCTCAAGGTCAGGCATCACGTTTGAAAATATTTTTTTTTCCAAGAATTTGTCATTAAAATATAAATAGTACTCCACTTAAGAAGCTTCCTCACAGATATTGATGTTCCTTATCGGGCATTTAGACAAGATATCAGAGGGTAATATTTCTTATATAAATCTTATGGGTGATCTTCTGAATGGTCTTTGTCACAATTTTTGGTTTACTTATATTTAAAAATATATTGAAACAAAGTAGAAACCATAAGGGAATGCCGATAATGAATAATTTTTTTATATAATATTAAGAAATTAAAAAAAACATATATTTGAGGAACGTGTCATCTGAGCTTAAAAGGAATATGTTGATGCAATTATAAAGAGAAAGAAGAGAATTGATGTTCAGACAATAATTATTTTTTTCATCAACCAAACGAGCTTTGTTTATGTCATTTCTATAGAGAACCCGTGAAAGAGTATTCAATGAATAATCCTTGGATATGGTATTCAACTACGTAAGTATTGCTTTAAATCAGCTGTTTATGTCAAGTATCAAATTATAATAATTTAAGTTCGTCAGACGTCAGACAATTAATCATTTTATGTAAAAAAAAAATTAACTGGAGAATACGCAATAATTATGTGGTAAAAATGTTTCAATATAGGGAGATGGGAAAGCAGAATTTGGGGTTGAGTGAAAGAATTTTAAACATTCCGCAAAACAAAATATATTTTTTGTGAAATAATGATCTCATCTACTACTATAACCTGTATGAAACAGTATATTGAAAAATGTTCCAGTGTGATTACATTATCAAGAAGAAACGGGGATCCTTCTAACATCTTGAGCAAAAACACAGAAGTGAAAACAAATTTTGTTGAATATAATGGTCTTAAGAGGGCTATATTAAAAAGACTGAAGTATGCAAGAATAGAAGACATTAAAAGATTAAAGGTTATTGGACCAAATATACCAAATTCAACTTTCATATTTTATAGAAGTAATAAAGGGGGTAAAGATATGTATAAAATATTTATAAATAACAAGAGAGAGCTAATCAGTTCTCTTTTAAAATGGAATGAAAATAATATTTTCTTTGATGAAGCAGATTGGAATAAAATATTTGAACTACCTTTCAAAGTTACTCAGGAATCCAAATTTCACTGGCTCCAATTTCAAATATTACACAGAATTATTCCAACAAATTATTATCTTTTTAAATTGAAGTTGATCGATTCACCAGCTTGTACTTTTTGTTTAAGTGACATAGAAACAATTGACCACTTGTTTGTAGAATGTTTCAAAGTAAAGGATTTATGGTGTAGGATTGAAGAATGGGTATTGGAAAAATTTGAGATGCATTGTAGTTTTGATAAAATAGCAATACTTTTTGGTAAATATGAGAACAGGAATATATGTAAATTACAAAACTTGATAATACTTACTGTAAAGCAATTTATTTTTGCTAGTAAATATAAAAGTGTTCCAAAATTAAGTATTGATATCCTAATAAAGAGGATTATAGACAGAATTTTTATAGAAAAGGTTTTGTTATTACAAAGTTGTAAATATATAGAATATGAAAGGCACTGGCAAAAAATCTGTGATGTACTTTGAAAAAAGAAATCATCTATTATTATGATGAAAAGTAATTATATGCTAATTCTAAGGAAGTACATTTGTTAATTACAAATATTTGAATGCATTTTTGTACTACTGCTGACCCCCCCTCTTTTTTTCTTAAAAAAAAAAAAATAATAACTTTCACGATTACAAGTAAACTCTGTACTGTTGTCAACGAATGAAAATATCAAGAAATTTACAGTGTATATGTATATGTGTTTATATGCTTTGCTTATATATATAGTTTGCTTTGTATACTTGTAAAAGTCAATTAAAAAAAAAAAAACCAAAAAAAAAAAAAAAACAGATTCCCCCGTAGCGCAGCTTATGGCGAAGATTCTCATACGCAAGTCGAATTCCAAGGTCAAAAGGTTAGAATTGTTGGTATCAAAAGGAGCCTAGGTTTTGTCATAAGGAATAATTATGTGAAATATGAAAGCCCTAGTGGACTTTAACGAGGAGCGCAGACTTTTACAGTTGACGTCTTACTTTCACACTAGGACAATGCAAGGAAACTCTTTTACGATATAAATAATTTAAGGTATACCTTTACTCAGATTACTAAAACTTCCACTGATAAGAACGAAAAACCACCTATTGCACATTGTACACCTATGATTCTTGTGTTAAATTTCAATTTCAAATAACTAGGTCAATGACCTCGTTTTCATGCTAGGGGCCCCTGAGTATTTCTCGGGAAATACCTCAATTTTTCACACTATGACCATATTTTTCTTCACTCACAAAATATTACAAGCAACAAAACTCTTTAAATGATTAATTATTTTGGCAATGGAACAGAGTTGCGCCCTTATAAGGAAATGAGTAGAGTTTGGGCCATAAATGTGATAATTATTACAGTCCGAATTTCCTCTGTCATATTTCTGTTTTTTCCCTATTTTTAAATCAAATATTGCTAAAATCTGACTGATAAGAACTCAAAATTATTTTTAGCCTAAGGTTACTTTTGTTACCCTTATTCTCATGGTATTAATATTATATGGGGTCAATGATCAAATTATTGAGATATGTTGACTGCAGTGGTTTTTGTACATGTTTTTGTATTTCATTATTTCATATCATTTATTTATTTATTTGGAATAATGTATGAGCTTAAACACATATAAAATTTGCAAAATGATGTCTTAAAATACATGTAACCTTTACTTTGTGATTAATATTGCAAGAAATAAAAATTTTGACAAAAATGAAAAATTAAGAATTTAATCCGAATTTCCTCTGCATAGCCATACATTCAATTTTGTTCCTGTATTTTTTCTTCAAGTACTTACATATGAAATTTTAAAATTGATATGGAGATAAAACTTAGTTATTTTATCCATTTGAACAATTTTTGATTTAATATTTTAAATTTTATAAAATTTCCTCTCTGATTTCTGAAACCTGAGTAAACGTCATCCTTAACTCAACAATTAATTCAACGAAAATAAAGGGTTATTTCAAAGTACAAACCAGTTGTCCTTAAAGAAAAACGACCGCCACCCTACCCTTAACTCCTGGCCTTCCCATGTTAGTGCTCCTTAAAATATTACGGGAACTACATGTGTACCTATTACCACTAGAAAGATTTTCTTATCTATTATCAATTTTAATTTGTACCTCCGTACATGATACAGGTTTAAACCATCAACTCCAGTACAGCCTGTTCAAAAGTCGTTGCCAAGATTAAAGTTTTTCAAAACTCTTAGGTCAAGATCAGAAGGTAAAAAAATATACCCGGGGCGTGTTCAGCAGAGCGAACGTTCGACAGCGCTCTCCAAAATTTCTAGTTAGAGGTATAAGGAATTTTGGCGAGTGCTCGCAAACGTTAATAGTAATTTTGGCGAGCGCTCGCTAACGTTCGCTCTGCTGAACAGGCTTCTGTTGAAAGGTCTTGTCACCATGTAAAGTTTGAAAGCCATAGCACCAACTGTTCAAAAGATAAGGCCGAAGTTAAAGTTTGGCATTTTCTTGGAAAAGTGGTTTAAACTCCAAAGTTCAGAGATCAATGTTGGCGGTACCCGAAGAAAGTTTTTGTCACAAGGAATTAACACCTGTGAAATATGAAAAACCATAGCCCCACCCACTTCAAAGTTATGGGCACAGGCCTTTAGATCGCTTAAAAAAAGATTGTGTGTGTAAAAAAAATAAAGGCACTGAACTCTTACACTGGGTACCCAATTTCGCTAATAAAATATTTTTTATTCTAATGCTCTAAAATTCTACTTTCTCTTTAAATCTATTCAAAGATAAACATTCTTCAATTCTACCAAAGCTCATTCCGAAATTCCATATATTTCTTGAGATATTCTGAAATCATTTTCAAAAATGACCTACTTTCTTTTACTCGACATTAGCTTGGGCCCCTGGTCATTCACATGTAAACAGACGATGTTTGAAGTGCGGCGAAGAGTTGCATAGTTTTTGCAAAATCTTTCAACAATTTAAAGTTGATTTCTTACTCCAGATTTTAACGTTAAGTCCGTAATAATATTTTTTTCGCGAAAAATTAATTTGAAAACGTCTACATCAACAACTACCGCCATGTTGATTATGAATGTAAATGAAGCCATGGTAGAACGAATTTTTCCCGGAATGCATTATATACCTTTCGATTTTCAAAACAATTAGACCTCTAAAATGTTGTTTGTGACTTAGTTACACCATATGATCAAATTAAAGAGAAACCTTGTAAAGCTTGAATGCAAATGAGCAAATATTCGTTGAGTTTAGAATAAAATCCGGGGAAAATTTGTCCTGTCGTTCGCGCTTTACAATTAGTGAAGGCCCAAGCTGATGTCGAGTAAAAAAATTAATGTCAATTTGGGAATTGATTTCAGAATATCTCGAGAAGTATAAGGAATTACGGAATGAACTTTGGTAGTAATGAAGATTGTTTATATTTGAATAGATATGGATAGAAAGTAAAATTGTAAAGCATTTGATTTAAAAGAATTTTATTGGCGAAAGTAGGTACCCCATGAAAAGAGTTCCATACCTTTATTTTTTTTTTTCAACGCCTCAATTTTTTTCTAAGCGATCTAAAGGCCTGTGGTTATGGGCAAGGTTAATGTTTTTTTTCGGACAAGCAGATAAAAGACAGACAGATAAACAAACAGACATACAGGCAGACGAACAGGACAAAAACTATACACCCAAATCATCGATTATGGAGGCATAAAAATGAATGGAATTACAAATTAAAGTGATGCCCCTTATCCAAAGAAATCCTATAAGGTTAGAAAAATTACTCAAATTAAGCTTAATGTCCTTCATAACATATCCAAGGGACAGCAAAATAAAAAAGGTATTATGCTTCATCGTACCTTTTTGGGGTTTTATTTTAGAATTATAGATCCATATTTCATAAGTCTTTAATTTTTAAGTTCTTAGTTACTAATTCTTGTTTAAAATGGAGATAACAAACAATACTGATATTCAGTATCAAAGTCCATAAAATAATACAAAACAGGAACAGAGCAAACACGGATTAAAACATCAGAGGTGGGATCAGGTGCCATGGAGGAGAAAACATTCCCTGCTGACCGTCACATCCGCCGTGTGCTCCTTGTCATGATAGGAAAATGACGGAAAAATCCGTAGTCAATTCAGTGTATAAATAATGGACTAACAATTTGTACGAAAAATGTCAGTCAAAAAAGAAGCAGTGAAACTATATAGAAAATTTAATACTTCTCTAGAAGGCTTTCTAAAATACTTTTAAAAATACGGAACACTATTTTTCTAGAAAGGTAGGAGTGTGGTTATTCTCCCGTTATCAAAGATTCGGAGGTATTTAGTTCTTGTACTGTCCGTCCGTCTGTCTAGATGTCTGTTTGTCAGTTATCTGTTTGTCTGCAAAAACTTTAACTTTGCCCATAACATTTAAGTGGGTGGGGCTATGACTTTCATATTCCACAAGTGTATATTTTGTGAGAAGATCTTCCACTGGGTACCACCAAATTTGATCTCTTGACCTTGATCCTAGAGTTTGACATATTTAAAAAAAATACCAAACTTTAACCTTGATCATAACTTTTGAACAGTTGGTGCTAGTGCTTTCATTATTTACGTAATTATTATGTGTTCATTGTGTCAAAACCTTTTTCTGGTTACCACCAAGTTTGGCCTTTTTGACCTTGACCGTATAGTTTGATCCACATTAAAAAAATTTAACCTTGCAATTGGCCATAACTTTTAAACAAGTAGTATTGGGGCTTTTACATTTCACATGAGCATTCCTTGTGCTAAGACCACCAATTTTGACCTCAAGATTCGCCATTAACTGCGATAGGGGACATCATTATTTCACAAACACATCCTTTTGTTTTTGAGAAATACGGAATAAAGGCATTAAATAATACATAGAAAAATGAATGCATTACACGTCGGGCTATGTTTCTCATATGATATTTACAACTACATGTACGAAGCAATGTTCTTCTTTAGAAGTTAACTCTTATTCTCGTGAAAAAAAATTGTAGGACTTTTCTTCTAGAAAGGTAGATGTATTTCTTATTTAAAATCTAAGGAGTAATATTCCTCTTGGATTTTTTTTTATTATTAGTATTTTGTACATGGTAGATTTTATCTATTACAAAAAAAATTCCTTGCTAATTGTTTATCGTTGAACCTAAATTTTTGCTAATAAATTTAAACCGCTTTGCTATTAGTCTTATGCCTCTGTATTCGAGGATTCGGGGGTATATTGTTTTCGGCCTATCCGCCCTTTTCTGTTTGACCGAAAAAAAATCGTTTACCTCTCAGAAAATTTTGAGTGGGTAGGGCAATGATTTTCATATTTCGCAGGTGTATTCCTTGTGAGAAGACCTTCAAATGGGTACCAACAATTTTGTCTATGACCTTGAAGATTAGCTTGCAATTGTGAAATTTTAATCCTCGCCAGAAAATCCCATACAGAGGCATCAGTGTCTCACAAATACGTTTTGTTTTCCAGTGCTATTACCTTTGTAACCATGATAGTACTTTCCTGCTGTGAAGGTATCAGACGAAAGTTTCCAATGAATATCATATTCCTCGGTATATTTGTAAGTTTATGGCATGGTAAATGTTCTGCTCTATTTGTTGATGAGAAATGGAATCTGTAGAAGTACTACAATGTGGAATTTTACAGGTTTTCACTAAAGGCAAATTTCTTCTTTGAAGAAACCGTTTTACTTTGGTCAAAGATATTGTTAATGTCCCTTCGTGGTTTGAGATTAACACCCCCCAGAAAACCATAGCATGTATGACATAATCTATCATTTTGCCATTTTATTCATAGATAAAAAGGTTGGTGTTATAATTGCAAAGTGCATTTTGTTAATTTGTGGAAAATTGTTTATTAAAACAAGTATTTTTTTTTAGATCAACTTCATAACGATTGGTTGCAGGGGTGTTACTCTCAGGACACAATATTTAAGAATATTTTTTAAAAAGTTCACTTATTGCTTTTTTGGCCCTGTGAATTTCCGAAAAACTTACACTTCTTAATTTAAGTTAACAATGCATTAAATATCGTTTAGACCTTTGGTGATTGGTCTATCAAAAATGACGTAATCTTCTGGAAAGTTAAATGCATTATGACGTCACGAAATGCGTCTATTTCCTCATATTCTGAAAAAAGTATACAAAAACAGCCAAATTTAAAGCTATTTTTTAATATTTGATATAAAGCGCAACCTCTGTTCTAAAATAAGCAAGTAATAAATGATAGAATTGTTTCTGAGGATTACAAGACGTTTTTCGTTTTTTAGATTAAAGGGTGCGCTCATACAATTTTTCTTTTCTGAAAGTACTCCTGTTTACTTTTAAATTCAAGAACATTTCAATTCCATAAAGCATGTGTTCCAGGACCTGTAGTTTGAGGGAAAATTTTTTTTATAGTAAATGAAAGTACTAAGTCTCTTTTTTATTTTGATGTTTAAAATGGAATATAAAGTGTAAGTCAATAAATTAGTACATGTATATCTACAGGGCCGTTTTATGCATAAAGTGAACCGAGCTCTTTTTGGCCACTGTTATGACTGACAGGTTTGTTTCCACAAAACTCTGTAGAGGAATTTAACCTATGTGTATAGATAATTGGGAATGGAAATGTTTTTTTTTTCAATCGAAGCTGTATATTTTGAAAAAAAATCACCAAAAAGGTTTAAAATGACATGTAATTTATTTTTTTTTCTTGTAATCCTGAGCAATAAGAATGAAAATATTGATTGTTATATTATATGAACATTGAATTAATACAAAAACTTTGCAGTCCAAATGTTTTGTTTGTTTTTGCTAAACGTTATAAAGAATCAATCATTTCTGTCTATGGAATTTTTATAATTAAATTTTCCCTATACTTATTTTCAGACTTTGTGTGAGTCAGTTTTGCTTGGAGCAACAGCTAGGTAATTTTGTCGTCTATATTCTTAAAAATTATCAAAGGAAAGTGTGTATTTCTCGTATGTAAAAATCACAATTTCTTGCTATAATATTTTTAAATTGTTGATTTCTGACATTTTTAATCAGTTACTATGATGAGAAATCTGTGCTTCTAGCTGTTGGGATCACTGCAGTAAGTTCTTCCGTAATAAAGATATTGCATGTTGCTTTATGTTTGTCATAAGAAATTCATTGTTCATAATACACTGAAAATATAATTTTTAAAATACTTTATTAGTAATTGAAAAAATTGCAAATAAATTTGCTGAAAACTAAATATTGAAATTGATTTTGTAATCTTCAAAATATTTAGCGGGTTTATTCTTAAGTTTGTAATGTTGTGCAATATTATACATGGAAACACTACGATTTTACAAGGTGTTATGTTTTATGCATAAAATTTTTATTTGCATTCCTTTATTCATTTTCAAGGGTGTATGCTTAGGACTTACTCTGTTTGCTTTTCAAACAAAAGTGAGTATGATTCACTTTTATTTGCAGATTTCAATGTAAACTTCCATCTTCAATGCTCTCTCAAATTTTATTTCTTTTTGTCCCCCACTTTCGCGAAAGCGAGGGGACATTAAATCTCATTCGTCTGTCCGTCAGTCTGTCCGTCTGTCAGTCTGTCAGTCTGTCCGTCACAAAAACTTTAACCTTGCCCATAACTTTTGATTTAGTGGAGCTATGACTTTCATATTTCACATGTGTATTCCTTGTGACGAGACCTTTCTTTGGGTACCACCAAATTTGACCTTTTGACCTTCACATTGGAGTTTGACCCACTTTTACACAAAAATTCCAAACTTTTACTCTGACCATAACTTTTGAATAGTAGGTACTAGGACTTTCATATTCAAATATATTGTTTGTGGCAAGAACTTTCATTGGATAACAACAACCTTGACCTTCTGACCTTGGAGATTTACGTACTTATTAAAAAACTTTAACCTTGACCATATCTTTTGAACGGTGAGGACTAAGGCTTTCGTATTTCACATATGTAATACTTGTGAGAAGACCTTTCATTGGATACCAATAACTTTGACCCTTTGATCTTGACCCTGGAGTTTTAACTACTTTTAAAAAACTTTAACCTTGGTCACAACTTTTTAACGGTTGATACTAGGACTTTTATATTTCATATATGTATTTTTTGTGGCAAGTCCTTTCATTGGATATCAACAACTTTGACCTTTTGACCTTGACCTTAAATATTTACGTACTTATGAAAAAACTTTAACATTGACCATAACTTTTGAACAGTAAGGGCTAGGGCTTTCATACTTCACATATGTGATCCTTGTGAGAAAACCTTTCATTGCATAAAAATAAATTTGACCTTTTGATCTTGACCTTCGAGTTGACCTACTTTTAAAAAAACTTTTTTTACTTTGGTCATAACTTTTTAACGGTCAGGATTAGGGTTTTCATCCTTCCAAAAAAATCAACTTCAATGATAATTTCTAAATAAATGACATGATAGGATGTTCATATTAGACACAATATGTCATAAAAAATAACATCTCATCCACAAAGAAATCGAAAGCGGGGGACCACAATTCTTCGAATTTGCTTGTTAAAGCTATCTTTGGAAAAATTGAGAAAGTCAGAACATATGATTTGATACAATGCTGTGCATTTTCTATTGACATCTTTCCTCTGAGGTTATTCTTTTGTTGATATTTCAGTTTGACTTTACTATGTGTGGGGGTATGCTCTATGTTTTTCTGATCGTCTTGATACTGTTTGGCCTCTTTGCTACTATATTTTCCTCTAAGGTAAACAAAAACCAAAATGTTTTTGTATGAAATATGAAGTTTACCTTGCATATTCATAATTCAGTGCAATGTTCATATGTTGCGTATAATTGTTTTGTGAAGTTGAATTGGATACTATTTTAACTAAAGTACATGAGTAAAATATTCAGAGATTAAAAAGAAGTGCCATAAGTTTACTTTGCAATACTTATATATTTATAAAGAACTAATCTTGTGTTCCAAATTTAGGTTCTAACTGTTGTCTATGCCAGTCTTGGGGCATTGTTGTTTTCTGCAGTAAGTATAAGGCTTTTTGTCTAAACAACCTACTGCACTGCATGACTGCAATAGTTTGGAGATACATCTTTCATATTATTAATTGTAAATAATGCAAAGCAAAAGATTGAATTTAAGATATTCAATCCCCAATAGCCACAGATTCAATGAAATGCAATATATACATATGTTCAGATGTGAAGGTGTTAAATACTAGGTATATTTAGACATGATTCTACTTATTACTATTTGCATATAAGGTGAGATGTGTCCTATTTAATGACCTTGAAATTTGGTAAGAATTAATTAAAAATAGAGAGAGATGTTATCATTTCATCGCGACCAAATAAAACGGCAGTGTACGTTGTACATCCATGCTGATTAGACCTCTACAGTGAAATATTCTGATCTTTTAGGAGGTCAGCAACCTATAATAAGAGATAGCACAGTATGTATGTATTTTTCCCAATGATCTTTATAACCCACGTTACAATATTTTTGGATTGTTTTCAGTATCTGGTCTTTGACACCCAGCTTATGTTAGGAGGAAGTCACACATACAATTTGTCTCCAGAGGAATACATCTTTGCTGCCCTCAACCTTTATTTGGACATTGTCAACCTCTTCATCCTAATCCTGTACATAATCAGCCGCTCCAGAAACTAGGTCAAAGATCAAATGGTTGAACATGCAGTCAATCATTTCAGCTTATGTAGATCATAAGTCATGACTAAAGGCTTTAAATCATTTGTAATCTATCATTAGTGTTCTGGTTTTTTTTTTATTTCTTATTGAGTTTTTTAATGGACATATTTGGAATTTGTTATAATAGTATAGTTTTTTTCAGTCAGTTCAGTCGTGAGGCGTGGGTTCGATTCTCGTTCGCCGCGCAGCGTCAAAAGACATAAACATTGGTAGTGATGTTCCTCCGCCAATCGCCCGGCACGAGAAGTTCACGTCTTTTAGGTGAGACCTTAAAACGGAGGTCCAGTGTTACGGTAGGCATTGGCACGATAAAGAATCCCCACTGCTCAATGACCCCGAGTGCTGAGCATAAATCCAAATTTGAAGCCCTTTACCGCATACTCTGACGGCTCTAAATGAGTGAATAAAATCTCGAATGGGACGTTAAACAACAAACAATAAATCAATTACAGTTTTTTCTGAATATTGTTGCAAGTCTTGGGTGTTTGGAGCATGGTTTTATTCCTTAATTTTCAATTTGCATACACACATTATGTAATATTTCATAATCTACATATGTGTTCAACTAAATAAAACCATAGATTCATTTCACCCAAGCCTGTCTTACATGTTTTTATTTCTTGGTGCATCAGCTGGGCTATTTCTTATTTACATGAAGGAGAAATTTATTCTGAATATTGTTGCAAGTAAGAATGTTTGTTCTATATTGCCTTGATTTTAGCAAATACAAATTTTTGATGCAAGCGAAAAAGATTTTTTTTTCCATTATAAAATGTTTATAAATACATATGGCTAAAATGTTTATCATATTAAAGTCAAATCTTTTACACAAATCAAACTATGAATTTAGATAAAAGAATACATTCCAATGGTCACGAGTACTGACATGTTGCCAGAAAGAAGAAAAATTCTACATCAACTTCTTGTATGAGATTGATTTTCTTTTGCTTAATTTAATGAAGAAATGGCCACGAATTGGACTTCTTACGGAAACAAAAGAAGATAACGTAGCTTACTAGAGAAAAAAGAAAACATCAGAATTTGTATTCCACTTGAACAGATATTTCTTTCTCCTTGAGAGATATCTCTTTTGTGAAAAGAGATATCTCTAAACGTTAAATAGATATCTCTTTTACCTAGAGAGATGTCTCTTTTACTTTAAGAGATATCATTCCAAGTTAAAGAGATATCTCTTAAAGTAAAAGAAATATCTCTCTTAGATTATCTTAAGAGATATCTCTTAAAGTGAAATAGATATCTTACAAAAGGATCCAACAGAGATATATCTCAAGCAAAAAGAGATGTCTTTATACTGCAAACAGAATATATCTTAATTATTGTTAATTTAATTCCATTTGAAATGACTTCTCCCTTTACCGGAGGTAAGCTTTTTATTCACGGAAGTACATTAAGTATTTTAAAATTTCGACATTATTATAATATTCTACATTGTTATAGCTTTACAAAACATGGCAAGCAATTCAGTGTTGTCTAGATGTCAAATTAGTCATTATTATATGTTGTTTCCAACAAGGGATTTATAGCAATTTTGTCTAGATATTACATATACTATTCAGTTCTTTTTCTATAACAGAAAAATTATTCCAGAGACTTTACTTCCTGTTTCGCTTTCGTTTTAAATGTTAGAATTAATTATTTTATCTTAAGGATGACTGGAAAAGAGATATCTCTTTCATTAAAAGAAATATCTCTTTAGCTTAGAATTATATCTCTTTTTGACAACTAAAGAGATATTTCTCTAACTAAGAAAGATATCTCTTGTAACCGAGAGATATCTCTATCGCTTAAAGAGATATCTCTCAAGCTTATAAAGATATCTCTCTAAGTAAAGAGATATCTCTCTTACAAAAAGAGATATCTCTTTCGTTTAAAGAGATATCTCTGTAAGGTATAAAGATATCTGTATTAGTCAATGAGATATATCTATAAGCTAAAGAGATATCTCTCTATGCTAGAGAGATATCTCTCTTATTTAAAGAAAATTTTTATTTCACGAATAAATAGTAAAAGGGCTTGCCATAGCCTTTAATTAATAAGTAGTAACGTTATAAGATCCATTTGTTCCTGTAGAATGAAAAGCATATTCTCTTCTTTTATTTTGAAATAACTAACTGCTTTATTTTTAGTTCTCCTTTGTCATAAAGAGGCAAAACATACATTTGTACTAGTACGATGTACATTGACTCCATATTTAAAACAGTTTCCAACCGCAAAACGAAGTTTTGTAGTAAAAGTCGCTCCAAATATTTCCTTTATGACTTACTCTAGAATCAGCATTAACTCTCACATAAACAACATCATTTCGATTGAGCATAACAACAACCACCCCAGTCGTTGTTCTAATGTCCGCTACACCTAATCCAGTTGTGTACGTTGCCCCAACTGGATATGAGTTGACAACCAATTCTGTTCCAAGGTAATCCCATACTGAAATAGTCCATGTGAATACATACACTCCGTTACCAGGGGATGTAAACATTCCATTGTGTTGATTATAATGGTAGCCAGCATTGGTAACAACTGACCGAAAGATAAGGGTATGGCCTGGTGCGGGATGTAGTTCTTTTGTTGGCAAATATGCATAAAAGGCTACGCCGTTATCTAAAATTGCATGCAAATAATCAGCAAAAGACCTTACATGGCAGCCCTTAGCTAAGGTAATGTTTTATCACATATGTAATGTACATGTATATGCAATAAGAAAACAGTTTTGATAACTGTAAAATTGATTAATTTATGTATAAATTGTTAAGAAAGTGTTGCTGATTCAAAACATAAATATAGAGATACATTAATTTTGTATTTCAATGTTTTATAAGGTCAGTTGATTGTTATAGATGAGCTTGACAAACAAGTGATACATGAACCTACCTGCTGCTACAACTCGTTCTGGTCGTGAAATCACTCTCTCGATGAATGCTTTTTGGCTTCCAGAGATGAATGATTTTGATAGATCCTTTCTATTTTTGTTCTGTCCTGTAGAATTTGTTGACTGTATCATATTATGGATATCCGCATAAGTTTTCAAATTAATTTTCTCTGACAACTCCAAGATCAATTTCTTCTGATCTGCCAGTGTTTTCCAGCTGTTCTAACTTACGTTGGTTAATTTTTGATATTTTTGCTTGTGTAGAGGTCAAAGCTTCCTGTTAATTAAGTCTTTCTTCGAGTTTCTTTATGTACAGATATTGCATCTCGTGCACAGCACTCTCTAAATCTTGTTTGACATCATTAACCTGCAAACCCAAAACAAGGATACAATTTTGATAAAATCAATCGCATCCAACAAACCACATTGATGTAGACTGAAGAAAATGAAATATATATCATGTTAAAGAATATTCATTTTTCATGCATTATGCAATTATAACATTTGAAATTGGGACAAAACTCGAAAGGGTTTTTAGACACAAAGGAATGTTTTCAAATTCAGTTAGAAAACACAACTTTCTTGTCACCTTCTTATCCTATCCTTTGGGAAGTCAGCAAACCAGCCAATATACTGTAAGCGTATTACATTTGGCTGTGTATTCTTTTTAGTGCTTTTGGCGGAAAGGCACTTCCGCTAATTCAAGTACAACGCTAAATGTTTTGTACTTATATACGTAAATATTTACATTTCCAATGTCTTTGTCCGAGATAAAATTATAAATTGTAAATGTTCTTTATTTCCCCATGAATGTATTGGCGCGGTTCCAAATAAACCACGTGCAGGGTGGGACACACAGCTACATGTACATGTATACAGAAGCAGGGCTTAGAGCACGTGGATTGGCGGTATCAAAGCATGTAAATATAAGGAATAAATTTCAGATTTTTCAATTTCATGACGACAATCAATCGATTGGCTTGCGTGATAATTTTATGCATAAACGCTTTTGGCGTCTATGCAAATTATCACGCAAGCCAATCGATTGATCACATCATGAAATCGAAAAATAAGACAGTTATTCCTTAAATAAGAACGATAAGAAATGCGCTAAATCAAATCTACGCTAACTTTTTCAAAACTCAATTTCTGCCGATAATCCTACATTTTTAGGTTTTTCATAAATCAATAATTTCAGTAGACCAGGCTGATGTCCTTCAGCATAAAAGGCCCTTTCACAATTGGCGCACGAGCACTTTACAACACTTTGCGATGGGATAATTTTAGCTTCGCACGAGCTTTCGCATACGTTGAACGATGTCTCGCATTCATTGCATGTGTTTTAGAGGTCGCATCAACTCTCCTCAAAATAGTCAACATGCACACTATTCAGATGCGACCAAATGCGATCCAAATTATCGCAATTCAACGCACGAATATTAGTACGAAGGTCTTACAAAGTTTTATGTACTCCTAAGAGTGATGCACGATTTTTAAAGATAGTAAGATGAATCACAGCTGTCATTGCATGTGTTTTGCGACCATGAGACTGTTGCTCAACATGTCTCATGTAATCTTGCAACGTTTTACTATCATTGCTTGATTTATAACCTTAAATTGCCATGCATTGCAACAGGTATATATTATACCGTGTATAGTTATAAGTATCTTCACTATGTCGACTGAAGAGCGTCAGAAGCGGGTGGTATTTTATCCGGTCCTCAGAATCGCACGAACATTCGTACTATGGAATGCATGAGAGCACGAGCAGTCGTATTGTCGCACGTTCAATCGACCGATTACCTGATCAGTCGTGCAATCCTATCGCAATATCTTAAAACACTCGCTTTCATTCTACAACAGTCGCATATAGACGCAAGATATATCGCAAGATTTAATGCACAACAATAGCTTTAGATCGTGCGAATTTCGTACGAACACTTTTTTCATATACGAGTATTTTGGCAACAGTTTACGATCATAAAAAAAAATATTCGGTCGCACGAATATTTTGTCGCTTCTGCTCATGCGCCAATTGTGAAAGGGCCTTACGATACCCACTGAAAATATATACGGAGATTAATTAATGATTTCTAATATAGCTATTTCTTAAATTCAGAGGGAGTGTGTTCTTGTACATTTTGTACATTAGTAGATATTATCCCTTTTCTTGAATCATTATTGTTTCAATTGACCGTACGCGTTTATTGCTTTTTAACACTACCTTGTATTTTGATTCTTCATCCCACCAACGTGCTTCAACAGGCGACGAGAACCATTCCAAGCAAACCAACAGCAAACCAACGGCAAATGCAGCTGTAGACTGAATTAATTGTGATTCATTTAGTTTGTAACACTTTTTTTTTCGTTGAAGATCTTTTTTATTATTGTTTGCAGTTAACTGTAAAGTTTTACATTTAGTTACATTTTCGTGAGATGCATCCAAAGTAAACAATTCACATGATTGGTCAACTCATATTATCAATATTGACAAGGAAATACTCTGTTGCACGAGCAACCAATCAGGGATAAGAAGAAAGTTCCAGTCGTGAAGCTTGCGGATAGGAGGCGTGTACTATTAATCTTGAGCGCAGCTGTCAAATAGATCGTGACGTAACGTAAAAATTTACAGTTAACTGCAAACAATGATAAAAAAGAGAAGGTAACAAAAGAAACGAATATTCCTTACTTTGTAGAGAGCAATTGTGTTCTATAATAAATGTAGATAAACATGTTGTTATACGCTTTAAAAAGTAAATTGATGTTGCTTTCCTTTGTCCGTCATAGCTAATTGTAAAATCGTCTATTTCTTGGTAAAAATTGTTTCTATGGCAAGATTATGTGCATTTAATCTCATGCTGCTAATGATTGTTCATTATTATTTTCTCTGGTTTCGTTCTTTTTTTTATATAAAGTAATGTATTCACATCGTTAAATATATCAAATATAACATTTAAGGTCTTTCCACCCCTACAATTTTAATGGTTTCAAGTACAAAAAATTAAATTTTTCATTTTATAAAGTTTAAATTTTACTAATTATTTCCAAAAATATATAGGTCGCCATATTATTGAAGATGGAAGTCGTCAATAAATAGAAGCATATGTCAACATTAAAAATTCATACATCATTTTGTAAACAGTATCATAAATATGTAAAAACTGATTCAAATGCATAGTTATGATGCTGAAAGTTCCTAAATACTTGGTACTTATAAGATACTTTTGAATTGTGAATATTAGGGAAACTATTTTTCATTAGATGTACAATAAAGAAAATGCTGTATGAAGCTACCCGAGCAGGAGTTATTGCCCTTGTCAACATTTTTAAAAGATTGAATAATTGATTAAATAAAGAAAATATGCACTTTATTCATCATTACACCTACGGAAAATCATTCTTCCAAAATATATTGTTCTATTTGGTATGACTTTAATTTGATAACAGTTTTTGCATAAACCCATGACATCACAGGAAGCTGGAATTACCGTAATCTACAAATAAATGGAATATTCCATATTGGCCGAGAAAATAAATTGGTTGGAGTAACAGTAAAATTACCGTTTAATGGATTTTACTCGTTTTTGGTTATAAAAAAAGGACTCAGTAAGCTTCTTAGTTAACATTTAATTGATAGATGCAGAAGGGTTTTTTTGCACATATTTCTTTCTGGAGTTTTTTCACTAATCAAAAGTTTACGTGGTCATGCATAGCAAATATAAATCCCAGTCTATTAACGTCCAAAATTTTCCGTGTCATAAAAATCAGGTATTTTCTATTAACATATAAATAACACCAAAGGCGTTGCCTGATAATGAGAAAAAAATCATTCGCACAAATTTTAGAATAACCACAAAAATTCGAATAGAAAATTAAAATGGTAATTTTCTTAACATAAGGTAATGTAAAGTAAATGCATATTCCTACAGGACAATTAGCATATTATATGTTCATTGTAACAGAGTCTCGGTATGTTATACACAAAATGTTGACCCAAATTAGATTGGACGATTTATATTACTTTAGTTAATAACGTGCATTTAATGAACTGTATAGATTATTTGTTTAATGTTCAATTTGTTTTCATCATAATCGAATATACTAATAAATTGCAAAGATACAGAACTTTTATCTTTTAATTATTTCTATTACCTACCTTCATAGTTTGGCTTTAAGTCAGCTCAAAGTTAATTGCGTCGAATCAAGTATACATGAATAACAATTAATAATACCTAATATTAGATTTCATCTGCATCCTGTTTGCTGAAATATGATTTAAGAAACGTGTTGCAGTTCTTTGTTATTGCGCACAAATTTATATATAAAAATATATTTGTTTATAAAAGTCCTTAAATATTTAATTTCTATATATATTTATATCCTCGACATGTCAAAGCTATTAACCATTTTTTTTCCTTACATTTTTTTTTCTTCAAATATTAACTAAGCATACATTGAAGATGAAACACGTGTCGAAAAATATGAAAGCACTATCTCTTCTAAATCAAAAGTTATAAGGAACAAGATGTGTTTGTGAAACACAGATGCCCCCATAAGTACGAAAGCCCAGAAGGCTCATTCGAGATTCGAGATTCAAAATACGAGATTCGAAATTCGAGATTCGAAATACGAGTTTCGAGATTCAAGATCCAAACTAACCAATCAAAAGCGGATTCAACATTTGATTACTCCCCTTTATTATGTTTTTACTATCAAGAAATCGTTTAAAATAATTATAACCAATGGGTCATTTGATTAAATTACAATGCAAAAAAGAGTGTTTTATATATATTAGAAGGAAATTTAAATAATTATTGGATTTTTGCAGCAAGATATACTTCAATTTATATTATAGCTTCTTAAATATTAAATAGATTACATATATCAGGAGTATATATATTTTTGTATTATCTTCTACACTTTTTTTTTTTTTGTATTTCCGCGCATAGGAAAACCACAGGTACTTGTGGACAGGCCCCCCCCCCCCTCGATATTCAATACCAGGGCTTACTGGACAATTTTTTTAACAAATTATATTTATTACACTTATTAATGTGTACAATACGAAAACATCACGGGCGTAAAACCCCCAGAATAATCGTTTACCCAAAAAAAAACCCATTATACATTACCCCTCCCCACTATACAAGAGAGGTGTCATTTAAGGAGAAAATATGGGATTATTACGAGATGCAGAGTCAATCCGATAGCATGGACTAAGACAGAAATATATGTAGAGACAGTTAATTTTAATCAACATTTTAAGTTAAAATAAATGCATGGTTTTAAACCTAGAAATAGCAGCGGGCGTACAACGTAAACAAACTGGAGTGCACGTGGCATATTTTCTCTCTTATAATGTATAGTGGGGTATTTTTTGTGTTGAGCGATTATTCTGGGTTTTTACTATTTTTTTTGGCATTGAACACACGATGAATAAGTGTATTAGATATATGTTGTGAAAAAAGTCCAATAAGCCCTGGGGTTGAATATCGAGAGGGGGGATGCCCTGTCCACAAGTACATTTGGTTTTCCTATGCGGGAAAATACATAAAAATTAAGTTTAGAAGACAATACAAATAAATATATATACTCATGATATAAGTAATTTTTTTAATATTTAAGAAGCTATAATATAGATTGAAGTATATTTTTCTGATCAAAAATCCAATAATTATTAAAATTTCCTTCTAATATATATAACACTCTTTCTTGCATTGTAATATAATTAAATGACCCATTTGTTATAATTATTTTAAACGATTTTTTCATTGTAAAAACAGAATAAAGGGAAGTAATCAAATGTTGAACCCGCTTTTGATTGGCTAGTTTGGATCTTGAATTTCGAATCTCGAATTTCGAATCTCGTACTTTGAAACTCGCTTCTGATTGGTTAGTTTGGATCTTGAATCTCGAAACTCGAATTTCGAATCTCGTACTTTGAAACTCGAATCTCGAATGAGCCTTCTGGGCTTTCGTACATAAGGCAACATAGCGACTTTCAAGATTAAACCTTTCTTAAGGACAGATGATACAAGCAAATGTTTTCTTTGAAAAAGATTTAATATCATGTCACAAGTTTAGACAAGTGGATGGTTCTACACTTTAAGCACCATGGTAATATATTCTAACATATTCTGAAATTTGTTTTCACCTGTAAATCTTTACTGAATGTGATTTGCCTATATTTGTTTTTTTTCATTGGAATATTACTAATATTTTCCAAGTCTTTTTCATATTTTAGTTCCTAGGAGAAAAAATTCTAAGAACCATCCACCTTTCTAAACTTGTGACATGATATTAAATCTTTTTCAAAGAAAAAAATTGTTTGCATCATCTGTCCTTAAATGCAAATTAAATATATTGGTACCCAAAGTATGGTCTTTGCAGAAGAAATACGATTGTGAAAAATGAAAGCCCTAGCACCACTGTTGAAAATTTTGGCGAAGGGTACGTTTTTGAAAGGTAGGTCAAACTCCGAAGTAAAAGGTTCAAAGTTGTTGTTTCTTAAAAAAGGCCTTGTCACGAGTATTATATATGTGAAGTATGGAAGCCCTAGCCGTAATCGTTCAAAAGTTATGGCCAAGGTTGAAGTATTTGAAAAGTAGGTCAAACTCCAAGGTCATAGGGTCAAACCTCTTAATATCCAATGAAAGGTCTTTTCACAAGAATTAAATAAGTATGAAAACCCTAACCAAAACAATTCAAAAGTTATGGTTAAGGTTTGTTTTTTAAAAATAGGTCAAACTCCAAGGTCAAGGTCAAAGAGGCAAAGCTTTTGGTACCCAATGACAGGTCTACTCACAAGAATTATATATTTGAAGTATGAAAGTCCTAGCCCTTATCGTTCCAAAGTTATGGTCAAGGTTAAAGTTCTTTCATAGGTACAGAAATATCAAAGGTCAAGGCCAAAGTTGATTGTATTGAATGAAAGGACTTGCCACAAGGAATACAAAGGAATACATATATGAAATATGAAAGTCCTAGTATCTCCCGTTTAAAAGTTATGGCCAAAGTAAAAGTTTGAAATTTTTGTGGCAATCCCTTTTATTTAGCCTTCGGCTCAGGTGAGCTAAAAATGACTAAATCAGTAAAATAAAAAGAAAAATAGTGAAGAATTTAACCATAATTTTATTTTGTAATGTGAAAAATAACTGTTATAGTTTTCAATACAAAATATGTCTAATGTTTAATAAACTCTCCATCCACTAAAGGACGATCTATGTAAATCAGCATTACTTATTATTTTACCCTGGAGACTTCCATTTGGATTAGTTCTAATGAATACTATATTTCCTTGCATCACTTGTACAACAACAATACCAGTTGTCGTTCTGACGTTCGTCACGCTGTAAGCAGATGTATACATAGATCCAACCGTGCCTGAGTTGACAATAATTTGAGTATATATGTAACCAGGATTGTTTGCTACTATTGTCCATGTAAAAACATAGACATCTTGGTCAGGCACTGTAAAGACACCACTGTGTTTGTTGTAATGGTTTCCTAAGTTTGTAACTGTCGAATGGAAAATAAGGGTTTGACCCTGTCCAAGGTTCTCGACATTTCCGGCCATGAATGCATAAAACGCCGCTTTATTCGCAATTTGTTCAACTGCAAGAAAACAAAAACACAATGTAAGCGAGGTGAAGACTTCCAAAACTGTTGATTCAGTTTATCAAAAAGACTATTTGACCCATCAATTTAATTTTCTTGTGAAAAAGTTTTTTATTATTCGATAACTGTATTATATATTTAATTTTTTCCGAGTTGCACTGTATTCATGTATTTTTTCAATTTTAAGTCAAAATCAATGCAAAGATCTAATTCTTAAATAAACAATAGCATCGAGAAAAAGGTCAAGATTTATGAAAATTCCTAAACATTACTGGCAGCAGAAAACTTATCAGATTTGACTCTTAAAAACTCTGATCATATGCAATTTTAAGAAAAATTTAAAATTGCCAATTTTTTTTTCAAAGTTAGTAACATCAAAACAGCAACTTTTCTACACTTCATACACCCATTCCTAAAGATTGAAAACAATGCTTTTAAGTGTCAAATATCATAAAAAGCTCCTTTCAATCAAATATATTTTTCCCATCTTGTGATTGAGCATTAACAAAATTAATTTGTTTATCGTCGCCCGCGTGACGCAATTGGTTAGAGCGTCTGTCTAGAGTCGCGGAGTAAGGAATTGATCCTTACGTTGTGGGTTAAAATCCCACTGTGAGACGTGGAGACCGGTCCTTTGGATGAAACCGTATAAATCGAGGTCCCGTGTTGCAGTAGGCACTGGCACGAAAAAGATCCCTCACTGCTCAATGGTCCTGAGTGCCGAGCATAGTGACGAAATTTGCAGCTCTACACCGGCAAGTGGTGATGTCTCCATATGAGTGAATTATTATCGAGGGGGACGTTAACAACATACAATCAATCTATCACTCTAATTCTACACACAAGTATTATTAGGAAAATGTTTAAGGATGCGTGAGTTCCTAATTGACAATATTTATGGAGACTTTGGAGATCAGGTCTTTTAATGAAATTCCAATGGACACAAATTGTGCTTCATTATGAGATGACCTGTTTTATATTTCTATGAGACAGAATTTATTCCAAAATACTGAATGAGAAGAATTAAGAAAAAACTTCTGTGGCCTTCAACTTGACATTTACTTTTGTCAAAATCTCGACGATGAATCATCATTTAACAATAGTTTATTAACTTATGCTACATCTGACTGATTTTTACATGTTCTTCTGACTACAGACAATGAAGGCTAACTAACAACTAAAATGTATGACAAACGGGATGATTTCACCTCCTTTAAATTCCCTTGTCTGTCAAGAATTATATCCTGCATATGGTATTTACACCTCCCATATTCTATACTCTCATTCTATACTCAAGAACATCCCCAAGTTTTTAAACCGACGGAAGCTACTGACAGATCAGCTGATTTTGCAGAGATTCCAAGCCTCGTTTAAAGTCAGAATTTTGTAAACCTTCTGATCCTTATCATCAAAGTGTTAGCCAATATAACCTAATATTAGGCGTTTTTATCTGACTAACTTCATACTAATTGTTGGGCCTTTGTTTGTGCTTGCATTGATTTTGAATATGGAATATTCTGTCAACTTTAAAAATGGATACGGCTCATAACGGACATGTCTAGTCGATAGGAGATGCTTACACCTCCTAGGCACTTGGTCTTCTTCTGAATTTTTAGAAGTGTGTGTTTAAAGATTCTTTTTTTTTTAGTTTGATCATTGTTTGTTATCTCCACTCTTTTCATTGTATTGATATATATATGATCTCACATGATTTGTAGTTGGATATGATTTGTATCCAACGAGCCTTGGCGAGGGGATAAAAACACACAACGAATCGGATAAAAATCATATCCAACTATAAATCATATAAGATTCTTTTTATCCCATGTTTTTTACACCAAGAACAATGTTTGACACGTTGTTTTTATATAGGACTCCATTTCATTTTACTTCATCACTCTAACGCAAAATCCATTGTGACGTCACAACTGCGTGATATGAAAACGATATCACATGAGCTATATCAACGGGATAAAGGTTTAAACATGGGATAAAGAAAGTATTTTAATTGTTAAAATTAACCCATTGATATAACTTATAAAATAATCTAAGCATACCTGGTGACAAAAGGCGTTTTTCTGGTGATGATTTGGAGGACTCTCTCCTTTTTCGTACTAAATTAATTTCAGGCAAGAAGTCCATATCTCTGGAATAATTTCTGTTTCCATTCTTATTTTCCTCTTTTAAACCCTGGTCACAGCTTTTCTTGGAACATATCAACTCACATTTCCATGAAAACCGTCTCTATTGTCTCCATTTGATGTTTGATATTCATCTCAAGATTTTGGATTTTCTTTTCTTGCGTTTTTGTTAAATTGACGTATTCTCCGACATTGTTTTCCAGTTCTTTTATGTAGGCATTTTGTTTTCTTTGAGTCAATTGTAAGGTTTTTACAATCTTTTCAAGTCTTTTTAATCCAGTAAGATCTAGGTTTAAACAGAATATTCCACAAGGAAAAGACAAATAAATAATTATAAAATAATACGAAAACATAATTGGTTGTTTTATGAGGTTTATACACGGTACATGCTCCAAATAATTTGCCCCAAATTGTGAACCTTCTGAGCCAGGAAGTAAAAAATACGATTACCTGAACTGATAAATTCTTATCTAAACCTACTTAATTCATTCGATTTTTGATCTTCTGCCATAGATACTAATCATCAGATATAGAAAGAGAATTTAGATAACGCTTAACGTTACTAGTACTCCATTTAGAAATGTGTGTTACGCAGTTGAAAATATCAAAATGTTCTGTGTTGATACTAACATTTTCTCCCTTTTGTGCATCTTTTACACTCCTCTTAGTTGAGATTTATATATATTTTTTTACATAAACGAAGCAATATTGGAGAAAAATGAAAATTAAGGGCAAAGACACGACAGTTTAATGGCAAGGAAGAAAATATTAATTCTTTACAGGCAAAGTACACTATAGGAGTTGATTGTAGCTATAAATAAATGTCTGCGTTATAATTGAATCAAATCCTATAAATATTGTTTCAGCTGACCATTAGGTCGCCCGCGTGGCGCACGGTTAGAGCGTCTGCTATGGAGTCGCGAAGTAAAGAGTCAATCCTTACGTCGCGGGTTCGAATCCCACTGCGGGACGTGGAGACCGGTCCTTCGGATGAGACCGTATAAACTGAGGCCCCGTGTCGCAGTAGGTGCTGACACGAAAAAAAATCCCTCCCTGCTCTATGGCCCTGAGTGCCGAGTATAGGACAAAATTTGCAGCTCTCCACCGGCAAATGGTGGCGTCTCCATATGAGTGAAAAATTCTCGAGAGGGACGTTAAACAATATACAATCAATCAATCAATCAATCAGTTGACCATTAAAAGGTGTAAATCTTTCGTAAGAAATACAAATAAGGAGGTTCTATGTCCTTTGTTACAGGATAAAACCAAGCAACTAACGGTTGTAAAGTTGTTCGTATATCTTGAAATTCCTTGCAGTAGTCACTGGTTCTTTTTTCGGAAATAAATGTTTACCTATGGTATAATAATTACACCCTAAATGCTATGGGTTAAATTTATATCCGAAACAAGTGCATGTGGCAGAGGTATTGTTTATGAAGACTGCATGAAGACTTGCCAGAAGTTCAGTCATATATTGGATTGTTTTAAAAATGATGTTTTTTTATGTTGCCCAGTTAAAGCAAGCCGAGGAAGAGAGGTGTCGTTTGTTAAAGTATCGGTCACATTATCCAGCGATGGGGTATACGATGAGAAACCTATGCGTGTTTTGATGAAAATGGCATGGTTGCCGGCCGGGCACCACTAGTGATCGGACGGTGACTGAGGCCATTTTTTCATCGGTAGGAAATAATACGTAGTTACAATTCAGCGATGTCTCCAACGATGCCTCACATCGCTCCTCATCGGTAACCCATCATTAACACATCTTTCAAGGATCGGCCGATGTATGGCCAAGCATCGTCCAAAATCCGTTGAATCAGAGGTCATTAGGGGGTTGAGTGGTGTTCAACAGATCACCGGTCGATGTTCGACCAAACATTGGCCCATAGTCGACCGATGTACGAACGATGTTCATCAATGTATGAGTGATGTAATATACATCGGCTGATTATCCTGGAACATCGTTTTTTGATTAGCAATGCATCGCTGAGCCTTTGTAAGTCCGGCCGGTAACCACGTCATTTTTATCATAAAACGCATTGGTTGCCCATCGTATACCCATCGCTGGATAATGTGACTGATACTTTAAGGATTACTCGGCCGATATGGACCGATGTTGGGACATCGCTAACACCACGGATTACCACCGATTACCAACGATCTACGGCTACCGGCCGGGAAATGTGACCTAAGCATAAGCAAATTGAAATAAAAGATCGCCAACTACAAGTTAGAAAATATACAATAATATAATTATTGTTATCCCTAAAATATCGTTGAATTTAGACTGTAGAAAATTAGACATGATAAAAGTGAAGTACCAATACTTTATCCACATATAATAAACGAAGCTCCCATGACAAAGGACTTGGGTTATGATGTTGACCATGCTCATTCTGGAAAAGGGTATCGGTATCCACAGAACCTATTGCCGAAACTTGGCCATTTCTGACAAAAGAACTGTTTTGTTATGAATAATAATGTGCATGGTAAGAAATATAAGAGTCGGAAAAATATTTTTGCTTCTTTGACACAACGCTGCGGAGCGTGTCACATGACCGCCTAGATCACGTGATTCGCACATGGGTGGAACGGTTGCGGATGTGCTATAAAATTGGAGAGGAATACTTTTAAAAGTTTTTAACATTGAAACCCTATATCATTTCTTTTATGCAAGTTTTTTCAATTAGTTCGCAAACGTTTTGATCACTCCTCGTAGTTTTTTTATCTTTGAGTTTTCCCTGTTCTTATCTTGTTATCTCTGATTTTTACCGTAGTAGACAATTTCCCCAAGTACCCATAAAAGTATAGAAGGCCTAAACAGTATATAACAGCTGAGTTTTTAAACTTTCATAGCCTTGATAAGTTTTATTTTCATATAAACCTTATATAAACTTTAAATATTCCTTTAGAATGAATACCCGTCTGTTAATTTAAAATAAAACTCTCTGTTTTTCATTAATTATACATAGGCTCACAAAATATTTTACGCCCTTAGTCTAGTACAATGTACATGACAACTTCATATTTAGAAAAGTTTCTAACCACAAAACGAAGTTTTATAATGAGAATCGCTATAAATATTCCCTTTACGAGGTATTGTTGAATTCCCATTAACCCGCATATAACACCATTCTCATTAAGCATAACAACAACCATCCCAGTGGTTCTAATGTCTGGTACATCACATGCAGTTGTGTACATTGCTCCAATTGGATTTGAGTTGACTAGCACTTCTATATTGTACCTTCTTAGCTTGTTATCATTTCAATTATCAATTATAATTAACAGTTAAAAATTAAAGTTAGAAAGAAGTAGAGGGAGCAAATTGAAAGTGGGGTGGCTAATTGAAAGTGGGGGGCTAAACCAACAAAAAAAGGTAATGATTATCCCAATTTTTCAATGCCTATATTACGTCTATCTTTGCAAAAAGGGGGGCTAAGCCCCCCCCTCTGCCTTCCCCTTTCGGTTCCGACGCCTATGCTTTAACAATACGGGTACTTGTCGTGAGAGATTCGTTGAGTGAAGATATCTTGTCCAGAAAATCCAAGTTGAAATTACTTGTACATGTGTCTATGTGTTCCTACAAATTGGAATCCATGCATGGGTTTTTGGGCAGTAAATCCATATAAACACAAAGTCTTGTACGAGGGACATTCAAAAGGTTAGTAGACTTTTGTCCTAACTTTTTTTATTTAACGTCATATTATATCCAAATTTGGTACACGTATTTTAACAACAAACTCAAATAATTTGAGTTTAAAATTGGAATATATCTTCATATTTATACAAATCATCAAGAATTTAGAACAGCAAAAATGGGGTCACGGAGCAACGTCAAAATTGAGTAATTTACTAATTTTCACTTCATAGTATCTATAGCCAAAACTCGAATAAATGGGCATGAAACAAAATAAAATTTACATGTTAAAATTCAGTCTTGATGTATTACTTAAGATGCTATCAGATATTGTAATATAATGCTCCGTTTAAAAGATATCAGTTTCTAATAACAAATGGACTCAATTAAAAAAGGCAAAAAACCACGACGTTGGAGGACGTCACGGAGCAGCGAGTAGCAATAAAAGAAGTCGGTTCATTTTTTGCATAAAATGGCCCTGTAGATATTGATTAACACTTGATTTTTCATTTGAAGCATTAAAATAAAATTGAGACTTCGTGTTTTCATATCCTATTAAAAATTTTCTCCTAAACGTCCAGGTCTCATAGAACTGGCTTTATGAAATTGCAATGCTCTTGAATTTTGTGGTAAACAGGTATAATTGAGTACTTTCAGTAAAGAAAAATAAAATGAGCGCACCCTCGGATCTAAAAAATAAAACATGTCGTTTAATCCTCAGAAACAGTTCTATTATTTACTAGTTTTAGATCGACGTTGGGCCAACATAACTGACAACAGTGGCCCAACGTTGCTCATCGGCGCAACGTTGCACCGACATGTTGGCACAACGTTGGCCAAATGTCATACAATGATAATTTTCATGTTGGCCCAATGTAGGCCCAATACATTGGCCCAATATATATTTTCCGACGTTGGGCCAACATAACTGACAACAGTGGCCCAACGTTGCTCATCGGCGCAACGTTGCACCGACATGTTGGCACAACGTTGGCCCAATGTCATACAATGATAATTTTCATGTTGGTCCAATGTAGGCCCAATGTATTTGTGCACCTACATGTAGCCGCTACGTTTGCCCAATGTCTAACAATGATAATTCTTATGTTTGTAAATAGTTTGTTTTTATTACAAAGAAATGTCGACCAGTGAGAATACTTTTATAGTAAAAAAAATCCCAATTTATCATAGATCAAATCTATATTTTCAAACTTTAAAAAATCGTTTCTTTTACAGTGTGTTTTGAAACAAATATTACTGTACATATACACTTATAGATGTACAATGTAAGCACATTTTTTCTAAGTATTCTCACTGATCGACATTTCTTTGTAATAAAAACAAACTATTTCTTTTTTTAAAATAATGACATTGGGAGAGGTAATTGAAACCTCAACGGAGTATACAGTTACAATGAACTTCCAGTTGCCCATGTACATTTACCGTACAAAGTTATTGACTAGACTAGAGTGACAAACACATGTATTAAGTACAAAATATCCACTACACAACTATATTAATAAAAAGATCCCATAAAATCAGATGAAGGATGGTCTGCAGAGAAACAGTTTATAGTAAAAAAAAAAATCTTGTCAAAAGAATTAGGAACGTCATTAATCGTGACGTGCGCTTCGATCACTGTTGCAGAACTAATCGAGTGCCGCGGTAGGCCTAATATAATTTGAAAACAATTACAATCTATATCAAACTGTTTGCACATTGTTAGCAAACTAGGTATCAAGTGTTATGGATACGTTTTTATGTATGGAAAGATGCTACAAAGTGGGTATGAAATTAAAAAGCAAACCGAATTTTGAGAAACTTTCTCGACGTTGCTTTTGACGTTATAGTGTTGGTTAACCGTGCTCCGTGGTAAGAAATCGTGTTGTGTTAAAAATTGGTTAGCATGAGTTCAATTTAATCAAATTGAATGGAACTACACACTTCGAGAAAATAAATGTTTTTTTTAACGAATATGTGTTGATCTTTAATCTTGTAATAATAATATGACGATGAGGAACATTGTCTACGTATTTTTTAATTGACCCTCGTACAAGTTTTTCAGAATTAAAAAAAAAAAGCTCACGTGCATACACACAAAAAGTCGTCTTCATTCTCGACTTCGTTCAAAGACACCGAAAAATTTCGAATGGGTCCGGCAATGTGGGGGCTTTTACTAAATTAATATCCATCTTGTCACTTAGCATTATGCAAGTGAAATGAAAAAAAAATATTGTCAATTTGGGAGGAATTAAAACTAAAGGTCATGTGACTGATGGTTAACATGATAGAAATTTATTTTGGGTATCACTTGATTTCTGATGGGCGTGATCTCGTTCGCTAGCTGAACTCGTCACCGCCCATCAGAATATCTAGTGATACCCCAAATAATTGTTCAATTACTGTAACATACAATGTATGAAGATGGAAAAGTCTATAGTGATCATCCTCAAAAATACATTATAACAATACTAATTGTGAGCTCAGCGAACACAAAACTCTAAAAACGGTCGTGAGTTCAGATACCTGAGATGAATAAGCAACACCTGTCGATCCGTCACACCATCCATGTGATCAATGCTGTGACTTCGCAAACGGAAAATCCGTAGATATTTTGTGTCAATACAATTACCTAACAAGCTTATCTTTTAAAAAAGATAGGTGAGCTAGCGCCGTAGCAATTTTTAAACACATAAAGGAGGATCCGTGATCTAGTAATTTATTTTGCTGAATTCTTTAATCTTTATTGAGGCTGGAGTGTGTAAAGTTATACTTGTTTTGTGAAGTGTATTTTATAGACAAATGGGTAAAGAAACGAGGGGGGGGGGGAGATTAGGAGGTGTTGACCTATTAAATTTTTGGCGCAACGGAACATTTATTACCTTTACTGGAGGTGTGGGAGACTCTATATAATATGGAGAAGATGCCGATTGAGGCATTGTATGAGCTGGTTTAAGAATAGAATTTCCTGGCAATGTAGCACAGAAAATACAGGGGAGTTAAAAGGAATATAGAAAATAACTCTAAGTGTATGTTGTATAAAGAAATCAAGAGAGTTCTGAATGTGAAAATGTGAAGTAGCTTGGCCCTTTTTGTCATCTTTGTCAAGAACTTTTAGGTTAAAAAACCATACACATAAGAATTAAAAAAAAATAATGGATTTATTCGTTATTTTAAGTGTAAAATCTTGTTTCTGGAATTTGTAAGATTGACTGAAATGACCAATCGGAAATTAGAGTCTATTTTTGGTTGTGCTTAGACATAAAAAAAACCTCCCTTGTCTTTGTTTAGAACAATCAGATGACCCGGGCTTTTCCGTCAGAAAAACCCCCCGGAAAATTTGATCTTTAAAGTGTAAGCTACACAATAAATAAACATATTTATTTAAATAAATGTTACATGATACAACGAAATTGTTATCGTACGGTCTATCTATAGTAGTTTTCCCAGTTTTCCCAGAATGCACGACCGTGAAGGCGAGCATGCGTAATCAAGGAATTTGGACTAACGTAGTTGCTAGCGCTCGACAGCGCTAGCAATACTTTGTTTGAAAAAACGACGGCAAAATGTGACCTATTCAGAGACTTGATTTGCAAACAATGTCATTGTATCAGAAACTTCTTTGGCAGTAGCCTGTCTCTGTGTTGAAATCGTTCAAATGTAGAACACACTCTTGCGGATCAAATCAAATTGGAGAGGTAATATCCATATCCGAGTGATAATGGTATTTTGCTAAATAAATGAGCTAATTTGACTATGGAAAAGTGTATTATGTCTCGTTTACAGTTTAACCGTTTAGCATTAGAAAATGATAGCTAGTTCATATATTACAGATCAAAGATGATCTTACTGTGACACAAAAATTCTAATGTGGGTAAACTATCCCTTCTTTTTTTAAGGTTTTGTGCTAATTTAACTTCTGTAAAATCACATATTTTCGTGGGGTCAAATTTTCGTGGTTTGAGGAAAAAAATTTGGTTCGTGGGGGTTTGATTTCGTGGATAAATAACTTTTTAGTAGTTGTGCATATGAAAATTTACATTTCGTGGTGGACATAAATTCGTGGGTCTCTTCATACCAAGAAAACAACGAAAATTATACCCCCACGAAAATTAGTGATTCACAGTATTTAAGGAGAACCCTGTGTTTTACATACTACAGGTTGTATGTTAATTTGTATGATTGATTGTACATGTATGTTGTTTTACGTCCCATTTGAGAATATTTCACCCATAATATATAAAAGACGTCACCATATACCGGCGAAGGACTTCTTTAGACCCTCATTTGGCACTCATGGCCATTGAACAGTGAAGATTTTGTATCGTTTCAACACCTATAGTTAACGGGACTTCTGTCTTTTGAGGTCGCATTTGAAGGACCTGCATCTTTCACTTCGATCATTGCACAACGCTTGAGAAAGGAAAAGTTGCTTCCTATTTATTTGTTTCAGCGACTTAGGTAATTCGCATCTGTGATTCGAACATTTGTGACCTTCCGATCACGGAACAAGAGCTCTACTGACTGAGCTATCGTGGCTGCAAGTCTTGAATAAGATATGTTCCTAAATGTTTTTCTTTAGAATTGTAGGTAAAATGAAATCTATTTAGAACAAACAATAATTACACTACTTAAATTGTTGCCTTAAATTTATATTACAGTCAAATACTTCAATATAAAATAATATTATAGTCAAAATACTTATAATATATAGTTATACAATGTAAATACATTGGTTGGAGATATACAAATACATAGTCAGAAATAACAAAATTCCAGAACAGCTGCTTGTTTAAGATAAATGTTCAAAAGCTCTAAATTTAATTAAGATATACATAGCCAAAGAATGGGAATATTTTTTTGAGAATGTGATTTTTTTATCCTAAAAAAATTCGTATAATGTACATAGACTCCATATTTAGAACAATTTCCAACCACAAAAAGACGTTTTGTAGTAGGAGGCGCTATAAATATTTCCTCTATGATCCACAGTTGAATCAGCATTAACTCTCACGTAAACAACGTCGTTTTCATTCAGCTCAACAACTACCATCCCAGTCGTTGTCCTAATGTCCAAGACACCTACTGCGGTTGTGTACATTGCCCCTACTGGATTAGAATTGACCACTAGTTCTGTTCCGATGTAATATCTTACTATAATAGTCCATGAGAACACATACACACCATGACCAGGAGAAGTAAACATTCCATTGTGATGATTATAACGATTACCAGCATTGGTGATAACTGTCCGAAAGATAAGGGTATGGTCTGGTCCTGGATTTACTTCAGATGTAGGCATATATGCATAGAATGCTACTCCAGTATCTATAAAATAGTATGCGTATAATCAGCATACAACATCATATATATGACGTGAGCTGAGGTAATCTACAGTTTTGATAGCAGAACAAAGAATTGATTAACGATTTCATAACTTATACGCAAAAAGAAACCTTGCAGATACTAAACATATTTAAAGAGATTATCAGTGTTTTTCAGTTCAATTTTATTTATATCTTATCAAAAGACGACCAACTTAGATATTTTTGAAATTGACATGGAAGGGAACTAACCTGCTGTTACAGCTCGTTTTGGTCTTAAAATCACCCGTTCATTGAATACTTTCTGACTTCCAGAGTTGAATGATTTTGATTGATCATTTCCATCTTGGTTGTGTTCTGTAGAATTTCTTGAGTAAATCAAATTATTGATATCAGTATGATCTTTTCCAACGTCCTGTTTTTTTGCATTAGTCTTCACATTATTTTTCTTTAACAAATTTAAAATCTGATCATTTTGTTCCGACACAGTTTTATCCAGACGCTCTAACTTCTGTTGGTTACTTTTCAGGATTTCTGCTTGTGCCGAGATCAAAACTTCCTGACCTTCAAGCCTTTTCTCGAGTTTCGTAATGTACAAAGTTTGCTTTTGTAGCACTTTTTGCATCTCATATGCAATATTTTCTAAATCTTGTTTCACATCGTTGACCTGCAAACCATGAACACTGACACAAGATAAAATCAAAAGGATCCAACAAACCATTTTTGTTCTGATTGAGGACATTAACTATGTCATGTAGTGGAAAGTTTTCTTTTTGCACTGAAATAACATTTAAAATAGGTCTCAATCTGATAAGATTTTCATATAAATAGACGCATCGGAATGCTCACAAATACATTGACAAAGCACACATTTTTTGTCAATAACCACACATATCATGTTCTGGATTAAGGTCTGATTTTTAGAAAGAATAAAAAAAATCATAGACTTGAAGTTTATCTGCTCTGTCCTAAATTAAATTTGTATAAAAGAATTTCAAGCCTGAAGATGATGCCTTAAACTTACAATGGGTGAATAATACTGTTGGTTCTTGGGAACGTTATTTTTGGATAACTCATACATTACTATGATTCAATGTTTAAATAAATTGACAAAAGAATTGTTCGTGGGGATTTAAATTCATGGATAAGGGTAACACACGGACTCAGGGAACATTGGTCTCCCACGAACAACGATGATTTTACAGTATAATGTACGCGTTTCAACATTAAATGCAACTAAATATCATTGAGATTGTGGCCATTTCAAAGGACTCCGCTTTAAGCAACAGACATTAAAATGTAGGGTAGCTGAAATATCCTCTGTGAAAAAAGTTGCATTTCCTCTTACAAAATATGGAAATAAAATCACAAATATATTTCTTACTATAAGTTTGAGGTAGACTGGACTTAGAGGAAAGATGAAACATATGGAGATAACGAACAGTATTCGAACTTCGTTCAAGGTAACAGTGCATCTATTTACCAGTGTCACAAGTGAGTGAAGTTGATTGAGCCGCATTGGACCAAGGGGGAATAAGATACTGGTATGCTACGGACAAACCCTTTTCACAAAGGCACTATGTGGGTGAAGTATGAGGACCAAGGAGAGAAAATATGCTCAGGACAAGAATTTAAACAAAGAGGCTATTTTTTTTTTACTTGATCTAGAAAATTCGTTTAAGGTCACTGCACATCCCTTGACACGTGGCACTATTAGGATGAAGTATGAGCAATATTGGACCAAGGGGAGAGAGGATATGCTCCGGACAAGGATTTTTTATATTATTCTGCTGTGACCTTAATCTAAGGCCTAGAAACATGGTTCATGGTCAATGTACACCTTTTATCTTTTTAATAACATTGTCTTACAAATTACAAACAGAATACTTTGTATGAATTAATATTAATATCACTGTAATAACTGTTGTCTTCCCTTCATTGTCTTGGCTACTGGTATTTTTTATAAAAACACCCCCTTCCCCCGTAGAATGAAAAGTATCTGCTCCACTTTAATTTTGGAGGAACTTTATTTTTCTGTTTTCTTGTAACAAAAAGAAACACAAAATATATAACGTGCTAATATAATGTTCACTAATTGACTTTATATTCAGAACAATTTCCAACCGCAAAAAGAAGTTTTATAGTAGGAAGAACTTTCAATATCCCCTTTGTGATGTACGCTTGAATCTGCATTAACCCGCACATAAACGACATCATTCTCATTGAGCTCAACAACAACCATTCCAGTTGTCCTGAGATCCGATACGTCATAAGCAGTTGAGTACATAGCTCCAACTGGATTTGATTTGACAAGTAATTCTGTTCCAATGTAGTCATATACTACGATAGTCCATGAGAACACGTACACACCGTGACTAGGGGAGGTAAATATTCCATTGTGTTGGTTATAAAGGGTTACCAACATTGGTGACAACTGACCGAAAGATAAGGGTATGATCTGGTCCAGGGTGTACTTCCTTTGTAGGCATATATGCATAGAATGCTACTCCAGTGTCTACAAAATACAGTATGTAGTATGCAATTCGGCAAACAACCTCACAAAGAAAGTTATTTTAGAGAATATATTACTGTCGATAAAAGTTTTGATATCAAACCAATTATATTGTCAAGTTATTGATTTGCAACTGGTAACCAAAAAATTATATCAATGCCGTCCGATTAATATACATAAATTGACCTTACAAGGCATAGATATAACTTCATTTATTTGTATTGTTTCTAAAAGATCGATTACCAGTTTCAGAGCTTGAAAAGCAAGCAAAACTAACCTGTCGCTACAGCTCGTTTTGGTCTTGAAATCACCTTTTCGTTGAGTACATTTTGACGACTTCTAGATGTGATTGACTTTAATAGATCCTTTCCATTCTCGTTGTGGTCTGTAAAATTTGTTGGGTACATAAAGTTATTCATATCCCTATGGCCTTTTCCACTGTCTTGTTTTTCTGCATTATTCTTCACTTTATTTTTCTCTGACTTCAAAATCAGTTCTTTCTGTTCCGACACAGTTATTTCCAGACGCTCTAACTTACGTTGATCACTTTTCAGGATCTCTGCTTGTTTAGAGTTAAAAAGGTCCTGACCTCTGAGTCTTTTTTCGAGTTTCTTGATGTAAAACGATTGCATACGTTGGTTGGTTTTCACTATCTCTGCTTGTGAATAGGACAAAATTTCCTGATCTTTTAGTCTTTTTTCGAGCTTCTTAATGTACAAGGTTTGCCCTTGTAGTGTTTTTTGCATCTCATACACAACATTTTCTAAATCTTGTTTGACATCAGTGGCCTGCAAACCGAAAACATTGACACAAGATAAAATCAAAAGGATCCAACAAACCATGTTCGTTAAGACTGAAGGAAATTAACTATCGGTATGTCGTATTGAGGAACGTCTACTTGTATGCACAAGAATAATTTTAAAATGGAACAAAAACTTGATAAGAGTATTAGACACATTGGAATGTTCACAAATACACAATAAAGTACACATTTCTTATCAATAAACGCAGATAGAATGTACTGCATTAAGATATGATTTAAGAAATAATAATTAAAAAAAATCATTTCTTTTGATTTCTTAGCGCTATTCATGAATTAACGTATTGTTGTACACGCCAAAGACGCTAAAGTATGAAGTCTATATCACTTAAAAATGTCAAATTAAAGTGTAAAATATATTCATGTAAGCGCCTTGACGGACCTGTAGGAAGCAATTTCTGTTGGGGGGATACAGCCATACATTTTTCAGATGGGGTCATTATCAACTACCAAAATACCTTGACAAAAGGTTATTAAACGTTAACAATGGGGGAGCACATTTGTATTGTAGCTATGTTTTCTATATCATATAATTATAGTTTTCTAGGTTTGTAACTGTCGAATGGAGAATCAGGGTATGATCACGTCCGCGATGCTCGAGCTAGATTTCGACTGATATAAGCTTAAAAGGCCATTTTATTCAACATTTGCACACGAGAAAAGTTAAAGCAATGTAAGCGGATGACTTGTACTTCATTTTTTAGAAAATTATTGACTAAACGACTTTTTTTGTCGTTTTCTTGTCAAAACTGTCTTGCACTTAGAAGATAAAATAAAGTTTTTTTTTTAAATTACTATATATTATTACTTTCTTGTCTTTTTTCTTTTTTAATCGTTTTGTATTCAAATTGTAATTGATTTAAAAGGATAAGCAACTTTGCTGCTATAAAGGCGAAGATTTTATCCTTTAATAAACAATAGCATCGTGTCGCAGCAAGGTCAAGTTAATACGAAATTGAATTTATAAACAGGCACATTTTCTGACAGCAGAAAATTTAGTGATAAAAAAGTATTTCATCTTTTAAAGTTAACCAACAAAAATGCCACATAGAATAATTTTAACATCCCTGGTGACAAAAGACATTTTCCCCGTGTTATTTTGAAAAACTCTCACCTTTTTTTATTCAAAAGGTTTGAAGCTAGAAGGTCAATTCTCTAGCATTAGTTATTCCTCCTCTATCCAATCTTAGCCTCTGTTTTTTGCCGACTTACATTGCCTTGAGATACCCCTTTGACGTTTAATATTCATCTCAAGATGTTGGAGTTTCTTTTCTGGAATTATTTTTTATCAAAATCACTGGTCCTCTAACAGTGTTATCAAGTTGAAAATATGCATTTTGTCTTCCTTGATTCAATTTTAAGATTGTTACATTTTGTTGAGCTCAAAACATCAGGATTTAGCAGTGTATATTCCACAATGAAAACACAAAAAAGCTCTCTAAAAATCAATGTACTCTTTTGTGTTCCGAGGTATACATAAAAAGGGCGATCATTTGTCCAAAAAACCTGTTGGTGATTTTTATTGATAAAATCTTATCTTCGCCTAAGTTATTTATTCGATATGTGTTCTTCTGTCAAGGATACCAATTATAAAATTTCAAAAGAAAAAGAAAATAAGATAACACTTACATGTATGAATGAAACGCTAGATAGAAGGTTTTGTTTTACGCAGGTTAGAAAATAAAATACATGTATTAAATAAATCTCTGATTTGATAATCATCATTTTCTCAAATGTTTACCCTCTTTTACTTTCCTCTTTTCTGTTGAGATTTTCATTTTGTAAACTAAAAATTTTTATTTAGAAAAATAATCGACGTTCATCAAATAGCCCCCCTTCTACAATTTGATCATGACAAGGAGTAAGGGCTAATTCCTTTCAGCAAAAGTGCAGTAGGAGGTGATTGTATCTATAAATAAGTCCTCTGTAATGTGTTTGTCTTATCGAGTCGGATCCTTAAAACATCGTTACATTTTCGTTGACCACTCAAAGGGATGTTTCGTTAGTCAGAAGCATTAGCAAAGAAGGAAGTTTTGTGTCATTGGTTAAAGGATAACATTCTTTTGTTTCTTCGAAATGAAAATATTTGAATTTCCAAATAAAGAATATAAAATTAAACAAGATGTGTTTGTGAAACACTGATGCCCCTGTATGGCAACATAGCGAATATTAAACTTTTCTTAAATGCAAATTAAACATGTTGGTACCCAAAAAAGGTCTTTTAATAAGAAATACAACTATGTAAAAATAGAAGTCCCAGCACCACCCGTTCAAAAGAAACGGCCAAAAAATAAGTTTTTGAAAGGTAGGTCAAACTTCAGGGTCAAGGACAAAGGTCAAAGTTGTTGGTTTTCAAAGAAAGATCTTGTCAGAAGGATCACATATATGAAGTATGACAGCCCTAGACATAACCATTCAAATGTAACGAATGTTAAAGTTTTTCAAATGTAGGTCAAATTCCAAGGTCAATATCAAAAGGTTAAAGTTTTTGGTATCCGGTAAAAAGTCTTAACACAAGGATTAAATATGTGAAATATGAAAGCTCCAGCCATAACCCTTCAAAAGTAATAGTCAAGGTTACTTTTTTAAGGTCAAAGTTTTTGGTATCCATTCAAAGGTCTTCTCACAAGGATTACAAACTGTAAAATTACATATTTTTCGTGGGGTCAAATTTTCGAGGTTTGTAGAAAAAAACTTGGTTTGTTGGGACTTGATTTCGTGGATGGAGAATGTTTTAGTAGTAATGTATATTAAATTTACATTTCGTGGTGGTCATAAATTCGTGAGTCTCTCCTTGGCTCGAAAACAACGAAAATTAAACCACATGAAATTAGTGTTTTCACAGTATGTGAAGTATGAAAGCCCTTTATCATTCAAAAGTTACGGCCAAGGTTAAAGTTTTTTAAGGTATTTCCAGATTAATTACTTTCCAAAGTCAAAGTCAAAGTTGTTGAAATCCAGTGAAAGGTCTTGTCATTAAGAATGCATATGTGAAGTATGAAAGTCCTAGAATCTACCGTTCAAGACTTATAGCAAAGGATAAGGTTTATTAAAGTAGGTCAAACTTCAAGGTATAGGTCAATGTTATTGGTAGCCAATGAAAGGCTTTGTCATAAAAATACATATGTGAAGTATGAAAGTGCTAGAATGTACCGTTCAATTTAAACAATGATTTTTTTGACAAATAAAAATTGTCTCAAGATTGATGGTTCCCTTCATTTTTTTCATAGAAATTGTAAGACTGAAATTTCTAGGAATTTCTCCGTTTCCCCAAATATGAAAAGGAATTCACGGCAGGTCTGACCAGTTGACAGGGGATGTTCAATGGTATTTTATCCAATCTCCGATGTTTTCAGTGGACCATGCTTTCTCTGCTCTAAATAGATTTGGAGATAATGAACAGTTTTCTTTACGAAAGCCCAGAAGGCTCATTCGAGAAATGATTCAAGTTTCGAAGTACGAGATTCGGAATTCGAGATTCGAAATCCTCCAAACTAACCAATCAAAAGCGGGTTCAACATTTGATTACTCCCCTTTGTTGTCTTTTTACTATCAAGAAATCGTTGAGTATAATTATGACAAATGGGTCATTTGCTAAAATGATAATGCAAGAAAAAATGTTTTATGTATTAAAACGAAATAAAAATAAAATTTGGATTACATTTTGAAGAATACATATATAATTTTATTTTTCTCATGAAACAAAATAGTAAATACGTATATATTGAATAATAATGTATTTATGAAATATAGGGTATATATTTCATTACATTTATAAAGGGTACATTTGTGCATTAATATTGAGACGACTGCTGAATCGAACTGTAGAGTTACAAGGTTTCACGAGTATATTTTAGTCTTTGGTCATAACCGTATGGTCAGAGACTAAAATTTAAAACAATAACGTTATAGTTCTGCATCTAATTTAGACTCATCTACTATTGATAGAAGATAAAATAAATGCCGCATTTATTTTAATTCATATTGCCAATCTGTATTGTACATGTATATATAATTTTTAATTAATTCAAGAAATCAAAGCCTAAGATGAAGATAAGTAATTAAATACTTAATTTTAATGTATTTCCTCTATCAGGAAAACGAACACGATTTTGTTTTTCAATACTACGTCGCCTATCAAGTTTTACAAAGTAACATTTTCAGTGTGTTTGGAAAATAGGCAGATGGGGCGGGTAGTGATAGGGTTATTGTTAATCTTTAGAGACACTTGACACTTATTTTTTCAACGTTATTTTTATGTCATCTACCCCGGAATCAAATTAGACAATACAAAATATATATACTCCTGAAATATGTATTCTATTTAACATGCATTCTCTGTAAGCACCAAAAAATCTTGGAAACGACATGTCTCCGATTTTGATGAAATTTGCACCACAGGTGCACCTTGGTACAAAACCAGCAAATATGGTGTTAGAAGTTTCCCACGTGCACCCGGTTGCCATGGAGACGGATCCATTGAAATTGGCCATTTTCGGCCATTTTTGACCAAACAAAAGCATGACAATTGAGGAAATATGAATGCATTTTTATCTTTATGTAGTGAACTCAAATATAAATCTTTGTATCATAAGAAAACATCAACTGTTAAAGAATACAGGACATATAACCAGTTATTCCAGAATTGACCCCACTCTTAGAAAATGGTTCGGCAAAATCGCATAGTTTCTCAAAATGTGAAAAATGGAAAATTTGGCATTTTTTGAGAAATTTAAGGTTAAATAAAAAAAATTGTCTACGGAAATTTTTCAAATCATATGCGTGTCGTCAAACGTCAGTATTAGTAGTGTCCCCTCATGAAAAAATTGGAGTGGGATCTCAATGCTATTTTTAGTAACATGTATCTAAAAATAGACACATATGAAATTAACTGTTTAATGTTGATTTTCCACTAATTCTCAAATTAGAGATGGGAAATTTACCAACTTACTGTCACTAACTGTAACTGATATTATGTGACTGACAAGAACAAAAGAACATCCAATAGAATGCAGCATGTTAAGCAGAGGTTTCCATTTCTATTTATAGTAACACATGTTTGAAAATAGACGTACTGCAAAATATCAGAAAAACGTAGTTTTTTGTACTTTTTTCTGAAATTTTGGATGAATAATTGCTGACTGTCTGTTTTCTTTCGAGTTTTGAGATTCAAGATCCAGATTAACCAATCAAAAGCGGGTTCAACATTTGATTACTCCCCTTTATTATGATTTTACTATCAAGAAATCGTTTGATATATTAATAACAAATGAGTCATCTTATTAAATTACAATGCAAGAAAGAGTGTTATACATTTAAAAGGAAATTTAAATAATCATTGGATTTTTGATCAGAAAGATATACCTACTTCAATTTATATTATGGCGTCTTAAATATTAAATAGAATACATATTTCAGGAGTATATATATATTATATTGTCTAATTTGATTCCGGGGTTGATGACATAAAAATAAAGTTGAAAAAATAAGTTTCAAGTGTCTCTAAAGATTAACAATAACCCTATCACTACCCGCCTATCTGCCTATTTCCAAACACACTGAAAATGTTACTTTGTAAAACTTGATAGGCGACGTAGTATTGAAAAACAAAATCGCGTTCGTTTTCCTGATAGAGGAAATACATTAAAATTAAGTATTTACATGTAATTACTTATCTTCATCTAAGGCTTTGATTTCTTGAATTAATCAAAAATTATATATACAATACAGATTGGCAATATGAATTAAAATAAATGCGGCATTTATTTCATCTTATATCAATAGTAGATGAGTCTAAATTAGATGCAGAACTATAACGTTATTGTTTTAAAATTTAGTCTCTGACCATACCGTTATGACCAAAATATACTCGTGAAACCTTGTAACTCTACAGTTCGATTCAGCAGTCAAGTCTCAATATTAATGCACAAATGTACCCTTTATAAATGTAATGAAATATATACCCTTGAATTACTGTGCAGTGTAGAGACGATTCATAATACTAGTATTTCATATCTAATTATAATCAAATACATTATTCTCCCTCAGCAATGATCTGATTTAAACAAAATAGTCGACCAACTTGTTCTGCAAGTCAACGATAAGACCATGTAATATTCAATATATACGTATTTACTATTTTGTTTAATGAGAAAAATAATATTATTTATGTATTTTTCAAAATGTAATCCAAATTTTATTTTTATTTCGTTTTAATACATAAAACATTTTTCCTTGCATTATCATTTTAGCAAATGACCCATTTGTCATAATTACATTCAAGTTGATTCAACGATTTCTTGATAGTAAAAAGATAACAAAAGGGAGTAATCAAATGTTGAACCCGCTTTGATTGGTTAGTTTGGAGAATTTCGAATCTCGAATTTCGAATCTCGTACTTCGAAACTTGAATCATTTCTCGAATGAGCCTTCTGGGCTTCCGTAAAGAAAACTGTTCATTATCTCCAAATCTATTTAGAGCAGAGAAAGCATGGTCAACTGAAAACATCGGAGATTGGATAAAATACCATTGAACATCCCCTGTCAACTGGTCAGACCTGCCGTGAATTCCTTTTCATAATTGGGGAAACGGAGAAATTCCTAGAAATCACTAATTTTATGTGGTTTAATTTTCGTTGTTTTCGAGCCAAGGAGAGACTCACGAATTTATGACCACCACGAAATGTAAATCTAATATACATTACTACTAAAACATTCTCCATCCACGAAATCAAGTCCCAACAAACCAAGTTTTTTTCTACAAACCTCGAAAATTTGACGCCACGAAAATATGTTATTTTACCGTTTGTAATCCTTGTGAGAAGACCTTTGAATGGATACCAAAAACTTTGACCTTAAAAAAGTAACCATGACTATAACTTTTGAAGGGTTATGGCGGGAGCTTTCATATTTCACATATTTAATCCTTGTGTTAAGACTTTTTACCGGATACCAAAAACTTTAACCTTTTGATATTGACCTTGGAATTTGACCTACATTTGAAAAACTTTAACATTCGTTACATTTGAACGGTTATGTCTAGGGCTGTCATACTTCACATATATAATCCTTGTGACAAGATCTTTCTTTGGAAACTAACAACTTTGACCTTTGCCCTTGACCCTGAAGTTTGACCTACCTTTCAAAACTTATTTTTTGGCCGTTTCTTTTGAACGGGTGGTGCTGGGACTTCCATTTCATAAGCACCTGACGTTACCTATTTTTCTTTTAATAAAAAAAATATACACATACCTAATAACAGAGACGTATCCCTCTCTTATACGTTTCTGCTAATAATAAACAAGGTTTATTATTAGGTATGTGTATATTTTTTTTATTAAAAGAAAAATAAGTAACGTCAGGTGCCTGTGTTCCATTTTTACATAGTTGTATTTCTTATTAAAAGACCTATTTTGGGGTATCAATATATTAAATTTTCATTTAAGAAAAGTTAAATATTCGCTATGTTGCCATGTACAGGGGCATCAGTGTTTCACAAACACATCTTGTTTGATTATATTCTTTATTTGGAAATTCAAATATTTTTATTTCGAAGAAACAAAAAAATGTTATCCTCTAACCAATGATACAAAACTTCCTTCTTTGCTAATGCTTCTGACTAACGAAACATCCCTTTGAGTGGTCAACTGAAAATGTAACGATGTTTTAAGGATCCGACTCGATAAGATAAACACATTTCAGAGGACTTATTCATAGATACAATCACCTCCTACTGCACTTTTGCAGTAGGGAATTAGCCCTTACTGCTTGTCATTATCAAATCGTAGAAGGGGGCTATTTGATGAACGTCGATTATTTTTCTAAATAAATATTTTTGGTTTACAAAATGAAAATTTCATCAGAAAAGAGGAAAGTAAAAGGGGTAAAAATTTAAGAATGTGATAATTATCAAATCAGAGGTTTGTTTAATACATGTATTTTATTTTCTAACCTGCGTAAAACAAAACCTATCTAGCGTTTCATTCATATGTGTTATCTGATTTTCGTTTTCCTTCGAAATTTTATAATTGGAATCCTTGACAGAAGAACACATATCGAATAAATAACTTAGGCGAAGATAAGATTTTTAGCTCACCTAAGCCGAAGGCTCAAGTGAGCTTTTCTGATCACATTTTGTCCGTCGTCCGTCCGTCTGTCTGTCCGTGTTTACGAGAGTGCATTTATTGGGTATTTTTCAAGATTGTACTTATTGGGTACTTTTTGCTCATTGGGTATACCCAATAAGAAGTTTTTATAGTAACACATGTTTAAAAATAGACGTAATACAAAATATCGGGAAAATGTTTTTTTTGTGCTTTTTTCTAAAATTTTGGATAAATAATTGCTGACTATCTGTTTTTAATTGCTATTGGCATATGGTGACTAACAAGTAAAAGAAAGCCTTGTATCAAAAACAGAATGAGAAGCAGAGGTTTCCATTCTATTTATAGTAACACATGTTTGAAAATAGACGTACTGCAAAATATCAGAAAAATGTTTTTTGTACTTTTTTCTCACATTTTGCAGACTATATGTTTTTAACTGCTAATTGGCGTATGGTGACCAACAAGTAAAAGAAAGCATATACGAAATACAGAATGAGAAGCACAGGTTTCCATTTCTATTTATAGTAACACATGTTTTAAAAATAGACGTGATGCAAAATATCGGGAAAATGTCATTTTTTGAACTTCTTTCTAAAATTTTGGATGAATAATTGCTGACTCTCTGTATTTAACTACTATTGGCATATAGTGACCAACAAGTAAAAGAAAGCATTATATCAAATACAGAATGAGAAGCAGAGGTTTCCATTTCTATTTATAGTAACATGTGTTTAAAAATAGACTTACCGTAAACTATCGGAGAAATGTCATTTTTTTGTACTTTTTTTCTTAAATTTTTGATGAATAATTGCTGACTGTCTGTTTTCAACTGCTATTGGCATATGGTGACCAACAAGTAAAAGAAAGCCTTATATCAAATACAGAATGAGAAGCAGAGGTTTCCATTTCTATTTATAGTAACATGAGTTTAAATAAAGACATACTGTTAACTATCGGAAAAATTGTTGTTTTTGTCCTTTTTCACATTTTGGATGAGCAATTGCAGACAATATGTTTTTACTGCTATTGGCATTCAGTGACCAACAAGTAAAAGAAAGCATATACGAAATACAGAATGTGAAGCAGAGGTTTCTATTTCTATATATAGTAACATGAGTTTAAAAATAGACATACTATACACTATCGGAAAAAATGTAGTTTTTGTACTTTTTTCACATTTTGGATGAGCAATTGCAGACAATATGTTTTTACTGCTATTGGCATTCAGTGACCAACAAGTAAAATAAAGCATATATGAAATACAGAATGTGAAGCAGAGGTTTCTATTTCTATTTATAGTAACACATATTTGAAAATAGACATGCTGCAAATTCTCGAGAAAATGTAGACTTTCGCACTTTTTTTTCTAACATAAGGGATGGTCAAAGTGCAGACAAACGGCTTTTATTTGTTATTGACCGAATGTGACTAACGAGTATGAAAAAGTTTTAGCTAAAGTGTATAAGGGTAATTTTAAAGGGTATTTTTACATTTCTGCCTATAGTAACACATATTTATAAATAATCAGGAAAATAAAGAATCATTCGTTTTTCTCAAATTAGGGATATGAAATTTGCAGTCAAACTTTCATTAGCTGTAACTGACATGGCTAATTGTATTCGGCGCGCCAGCGCGTCCACCTCATTTCAATACATATATCACAAAAGTATGTTCTACCTGCATTAAAACACTCAAATGACAGCGATTTTCTTTATAAATTAAGCATTATCGTTTATATTCAGGTCGACAGCCCAAGTCCGATTGACATTCTTTTGTTAGATGGATCCAGAAAATTTTCCCTAGGAGGCGGTGGCTCAAGAATTTAGAAAGAAAAAATGGTACTGAAAGAAGTTCAATTTTGTTATGACCCTAGAGATAATTGCCATGAAAATCAAGTCTTTAAAATGGAGATTAAACTTATAACAAAATACTTTGTTACATTCATGTTAGAAGGAAATTAAAAGTGAAGAGGGTTAATAAAGGGGAGTTACCAAATGTTGAACCCGCTTTTGATTTGTTAATCTGGATCTTGAATCTCGAAACTCGAATTTCGAACTTCGAATCTCGTATTTTTTATCTCGAATTTCGTATTTCGAATCTCGAATGAGCCTTCAGAGTTTTCGTTATTCTTGCTCAAAAGTCCATTAAATATTACAAAATAGGAGCGGAGCAAACGCGGACCTCCAAAACATCAGAGGTGGGATCAGGCGCCAATGAGAAATGAGCATTTTCCTGTTAACCGGTCACAACCACCGTGTGTTTCATGCATGATCGGAAAATAACGGGAAATCTGTGGACAACTCAGTGTTAAAATAATGACCTTACAATCAGTAAATTGTATTTGCTGACAAGGTCATTGTATCGACCATAGGAACTTACATTGCTTCATTTAGAAATTGTTCATACGTAGAAGATATTCTTCCGTATCGAATCAACTGAGAAATGCTAACTCCGTATGCAGTTGACAAAGGTTTTTTCCTGCGTAGGTAAGGGAAGTTGACGATTGAAATGTTAAAGTAATTGTTGTTAGATAACCATTAATAACGTCTTTTCTAGGAGAGATCCAAATCTGAAACAAATGTGTCAAACTGTGTGTTATCTTTTTATTCCAAGCTCACCGGGATGTATCGTGACTACATAAAAATGGAAATGACTATAATTGTCGAGTTGAGGGTCACAGCAGTTACAACAAGAAAACATTGATGTAACCATCAATTGTCGCCCGGGAAATAAATTAAGTAAACAATGGAAATGAGACTTGATCATCAAACCGCTTCGATATGTGTGAAAAAGGCATGCGTCTAAATGATGGAGACGATAGTCGAGAATACTTTGAAAACTTATAGTCGGATAAAAATCGAACAAAAACGATACTATTTTAATCTTTATCAGTTCCTTAAGTAAATGCTGGCTGCATAATATATATTATTGTTTGCAGTTGAGTGTAAAGGTTTGCGTTACGTCACAATCCTTTTCGTCAGGTGCATCCAGCGTAAACAATTCACGTGATTGGTCGACTAATATTTTCAACATTGACACGGAAATAGTCTGTTGCACGAACAACCAATCAGGGATAAGAAGAAAGTTCCAGTCGTAAAGCTTGCGGTTAGGAGGCGTGTACAATTTACCTTGAGCACAGCTGTACGTCAACTAGATCGTGACGTAACGTAAAACTTTAAAACTCAGCTGCAAACAATAATAAATTGAAACCAGATGCATCACCTATTTTCACAAATGTATTTCACTTTAAGAATGTAAACACGAACTGTGTAAAGTACGTTTTTATAAATGCGAAAAGTAAAATTCGATGTTCTAAAAATTAAAACCTCTCTTTTTTTCGACAGTAAATAAAAAGCAACTTTATACATATTAATACAAAAAACATAATATTTTTACAGATTCACTTTATGGAAGTTAATATTTTGTGTATCTCGTAATTTATAAAGGGAAAGGACATTCTGATTAACAGTATTATAAATGTTTAGAAAACCTTGAATTCTGAATAAGTTAACTTCTCCAACCTCAATCCCCATATACTAACACTTAAACGTATATGTATAGAGCAGCCCGGTCCTCCGGGCTGCAATAAAGAATGAATTTACAGTAATTGATGATTTCATGCGCCAGTACTAGACTAAAGTTATCTAAAACTGATACTTAATTTATGTAGTAAAAATTTCTCTGTTGTTAATACTAGAATTAATTATTATTCTTAAATATATATCTAAAATATTCCATATTATTATTAATACCAGATGGCTTATTGACTTTCATCTTGTCCAGAATGTATATTACTGTATTTTTTTCCTTTTTACCCCATCTACAAAAATTTTATATCGATTGAATAAAAGAGGGTGCATTCTCAACTTATATGATTTTAACATCTACGAGGACGGAAACCTCGAGTCTGTTTAAGATACGCATATTGAGTCACCGATCGGAAAAGGAAGTCTGTGTATCACTTTAAAGCTACTTAAAAGAATATATATACATTATCTATTATCATCACTCTAAGTCGCGGCTCTGGCCATGTCGTCTGTCTTGTGGCATATCCTTCTCTTCTACTGCATCGTGTACCAGACATTGGGTTTCCCGCCAAATGATATTCCTGCTGAATCCAGAACTCAGTCGCACAATTCTATTACTTTGGAGGCCATATTTCGCACCACTGCTGTGTTTTTGGATAAATTTGGCTTAGTGAACAACACAGGACTACCTCCTGCTCAAAAAGTTCAAGCCTTTTTTGGCACAGGTAATTTTAATTCATTCGTCAAAAAACTTCTTTGGTGGTCATAAGATTTTATCAACTTTTTTTCCGATAATTTATAATTTTTGTATTTTATTTATGGATAAAAAATTTAGGTGTTTTTTTTTCTAAAATGGGTAATTCAAAGCTTATTACTTTAAAATACAAAAAAGGTATTAAATCATATAAAGAAAAAATACGTTTTTTAAAAGGAGTCTTAGTTTAAAATGGTTTAAAGAATACTCTACTTGTACAATAAATCGATGTCATCTATCAAAGCGTGTAAGAATTTCGTAGCAAATTAAATCAGACCTGTATTTCTTTGGCTTTTGGTGTAATTCTTCGACTTTTTTTCCAACTGAATTATGAATCATACCAAATTTACGCTTTTGATATATCTAAGGTTAAAGTTGTACAATTTAGTTTTTTTTGTTGTATGTTGTCCAGTGACGATATATGCATCATGTACATTCTCTGTACTGAGGTCTAACACAATTGTAAGCTCTAGTATTATGTTATGACGGGTTGTAAACGAGCAGTAAGACAATCAAGGACTACATATTAATTTATCAAACATTGATTGCAGTGTCTTTATAATTTTAAAAATTGCAAGCTGATGATCAAATTACTTACTTTAGGTAAACAGCTTAGCAGAGAATTAATCCGGATGCTACACGTAGAATACCGTTTTTTAAACTAGTGTAATTAGGGTCTATTATTATATACACACTGACCGTTATTTCCCGATCATGACAAGGATCAAACGGCGGATGTGACCGTTTGGGAGAGGTTGCTTACTCCTCCATGGGAACTGATCCCACCCTTGGTTTTTCAAAGGTCCGTGTTTTCTCTCCTCCGGTTTTGTATTGTTTTGTGGACTTTTGAGCTTGAATACTACTAGTATTTGTTATCTCCATATTTTTCATATAAAAGTTTTTACTTCCTTCATGTTATGCAATTTATGCAGCAATTAAAATTGCGTAGATTAGATAAAAGAAACTTAAAGACATAAAAATAAGAGAAATTAAGCATTTACGCCTTTCTTCTACATATAGAATTTCACCAAATTACATAAAAGGCTTTAAATTTCACCTCTGCAACTTAAAGGAGTAGACAGGTCTAGATAATATCAACACTTATGAACAGAGAATGAATAAGAGTAAACACTTAAAGCATCAACCATTTCATTATATTATATAATTTAATACTTGCATTCAATTGATTGTTTTCTCAAAATCGTTAGTAGTAAGAGAATGCTTCATTGTTGATTGAGGGAATTTTTTTAAATTCCTGGAAAAAAACGCCGAAAAATTGCATGCATACTGCAGAGGTGAACCCTATCTTTTATCATTGTTTTAAATAAATAAAAATACCAATAATACAGAGACAGAAGAAACATTAATCTTAATGCTTATATGTGAATCTCACCTTTAATTTATTAATCATGTAAAATTTAAAAATGGTCTCGGCCTTTTCTGAAATGTCTAAAATTTTGATCAATATATTTCTGCACATATTCTCAATATTTTAAACGTATATGTTATATAATAAATTGAAACAAAAACAAATCTGGAATTCAAACAATGTGTGTATGTGTGAAATCGTTATAATTTATTATTCAATATTGTTTTACACTTTTCTTTATAAACTGAATGTTTTTTAAAGTATTAGTTATTTGAGAACAATTTGTGGTCTTTAATAACATTATTTTCTGCCTAATTATTATGCAGCTCTAATTACAATGTTAAGTCAATTGCAATTAAGTTATTACAGTAAGCTAAGAGAATAAAGGATAAACATATTTCAAAAGCAGTTACCACTGATGTTGTGTTTGAGAATTTTGTTATTGAGACAATATGAACTACTATTCAAAGGTCTAAAATTATGGAAAAGAAATATCATTGCCTGAAATATTTGAAAAAAAAAATGCATTTGTAAGAGAAAAGAATAGAGGAAAAGGAAGGGAGAGACAATTGTAGTTTGTTCTTCCCGCTTGCTTTACTGAAGCTGTTCATAAATAACTTGTGTTTGTTGGTGACGACTTTGTACTAAATGACACATTAGGCATCCTGGAGCAACTTACATTGTATGTTCCTTTTCTAAGAAAAAAGCTCCAGCTGCATTCTTCATTTTTTTTCTATCCTTAAATTGACTTTAATTTATATTTATGAAATCAAAATCAAGTTAAAATATTTTCTATAATGCAGTTATTCTCATATACTAAGAAGTCTTCCAAAGCCATATAATTTACATCCGGAATTCAGGACAATTGGAAAAATTTAAAAGTCTGTCGCAGGCAGTCACAACAGATGACATCGAATAGATATGAGAAAAATATTGGAGCACATTATTAATAACCGACCACAAGCTATTTTTTAAAATAATTCAAATGTATTAAAACATGAGAATGTACTGATAGATCGAGCATGAAGAAAAGTATGTCTACTTAAACCTAAAAATACACTGCTACACATTTCCAAGTACTACACGTATATCTGGAAGATAATTACCACGCTCCTTGGGTGATTTTAGTCGTAGGTGTAACAATACAAAATTTCCTGTATTAACAGCAAACTCCACTATTTCTAAAATATTATTATCACTTAAAAAATAAAACGTGTTTAATAAAAAATATTCAAAAAGTTGTAAAGATACCATGCCTTTCAAACTTTGTTAATGTCTTTCACACTTTCTAGATAAACTTTTTATAAATAAAAACGGGTATACTTTGTTATATTTAATGTATTTCAGATCAAGAATCTTATCTAAATTACCTAAGGATTATTACCAGAATCATCGGCTATGAGAATGACATCCAAAGAGATTTAGCCAATGTTTCATTTTACCATGTGAATGGAGAACAGATTGCAATAGGTAAACACAATATTTCCGTACCCTTTGTTTAATGTCTTTGTTATCTACATGTACTTATGGTGAAAGGTACATGTGTATCATGTTGCAATTATCATGTCCCATGACGTTAATGAAATATATAAGCTCGAATACTGCTTGTTATCTCCACATATTTCATTTCTGAAGGAAATTTTATAAGAATGTAAGATTTTGAGGATGTGACGAATTTGTATGATGATTGACTATAAGCATTTCGTCAACAACCAAAATACAAAATTTGCACCGAAGCCACTAAAACTATTTTGTTTGCCATCAATGACGGTATTCAACATATTAAAAAAGTCGTTAGTTCCATTACAACTATTGTTTGTAATTTCTCAAAATTTTAGCGCCTTTGTTTCCTGCCATGTGCTTTAAATGTAAATTACTGGTTTAACATCACCGTATCAAAACAATACTAGTACATATGTACGTAAATAAATTAAGTTTTAAATGCCTGTGTTTATATTTCAAAAGTCTGGTAAAGTAAAAGACAAATATTACATAAATATGAACTAGAAAAATTAAATGCACAAAAAAGAGAATTTTCATATTCAACTTCGAAATAAATACACCTTAAAATTAGTCTTTCAACATGTCAAAAAAACTCTAAATTCATCTAAATCTTTATTTTATTTCAGCTCACAATTACATTCGCAATCTAAGACAAACAATAAAGGGTCTGTCCCGGACTGCCACAACAGACGACATCGAGCAGATCAGAGAAAAAGTTGGAGCAGCTTTGTATACAATTCAGGAATTCTACAGCAATACTAACTGGGTAGAACTCCGTAGAAATAGCATTTACGAGGATTTCGGTAATACCAAACTGTAGGGTATCAATGTCTCTTTGATAACTGTTTATGATAGATTTATTTCTGTTTACCGTTTTCAAAATTTGTAATACTCAGTAATCTTAATGCAAATTTGAAAGCTGTTGGAAAAAAGTCAGATATTACATTTAACATTATTTTACCAAGTTCAGGATGTAAAAAGAAAACTCTTAAGTGTTTACACAATACTAGTATATTTTCCTCACATGACTTGAAATAACATTAACCCAAATGCATATATAATTATAATAATATGTACCCAGCAATTATATTTAAGGTCAAGACAGTGTAACATTGATAGAGGTGGCAGACCTTCAAGAAAACACCTGTTCAGACTGTGCATTTCTGGAAGGGTATGTCATATTACTATAAATAAATATCCAGTGATATATTTCTCGTCGATTAATCTCAGTAACATATAATTACATATATTTTAAATTCATTTTTATTCCATTTTTACATTGACCACAAATTAGTGGCATACGTGGAGATAAAGTTTGGCAAGAAGTTTCAACTCACATTTTATATTTGTGTCAGTACAGATTTTTAAGAAGCACAAAAATATGCATGAAATATCAATAAAAGCATGAAAACAAACGCTTATTTCATCCAAAAGATACAGTCTAAGTTTTTTCTCTCGAACAATTCTACTTCATCAACAAATTACGTGAAAATGACTTGTTTCAACGTTCGATTCCAGTACTAATCAAAGTACTTGTATGTACGCCTTTATATAAACCATTTTTATTTTACAAAAATTGCAAAAAATTTGAAAAACGTAGAAATAACAGGTATGCATTATTTATATACAGTGTACTTGTTTATTGACAGGCTTATAATATGTGACAACAATATTGTTACGGACAAATTAACAAGTGGCTACAAATCAGGACAAGACGTGACAAAACCTGTCAGTGAGTGTTTTTTTTTTCTTCATACAATTTTATTTTATGTATTTTACAATGAAATTTATTTAATTTGAAGAAACTACACGCATATTTTTCTCTTGTACAACACAATCTACAATGCCATATTCTCCATGCTTACATCTTAGTATAATTAAGAACGATTTGAAAGTCAATGCTTTTGATATTAATATGAAATGATTAATTTAGCGACTTATCAAATTAAATACGCAAAATGAAATTATTTTTTCAATTTTTTGTAAAACAGTGAAATCTATCTTTGAAATATAATTGTTTGTTCAAATTAATTTTACATGGATAACAATAATAAAAGGAACAGGTCTATCACGGTAAAACTACTTTAAACACAACATCTTCATTTAAAAAAGAAATGTGATTCATCTCAGTATTACAGCGTTTAACCAGAATGTTGACCTTTCACTAATAAGAGCAATAAGACACTCAATATCATCGCTGGGACTAATCTCTTGCATACTGTAGGGAGTGTACAGAATCTAGTACTTGTACTTTAATACCCAGAGCATTCATTTTTTACAATGCTTTATCAATATATTTTAGATTCGTTCAAAATGTATTACTTTTCTATTCTCAAGCGATAGAACAATTTTATTCTTCTGTTGGGAAGTTGTACAACATTATTTCTAAAAAGCCCACATAATAAATACATAATTACAAACTCATCGAAAACATACACGTATTTTAAAATTTGTCAAGTTAATGTTCACCCCAAACTTAGTGTACGACAATAATGTCATATCTATATTACTTCTTCAGGGCAAGGCATAAGCGGGAAATGCAGTCATGGATCGTCGGACGATGACAGTCGCTTTATGACGGCAACCGGTGGAATTTACAAAGGAAGATCTGTTCAGAGCGAAGCTCCCCGCAGTATCCTGCATGCCGCCGCGTCGGAAGCCGCCATTAACGCTTCACAGTACTTTCTTATCGGACAAGGTGTGTTTTAAGTGCATTCGTCAATTAACAATGAAAAAAGGTGAAAATAACGAAAAATATCGCTCTCATGAACACTACAAATAAATATACTGTATAAACAGGACAACAACACTGTCCCCTTGGTATTTCAGAGGTTGGATCACGTGTCTAGGAGTACCGTGCATCCCCTGTCGACCGGCCACACCATAAGCCGTTATTATGTTCCCCAAACTCGGAGTTTGGGAACATATTGTTTTTACTCTGTTTCTTATTATTAGGGTCTTCCGTCTTCAGCGGAAGACCCTTCTATTATTCTATTGTTTCTTTTTCACTTTTATTATTCTTTTTTCTTTTCTTTACAAATTTTGTGCAGAGGATTTCTCGGAGATGGCTCGTTTGATTTTGTTCAAATTCTCAAGGTTGATGCATCTCTATCTGAAGTTAATTCCGGCATTTTCGTTTTTGATGAATCACTTCCGGTAAGAAGTTATCGCTCTTTTATCGAATTTTTAGTGACCATTTTGTCGACACAAAAACTCAAAAACCACAAAAGCTAGAGTGCTGAAATTTTTAGTGATATTAGAGGACATGTTGTAGTTGTGCAGCTGGGTTTTCAATTTTTCCGAAAGTACCTAGTATGGAAGCTCGGTAGGGGTCAAAATTTAGGACACAAATCATGAGTGAATTTTCGAGATCTTTTGTATCATATCTTCTAAAATATAAATATTTTGTGAAAACATATTGAACAATATTTGTACATAATACCAAGGTCTTTGATATAATATCCAGAGAAAAGTGCTGACTCATCATATTAAGGGCCAAAAGGGGCTTCAAGTCTTTTTTCGATATCTCTTGAACAGTCAATATTTTGTTATACATTACTGAAGCAAAAATGTTTATCTCAACATTTTACAACTATATATTATGATTTTAATGTCGTATAATACATTATTAGGGGCCAAAAGGGGCCAGAATGCTAAATCTTTGACGCTTTATATCTCGAAAGTGAGAAATATTTTGACAAGTAATATTGAACAGAAGATGTTCAAAATCATGTTTTGAACAATATGCAACCTTTCATTTTTCGCTAAAAGTCCCCATTAGGGAGTTGAAGGGTTGGCCCCTAAATATTTCTTTTGCAAATATCTCGAAAACGAAACAGAATCTCTGAATAGTTGTTGAACAAAAAGTGTTTAAAATCGTAAGAGCTTCAAGATGAAATCCAGAAAAAGGGGCTGGGCACTCAAATTAGGGGCCAAAAGGGGCTTAAAGTCTTTTTTCGATAACTCTTGAACAGTCAATATTTTGTTATACATTACTGAAGCAAAAATGTTTATCTCAACATTTTACAACTATATATTATGATTTTAATGTCGTATATTACATGATTAGGGGCCAAAAGGGCCAGAATGCTAAATCTTTGACGCTTTATATCTCGAAAGTGAGAAATATTATGACAAGTTATATTGAACAAAAGATGTTCAAAATCATGTTCTGAACAATATGCAACCTTTCATTTTTCGCTAAAAGTCCCCATTAGGGAGTTGAAGGGTTGGCCCCTAAATGTCTCTTTTGCAAATAACCCGAAAACGAAAAAGAATCTCTGAATAGTTGTTGAACAAAAAGTGTTCAAAATTCTAAGAGCTTTCAAATGAAATCACAAAAAAGGGGCTGGGCGCTAAAATTAGGGGCCAAGAGCGGCCAAAAGTTTTCAATCGATAACTCTTTAGTTAATATTTTGTAATACATTACTAAGCAAAGATGTTTATCTCAACCATTTACAACTATTTATCATAATTTTCATTTCGTATGGTACGTTATTAGGGGCCAAAAGGGGCTAGAATGCTAAATCTTCGACGCTTTATATCTCGAAAATGAGAAATATAATGATAAGTAATATTGAACAAAAGATGTTCAAAATCATGTTCTGAACCATATGAAACCTTGTATTTTTCGCTAAACGTCCCCATTAAGGAGTTGAAGGACTGGCCCCTCACAATTTCTTATGGGAATAACCCAAAAGCGAAAAAAAAAATATCTGAATAGTTGTTGAACAAAAAGTCATTAAAATCATGAGAGCTTTCAGATGATATGAAGAAAAAAGGGCTGATCCCTAATATGCGGGGCCGTGAGGGGCCAAAAGTTGATTTTTTGAAAGTCTTTAATGTTCAATGTCTTTTTACAGATTATGGAAAATCATTATTTAAAATGAAAATCTCAATCAAAATCTTATCTCATCTTATCAAGAATCGGACGGAAGACCCACTCGTTGCTCGCAACGAGATCGTATTATGTCGCCCCGAACGAAGTCGGGGACGACATATTGATATTGTACGCATGTTTTTTTTATCCAGGCTGTTTCTCGGAGATGGCTGGGGCAATCTTCCTGAAACTTTCCTCAAAGGACGATCACTGGTTGTAGTTGTGCAGTGAGGTCGTTCAGTTCCAATATGTCTACCGTTGC
>PRKT01000375.1:214253-265486 GCA_003671525.1 Saccostrea glomerata | reverse complement strand
ATTATTTTATTTTATCTATATATAAAATAACGATTGTCAACTGCATTTATTAGCATTTCGCATTTTTTTTTGTATATCTATTACTTGTATATTATTAATTTCATTAGATAGTGCAAGTATAAATTAGAAAATTGGTACGTTATTTCCATAGTTTTTATTCATTCATAAATCCTAGGATCCGCTCCTACAGGTGCGCTAAGCCTTGATCACTACTGTAAACAAAACATTCATCTCGCCGAAAATGTTCACGATTCCGCTAAACTGAGAAAGTTTACACATGATTTATCATCTCATAAGAAACATCAGCCCTGTACAATGCAGAAATGCTCGAATTGAAGGTGGCATGTCAGATTCGTTTTCCGGCAGAACCTCTAAAAATGAAAGTGAAATTTCAGAGTTCTCACTGGCGTTATAATACACAAAATAATTCGGCTGATCTTCTTAAAAAATTACATTTGCCAAGCTTTATTGATAGGAAAGATACTGCCAATTAACAAGTATGAGGCTCAGTTCAGTACATCTGCCCAATTTCTTTTATGCAAGTCTGCAAATTTAGGAACTTGTAATTTTTTCCTGCACTACTTTCTTCTCCTACCGATTCTAAAAATAAAATGGGATGTACCCAATTAAGGTCTTCCGTTTCCAACGGAAAGGACTGATATGACTCGATGGTTGTCACAGCTTAGCTAATGGACCATTGTTTTAGTGATGATAAAAATGAAAGTCTTGTCCAGTACGGGGCGACATATGCTATTGCTTGCAATAGCAGACTTTCTAGTTCTTTTTTTTCTTCTTTGTTCTCCGGTACTTTTTTTGTCCGCGAGTGTTCTCAGAAACTGTTTACCCAACTGAGCTAAAACCTTTTTAGGGTTAATAGGTGTGTAGTGTAGGTGTGCGGAACGAAGGTCATTTTGCGCGCATACGCATGCACGTGCGGGCGCGTGAAATGAGAGAAATGACTGATATACTTAATATGGCCATAACTTTTACATTTTTTGATGAAATGCTTTGAAACTCATTACATAAGGATATATTAATAGTGTTAATATATGACACTGTCAAATTAGCACGAACTCACGCGCATGCACGTGCGCCTTGCTCTGATTGGCTGAAACAAAAATCTCAATATCTCTTTTGTTTTTTGACGAAAAGCTTTGAAATTTAAAAATGTATCATGAATTAGGATATCCTACAATATGATTTGAAAAAAATTTCATGAAATCACGCGCATGCACGTGCGCTGCAATCTGATTGGCTGAAACTTTAAATGGCTATATCTCCTTTGTTTTTTGACGAAATGCTTTGAAATTTAGAACATTGTCATGCATTAGGATAGCCTTCAATATGATAAACAAAAAAATTCATGAAATCACGCGGATGAACGTGTGCTGCAATCTGATTGGCTGAAACTTGAAATGGCTGTAACTCCCTCAGTTTTCAACGAAACAGGATGGGATTTAGAACAAAGATAGATATAAGGGCCTCCTACAAGATGGGATGGTCATCATGCACATGCACGCACGTGCGTGCATTTGGAACGAGTGAAATTAAAAATACAATTGAATGAGTGATTTTTAATACTTTTGAACTAAATGCTTTATTATATACACATGTAGTATATTTAGATATATAGATAGTGTAGACAAGATGATATGATCATTACGCACATGCATTCATGTGCGCATGCGTACAATGCTAAAATTTGAATATAATTCTTATCCTTCTCGGAAAACGTTGTTAAAGTAAAAAATGTACAGAGGTTGTCTTATTTAATAAGGCTTACAGGGAATATGGCACCAAAAGGGAGCTGGGGAGCGTTTGGGGAACATCTGTAACGGTTCCCGTTACAATTAGTACTAGTTAATAATTTGCATCTAAACAAACAAAATTATTTTTTCCACACTTTTTATTTTTTTAATTAAAAAAAATCATTGTTACATATACTTTCAGGACGCGGGCTTTTAAGTCTCATGGGTAAGGAGGTCTTCCGAGATGTCTTTGGTTTGCGGACCAGAGAAGATATAGTTAAAACGTCCTTGACCTTTGTTATTGACGTCACAGGTTCCATGGGGGATGACATTGCAGCGGTGATAAAGGCCACTCAGAAAATCGTCTATGAGGCAAAAGACTCGCAGTTTGTGCCAGAAAATTATATTCTCGTTACTTTTTCTGATCCTGGTTGGTATAAACAGAACAGTTGGAAATACTAGTACCTAATTTGAGGAATACATTTTCAGAAGAATTAAATCAATAAATGAAAAGTTTCTCGAGGATGTTAAAATGATTGCAGATTAATACCTCTATGATGGTTTTAAAGCAATTTTGTTGGTATAAATCTGCAAGGAAACAATATAATTTACACATGAGAGATAAATTAAGCTAATATATTGATAATTATTGTAATTAAAATTTAAAGCATCATTGACCACCGGAAGACAGACTGATAACCCAGAGGTCATGCTAAATTGGCTTAAGAATCTTAGGGTAACAGGTGGCGGAGATTGTCCTGAATATGCTATGACTGGAATGTTGAAAGGCAAGATGTTGATGCATGTACATTTTCTAAGCTCTGCTATTACATTTGTCATCCGTCACTTAGATTCGACGGAAAAATTTATATTACAAAGAATATGCATTCCCATAGGGTTCAAATGAATTGAGATCTGTTAATATCTCAAATTAGAACTGTTAAAATTAATTTTTAAGATATTAAAAATTATCTAACAGGCATCTGAAATGCATTTAGAATATCTGCTTTTTAGGAAGGAATTATCATGATTTTCGGCAATAAATAATTTCAAATACATGTACATTCTATATGCATACATTTAAAAATCATTTAGAATCTACCGTTATCAATTGTTTGTTAATGCAGTGAAAAAAGTCTTTTTTTTATAGGAATTCAAATGTCCAACAACAATTCTAAGATTTACCTTTGTACTGACGCTGATGCTAAAGACGAGTATTTACAGAACCAAGTGATTGAGGGGTTGAGGGCGAAATCTCTCACACCAGTGTTCCTTCTTACCGGACAATGCTCTTCCAGAAGGAAAAGAGACATAATTGGTAAGCCTAAAGTTATGAGAAAATCTTTTTTTTTTATCAAATAAGTAAATTATAAAGGCATATAACATATGTGAATGAAATATTTGGATAAGGAACAGTATTCAAGCTCAAAAGTCCATTTAACAATACAAAATTGGAGCAGAGCAAGCACGGCCCTTCAAAACGTCAAAGATAAGATCAGGTGCCATGGAGGAGTAGGCATCACCTAGATGTAATATCAAAAGTTATCACAGATTTCGACTAAAATCTTAATTTACTAAAACAACTATATATTTTTCCTAGATCTGGAACAGTCCCCGATACCAGATACTATGCTGCCGTTAGAAACCAACCTTTTCCATCGAGTGAAAAGATCGAGTTTGCAAGTGTTTGAGGCAATAGCAAAGGAAACTGGAGGAAGGGTATATGAAACAAAGGTGGCACAACTCGAGACAATTGTGGAAAAAGAAATCAAGGTTTTTTTCTTCCAATATTCACAACAGCATGTCAAAGATTTCATTAGAACTTTTTTTCTAAAGAATTCAGTTGCTCTTTCCCTTGAACTACATGTAAATACCAGATAAATATAAGGAATTCAGAATAACTATAAAGCTATGAATCACATTTGAATTAGCTTTTAACAAGAACGATAGATTGATATATTTGTAACAATTTATAAATTGATATTATTGTAACATATTGTTCACTAAAATACATGCAAAAATTAATCCTTCTAAGCAGCTGTCAAAACCATAAATGACTTATTTGTATCCTAACTGTAAAAAAGAGAACAAAAATATACAATACTAAATAAAATATTAAATTTTGTATTTCAAAAATTCTTTGAAATGCTTTTCTGACACTTTTGTATTTGCAGGATACTTTTCCATCTTCCAATGTCTTTATCACGTGGTTTTTGATACCTGCCAATTCTGCATCAAATGTTGTAATGTCTATTCCTGTTGACAATCACATGGAAACACTAAAGATAGTTGCTAGGATAGTCATAAACCAGTTCGAATTTACTTTTTCTTATCCCAACGGTCTGTTTAATATATTTATTTTGAAAGCAACAATATCAAAGTAATTAAAAGTTTTAAATTTATTTATATGTCCACGTGTAATGACATAAAACCTTATAACATTTTGAATTATTTTTTTTCAGGTACGAATGTAGTGTTTTCATCTGAGAAGGAAAAGCAAAACATTTTAGACAGCACTTTAACAATATCAATTCAGGTAAATTTCTAGATGTGGTTCCCTCGCACCTTTTAAACTTTACACCTTTACATGTATGCATATAGATCTTGTATCCATGGGAGCAATTAAAATATATCAAAGGAATCATTTGTTTTCTTTGAAAAACATAATAATAGTATAAATTGCATCATCGAAAAAAAAAATTACGGGAATGTGATTAAAAACTGCTGAAAATGTTGCATTTCTTACATTATCAAAAGGATCCAGGTCCTGGAATTTGGAAATTCGAGAAGAATACATTAAGTGCATGGATAGTAAACGTTACAGCCCAAAGTCCAATGGATTTCTCTACGAGCATTTTGGAACCCAGCTCTGATGGCAATTTTTACCAGCTGTCCGGAAATCCAATTAAAGGTTTGTAATCAGATATATACTGTAGATCACAAAATTTTAGCGACACCTTATTTTTGCTAGACACTTATTCTATATAAAGGAGTCAAAATGTTCAGGATATGTGGTTATTGCTCTATATAATCTTAAGGAAATCCCCCGAATACCTATATACGCCAGTATGAAAATTTTGCGAGCAGATTGTCTCGCGTAATTACATGAAAATAAAGGTCCCTCAAATAAAAGTGATTAACAGTAATCATGCATGTGATGTAAAATGTCACCATCGCTTTATAATAATAGATTCTAACTATTTTTTTAGGATACAACTACACATTGGTGGTTGATATTCAGAATTTGGACTTGAACTCCTCTTGTACAAGTGTTGGTCTGTTGGATGGAAATGGGGCTGAAGTGGCAGAAGTTCCCGTTAGAAGATTAGACATTGCGGGTATAACTCGTTGCATTGGAGAGTTTGTTCCTCTGAATAAGGTATAAACTACATAGATAAAGAAATTAAAGACTTACAAAAAAATTTAAATAAAGTGGCAAGAAGATATTGTTTCGTTATATTTAATTTCACAAAGTTTATTAGTGAAATTTTATGCAGAAATCCTACGAAGGTAAATTTACATTCCATATAATTTTTTTAAAGTCAAGTTACGCACAACTTAGAGGAGAAGATGCATTTGGTAACGAGTTCCTAAGGACGCGCATGTTTACTATTCTACCCGCTTCCGTGCAGCTGCGTGTTTATCCTGTTCTCGGTGAGTAAAGCTCAAAAGCTATAGCTCTATTGCATAGAACTTATATCAATATACAAAATAAAAATATAACATAGATAAAAATGCTAAATATCATATGGAAAATTTGTAGTTGTTTTTCTTTTATAAGACAGGGTCGATTACTAGGATCTGAGATTTAAGAATGCATAAAGGTTGAATTAAAAATTAAAAAATATGTCGAAATTCATTTTTATTCATTATTGAGCAATTTACGCTCCTTTAATAAATGAAAATGATAAAGTATCATGATACTTTTCAGGACAGTTACGATTAAATGAAAGCACAAATATCACCTTTACCCTTACAAACACTGGGGATTCTTCTGTGAATTTCATGATCACTGTATCTAATGGTAAAACCAATATAACGGTACAACCGGGGAATCTTAGTGCTGGGGAAATATACAGTGCTGTTGCCATGGTAACACCAGATTCATTACAGCCAATGTGAGTACATTTAGATTTAATTCATAGTGCATAGTCTACATGAACATGTTTATATAAAAATGTTTGAATTAATAAAATGTACAGAACAATTCCGCTTGCACTAAAAGTCATACATCCAGTCACAATTTTGAAGCTTTTTTAAAAAACCGTCAACAAGCTGATATAATATCTCAATAATATTTGGGAATTCTTGTCATGCATTATATGTTTTTTAATATTATTTTATTTTATTATACATTAATTGACATTTAAAAATTTCATGAAATTATTATATTTAAACCATTTTTACTTTGATACAATTAGAGTATTAGAATGGACCGTCACTCTGGAAAACTACACTGGGATTATCCAATCAGAAAGGAGGCGCTATTCCGTGAGTACAGCTGTGATCGTAGAGAATAATGAGATTGAAAGCTGTGATCTTAGAGAATAATGAGATTGAAAGCTATGTAGGGAAATGAAGAAGAATGCATCAAATGATTTGAATCTTTAAATAGTTTTCCCAGAGATTAAAACCATGTAAAAGAACATTTGATTGAATCAAAGTTTTAAACACGGAACATAAATAAGCAAAACATTTGAAAAATTGTAAATGTAAGGAAAAGGCAATTATTCTTAAATAATACCGTAAAAGGACATCACACCTAATATCGAAAGACAAACTGAAAGAAATGCTTCATATATATACTGAATGATGTTATCATGTCAGCAGCATTTACAGGTAGAAATGATATCTTGGGACAATATAAGTCTTTAAATGAACTCTTTCTTATATATAGTGCCTTACGTAGTTTTTCTATCAACGTCTGAAATCAATGCTTTAAACATGTTAAATGTGTAGTTTGATTAAACAAAATAACTAAGAAAACTTTTCGAAAAGAGAGTGTTTGCTTTGACGGTTATGGCTGGTAAGATCTATAGGGATATATTCATCTACGACTTCCTATATGTTGGCATTCAGATTGAATGAATAACCAGGAACCCACTTACAGCCCTATTGTTGACACACGTCCAGCATGTTGTCAACGTCCTATTAAAATAAATCACGAAAGTTACGAAACATCTTCACATCCTTGAACACAATCTTTAAAAAGTGATCTCGTTTAAGGGTCTATTTTCTTATTTTTAAATGAGATATCCCAAGATAGGTTAACTATAAAACCCCTTTATGCATGTGTTTGTTTCTTTGATTGTAGCTCTCGATTCTACCTAAGAGGCATGTGTTTGAGCTTGATTTTCATTTGTTATCTCCATGTTTTACTTATTCCGGCTATCTACAATATGGAAAATGAAAGAATTCTTTTTTCTGAAGGTCGCAGACACGAGAACAGCAGACTGTATAGTGCTAAAATATCCAGAAAGATGTCCCGTGCAGTCCCTCAACACTGGGAACTGTTCCTCCTACAACTGGACAGGATTGGTCCAGGTCTCATCAGCAACTATATGGCTATCAGAGATCAGTGTATCCACTGATGAAGTCGTGCTGGAACATATGAACATATCAGAGGCAAACTTCTCCCTACCTATAACAATAAGGTTTAAAAAATACATTTAAAAATATGAGAGAGAGAGAGAGAGAGGCAGTTCGCTGTTGATAACTCTTTTTTGTATAGAGTAAATGCAAAACACTCTGATAAATCCAATTGAGCAAGTTTCATACCCTTATATGAAAAAAATTATAATCAAAATTAAAACGTACTGCAAAGTGGAAGGATATAAAAGTTTTCTTAATTCAAATACTGTATACAGGGTTATTTTCGCCCCGTTTTATTTTCGCCATTTCACACTTGCAACCAATTTTGCCCCGTTTTAAATTCGCCCAATCACAGTTTTGTTTAAGAAAATATATTGTATATTTTGTATTCGCCCCATTTTAAATTCGCCCAAACGATGTTAGAGCGAAAGGGGCGAAAATAAAACGGGGGCGAATATTTCCCTGTATACAGTAGTAGATACAATAGCTTTAATATTTTTTCAGCGGCGCTTGTTGTATCCAAGCAGTTGTTCTTACCATTACTGACAACGATGGTAAATTCGATCGATGTAATTTTATCCTCTCTGAACAACCTCTTTCTGTTGTTCAAGAAACAACAACAGTAGGTACAACAACAGTAAAAGTTCAGATGACAACAACTGCCACATCAGTAGATGCAAAGGTTTGGCCTCTTGCAAGCAATGAATATTGAATAATTTTACAAATAAAGTACCCAATTTCCAGGAATCCTTACTGATTTCTTATGAAGCGAAAAATTACATTGAGGTTTTTTACAATGGGGATTGATTCTACTAGGTCCTATCAAACTTGTTTTTCAATCATCTGCAATGCTCGGCCTCAACCGAAACAAACTTGCGTGCCTTGCTGGATGGCTATGTATTTTTCGTACTAAAATCTTTATAAATAATTGTTTTTCATGATCTTTAAAAAATTATTTTGAATTGAGACCAGCTACTCAAAGTTGTGAATTTTTTGGTAAGAATACATACCAAAGTTTATGACAATTGACTTACACTTGCAGGAACAGACAGCAGTTAACTGGACTTTGATTGGTATCGTCGTCGGATCAAGCGTCGCAGGAATCATCCTCATCGCACTTCTCGTCGTCCTTATCTACAAAACAAAGAGAGGATCTAGGGCTGAGGACAAGATAATGTTATCACATCGTTAAATATGTGTTAAATGATTCTCAGATAAAATATTGTCAATTACTAAATAAAATTAGTACAATAAGCTCGCATAAATCCTGAAAGAAAATGATATTTTCATAGTAAATACTTGTTTGCTTCTTTTTAAATATCTCCCTTGCATTGTATCTGGATTCCCCTTACACTGTATCTGGATAAATGTTGTAATAAGAAAATTGAATACAAGGATTACTCCATACATTGTATCATTCCACTATATGCTAAATTTTAAGCATCGAATGGACAAATTTTATTTGTAATCGAAAATATGCATGAATCAATTAAAATATTATGTAATTGAATTTTGCTTCCATATTAACTTTCATCACCTTATAACAGTAGAAAACATTTGGGTCAATTATAGTATATATATATATATTTATTTCAGTAGAGTGTTTAACTATTTCAGCAAGATAAATATATGCTGTGTTATGTAATACTAAATGTTATACAATGCACATGGCTGTTATGAAAAATGAGGCTTGTTAAATTAAGTAATACTTATTGTATAGATTGTTTGAAACGACAACAATAAAGCAACTATTTTTTTTATGTACGAGTATTTGACCCATTCTTTGTTCTGTCAAGAACCATAGCTTGGAGCATAAAGATTTAAGATTTCAAATACACCTTAATTCTTAAATTGATGTTATTAATTTTGTAAATATAGATTGCGTACACTTACATGTATCTGTTGTGTTTTATTTTAAAACTCGTATTCCCCTGTAAATCTTTCATTTATCATGAACTTTGGCGTAAGGCAACTGATTTTTTAAAGCATCGAAATGAATTCTTTGTAACGCACAACTTATTTGAATTTGCTTGATAAAAAGTCTGTTTTATTTAACTTATACCGGGTATGTAAGCCAAGAATCCAATATTATGGATCGCATCTAAATTGAAAATTTGACTTAAAAGATAAATATTTAAGCACGAAAAGCGTCAGTCTCAGTCAACATTTGACTCAGTGATAAATTGAATTTGTTGACAAGCACATTGCATTCACCAAAAAAAAAAAAAATTATCGAAATGATACATGTAACTTTAAACGAGACTGCTACATGTAATATTCCATATTCTGTTTGTCAATAATTTACGTCGTTTTAGAAATTGTTCATACGAAGAGCATGCTCTTGCGTATCAAATCAACAGAGATATCTAAACTCTGCATGCAGGTGATGAAGGTACATGTATATGGCTGCATAAGTAAGGGAAGTTGACGATTGTAATGTTAAAGTCATCGCGTTTATTATAGAGCTTGGTTGTTAGATTACCATTAACGTCTTTTTCAATTATAATATCCAAATATGAAAAAGATGTCTCAAACTCTGTGGTCTCGTTTATTTCAAGCTCACTGGGATATATCATATCGACATACATGTACGAATGAAAGTTACAATTGTTAATTGACAATACGTCGTGGGTATATCGAAATGTCGAGTTGAAGGCCACAGCAAGTAATTTCTTCTTTTCATGCATATGATTTTGCACAAATTCTGCTTCATACGAATACAAAAATAGGTCTGCTAATATATATTAGATATATCGACGATGATCAAGAAATAAATATAATCGCTAGTGGATTTCCCCCCTATGTTTTTTCCTTCTTTTGCACGTAAAAAATCATAGTATGGCGACCAAAGACTGATGAATAAACCAATGTCAAATCAGATGATTGTTAAAAGTTCAAAATGTGAAAGGTCGCCCGCGTGATGCAGTGGTTAGGAAGTCTGCTTTATAGTCACGGAATAAGGAGTCAAACCTTACGTCTCGGGTTCGAATCCCAATGTGGGACGTGGAGACCGGTCTTTCGGATGAGACCGCAGTTTTTGTTATATCAAGAAAGAAGGAGTGTCGCAGTAGGTGCTGGCACAAAAAAGATCCTTCCCTGTTCAATGGCTCTGAGTGTCGAGTATAGGACAAAATTTTCAGCTCTCAACCCGGACAAGTGGTGGCATCACCATATGAGTGAAAAATTCTCGAGAGGGGCGAAAAAAAAACCAAACAAACAAAAATGTAAATGTAGGGATGTAACAATGCGATCTTTGCTTGCTGAAATAATTTATATAAGCATATAAAAGCGCCCAAATTTTAATTGTTTTTTATTTTAAAAAATTACAAAATGAATACGACTCCCTCGATCTCCATCATTTTTACTTTTAAATGGTTGTATCTCTTTTATTAATCTTTGTATAGTAATAGTGATCTGGTGTTGATTTTACTTGAAGAATTGCTTAAATATTTCACATTCTCTGTTTTTATTTATTCGTGCATTCATATGTTAACTATCTAAAACTAAACCAGTAAAACTATAAGCGACAAAAAAAACTAGAGTAGCAAAATAGCTTTGTTTTCAGAGGCTTTTGATTTTCTCGCCTCACGCGACTATCTTTAAACTCTATCACCATGATCACGACACATAAAATAGAACCCTCAATACTGACATGAATGAATCACTAAGCCGAAATAACCTATAATTTTTGTTGCGCAATTTTCTACCGTGTCCTTGAATATTTCTGCAAACAGCAATATGGATGGTCGATGTTTTATTATTTTGTGCTGTAGTTTTGCCGCTGTTTTAACCTTTCCCTCAAATTTTATGATCAGGGAAGCGGAAACATATAGCCATTGTAGGATAACTTCCTTAGGTATCCTGCGAGCTACCGTCGAATTTTTGGAGCGCGTCGGTGCACGAAGTAAGAATTTTAATAATGTGGAGCAGGAAGTGAGGAATTATTTTGGAACAGGTGGGTAAACTCTCCGATGTAGGTTTTATACATTTTAGAAGCTACTCCGTATCGACTCAGTTTTGGGACTTACCGGAATAATTTACAGACTTTTGGGATAAATTATATTGCATTCTGGAAAATGCATGTTTTGATTTACCTTGAACTATTTTTATTTTTTTCTGAACGACTAAACATTTATTGATTAAATCTAAAGCTTATAATATCTGCCGATATCTCACCACTGCATTTCTCAATTTTCCTCCAAACTTATTCTCTGAAAATTAACGTTTAGCAAAATAATTGTTTTGATATTTAATAATCTTGTGAAGTGTTTTTTGAATCCATACTTTTAAATCTTTCTTAAGGAGGACAAAGAATTATTTTAAAGAGCACACTTGACAAAACTAAGTAGAAAAGAAGTATTTGTGTCATAAAATCTATTAGTACATGGAATTTGAGATCGTTTTACAAAAGGCCTTGCAAAAGTTATAATTTTACGGATTAATAAACACATATTTCTGTATACATGTATATTGGTGTTTGACTTCGTTGAACAATGTTGCCGTTGTTACTATAAAAAGAGAAAGAGTTTATGCGAAATACCATCAAAACTCTATTCACCCAGTCCCTAAATTTTTGGTCTGGTTTCAATAAGTAAAGTACACATTGATACACAATTCTGTAAAACGGATTTTGACTTTCGATGATCTTTTTGCCATGGTTAATAAAATTAAATTATGTCTCTTAAGAGTCATTCTCAGCATCAAAATGGGCTGGAAATTGAAAATCACGGATTTTGCTGAAACTTGATGAAATAATTACATTATAAGCCCTATTTACAAAAATATTATTAAAAGTGATCAATTGGTCTTGTTTCCATGGCAACCAGGTTACCTGTTTTTTGCGCATAGGTGGTAAATACCTAAAATGATATTTCTTCCCATTAATGTATATCTAATTAAATAAAGGTGATTATTATTATTTTTTCCTTTGAAATAATTTGTAATTTGTATTTTCTATACAAAAAACTTGAAAAAAATTTTTGGACCTGCCGCTAAATGCCAAATAACATAAAAAATTGCCTTTAAAAAGGGGGGGTGAACATAACAATGTACACAAAAAACGCAGGCACTGGTGGAATGTTCTGATGCTCTGAATTTCACTTTATACAATTATGAAGAACATATGAAAAAACTAGAGAAGTAATATTTACTTTAAGAAAATAAATTGATTGTAAATTTTGTAAAAATCTCTAAATTTACACACATTTTTGTCAAGAGTTATTTCCCTTTTCGGGAATCTTTTGCTTTAATCGATGAAAATGAAAGTAAAAGTACACAGCAGAAAGCGACTTTGAGGGGTAAATACTGTGAGCTTTGGATATTTTCAAGGGTTTTAATCCAACCTGTGAAGTATTTAACATTACCCATAGTAAATGATTGTTCAGGCTTTACTGTGTCTGAGAAATATACATGTGTATGTATAGATGTGATGAATTTAGATATGGATTGCATCCTATGAAATTCCTGCCTATGTGAAAACAAGAGTTGCATCATTGAAAAAAGTGTTTAAAAACAAAGTAAGTATCAAATGGACTTCAGCGCTAATAATAATAAGGTTGTGATGAAGAAATATACATGGCAATAAGAAGCACTAAGCAAGTACCAATGAAATATTTATCACATACATTGAAAGTTGCACATATTTTGTATGAGTTTATTAATGAAAGGGCATGACTATTTATTATAAAAATAACTTTAAAACACCCAAAGCATAAATAATTACATGATTCTAATTATATCACTAATTTATAGTATAGGCATATTATTAATCTGATTAAAATCAGATGTTGATGAAAATTATATAAATTATATAAACCATCTGTCAGGCCATCCTTAAAAAAATGTTTGTTTGGAATTGCTGCCTAATGGGTTTCAGACACAGGAGGGAGGGAAATATTTTTTTTTAATTGAAGGTAAATTTTAAATTGTTGATAATAATCTCAGTAAACAGTCACTACATTTTCTGACTTTTAAAAAAAGTATCTACAATCAACAAAAAAAAACCTAATTTTACATAGATCTGACACAATATTTCAGTGGTTTGTATGGTGTATATGATACATGTAATGCCCCCCCCCCCCCCCCCCCCCCCCAAAAAAAATGATTAAATAATAAAAAAATATCTTCCTACTTTTGGTCAATAATTTTTTTTCAGGAGGGGGCATTTCAATGAGGCGGGATGCAATTCCAAACAAACTTTAATTCTATCTTGGCCTCAATAAAAATCATATATGTTTTATTAAAAACCAAATTAAACTAAAGCAATTCTGTATATGACAAAAGCTAAATACCTCGTAACAGCTTTTTAATTGTGTGCTTGAAAAAAAAAATGAAATGGGGGGGGGGGGTTAAAAAGTTATTGCTATGCAAGGTATTTCATCAATTTTTTAAAGAATTAATTTCATTTATTTATCTTTTTTTTTAAATTACTGGTAATTAATTTTTTTTATTTTACAAGTTGAGCTTATGAAATCACATCGCTAAACTGAACACGGGACAAATCTGCAATTTTCTTTTAGATTTCAATTTGTGCAGGGCTGAGATTTGTTGATGCAATTTTTTTTTGAATGGGGATCGATGATCGTGGGTGAATGCCCTTTCGTTCGAATTTGAAATTATTGCAAAAATTAAATTTATATCAGATTATTTTATAGCATTAAAGAAAAAATAAATTTTTTAATTATTTAGATTTTTTGTCATAGCAAACATTGTCACAGTTGAATTTAAGCCAAATTTAGAATACAATGTGTACACTTTACTGAAACAATGTATAATGAAGGAATACATTAAGGTTTTTTAGGAATATGGCAATTTTAAGCGGAGAGGAGAACCATTCACGTACATGCAGAAATTGGGGATTTGTAAATATGGTCATTGTTGAAATCATATATAACTAGGATTTATGTGCCCAAATTATAGCTGAGAAAGAAAAATATTATATTTGATTTTGTCATATTTTATGAAGACATCTTCCATTTATTACAGACTTTATGTTCTGGAAAATATTTTTAGAAGCTTTCCAAATACTGAGTAGTTTTAGACTACAAAAAAAGTTATTTAACTTGAAAAAAATATTAATGCAAATAAATCAAGCCCCTTTTTTTTAACATATTGGAGGAGGATCTGGTATCATTTTATTGGCCGTCCCCCTCACTTTAACACACACACACCCCCCAGAAAACTATTTTAGATAATTATAATGTTCTCATTTTGAGTCAAAATGAGGTTCTCTGTTGATTGAATTTCAAAAGCTTATAGGGAATTCACTCCCATGGGCATAGCCCCCACAGACAGTGTTTTGGACCTAATAAGAGCATGGTGGTTTGTTATTATATGCTTTCCATCTGCATAACTGCACTTTCCTTAATACTTTTTTTAACCCTGTGCCTTTATGACGAAGAAAGTCACAAAATCTTTAAAATACATTCTGAATTTTGAGTGTCATTCTTAATGTGTATGAAAGACACTTATCTCTGCTAGGAAAACTTCAACAAATTTTCTTAGTCCCCTACCGGTGAAATCGGAGAGGACTTAGGTTTTCCCCTGCGTCTGTCCGTCTGTCTAGCTGTCCGTCCGTCTGTCTGTCCCCGTCTGTCTGCCAGTGTGTCCCACTTGGTTTTCCGCACTTTCTAAACGCTTACAGATATTGAGCTGAATTTTGGTATGTGGGTGTATCTTGATGAGTTACAGATCAAGTTTAAATTTCTCATCACTTCATTGATTTTTGACAGAATAATGACATTTTGAAATTTTCACATTCGTTTAATATTGAGATCGGGTTCATGCTGCGCTAACTTCCGATGGTCGACATAAATATGAAGCAAGAAAAAGACGTTGGAAAAATGAGTTGAATTTTTGTCTTAATGTGGATTATTTTATTAGGTTTAAGGCATCCACAACCTCAAAATCAAGCAGTTTTACCTTGGACATAACTTTTGCAAATTATAAAATGACATCCTGAAGAAAAACTCAGTTTCAAAAAGGGGAATCCGGTAGGGGGCATGTATTGATTATGCAATACTCTCCGAATGCTTGTTTATGTATGGCACAGACAGACAGTGTATGACACGCGGATAAACAGAAAGTTGACATCAGATTTAACCTCAAGTGTTACCCATCATGCATATGGCATGCCTTAGCAAACACTGTGCTAAAATTTCAAGCATCTTCAATCTGAGAAAACTGCAACCAAACATTTGCTACATACACACACAGGCAGACAGACAGACGAACAGACTGACACACAAAGGTAAATCAGTATACCGCCCTCTCCTTCGTAGCGGTGGTATAATAATAATAATAGGAACTGCAAACTATCATTTGAATAACATCAAAAACAAGTTGAATCAAGGAGGGAGGGGGCACTCTTGACTCACAGGTGCTTGGGGACAGGACCCCCCTCCCGTGTTCCGTATCCCAAGGATTCTTTGACTTTTTTTAATAAAATATTTTTTGATGATATATTTTCAAAGTATTACAACTGAAAAATCCAAAATTTAAGCTAAAACTAGTCCTTTATAAAATTCACCCTCACTGATACTATAACAGAACAAGGTTGGCAACTTCAACATACGATTTTCGACCCCTTGGTAGAAAATCCTCAAAAAAATTATGATGAAAGCTACTTACTGACTGGAAGTAAAGGTTTCAATATCTTCAGAGATTATTAATTCCGTTCACGAACATTTGAAATGATGAGTCGCGGTAGTTAAACATGAAAATCCGCAGGACTGGAAATACATTGAGACACAAATTAGCGATGTATCAATTAATTAATGATCTTTTTTATAAAGGGCTAGTTTTAGCTTAAATTTTGGATTTTTCAGTTGTAATACTTTGAAAATATATCATAGAAAAATATTTTATTCAAAAAAGTCAAAGAATCCTTGGGATACGGAACACGGGAAGGGGGGGGGGGGGTTCCTGTCCCCAAGCACCTGTGTCTTGACTATGTGCTTGTCCTTCTTAAACTAAGAAGTGCATGTACAGGTTAAAACATGTGTATAATTATATGTTTCAATTAATAAAGCAAGTTGCTTCCAAAAGATCGGTCATGATTTTATGTAGGTATTTATTGTTTCCATGGAAACAAATCCTGCTGCAGTAATTCAGATAAATGTGATCAGTTTAAGTTTGAGTTCATCTGTTTTTTGTCCCGCTAAATAAATTAAAAGTATAATCAAACACTGGTGGCAGGTCTATGAGTTTTGTATACTGGTACATCAATAATTATTAGGATTATTCCTGAATTATTTGGTTACCATAGCAACTGTTTATTTTAATTATGAATGTCTATTTTTATGTATAAGTGAAATGACAAGGTTTACATGGTTTGTGGAATTCATTTCATTGAAGAAGAAATATAATCAGGCAATAAAGCAGTAGATTTTGTATATTAAACATATCAATGATAAGGATTTTCCTGAACTATTGGCTGCCATAGCAACCATTTTTTAAAATTAAATTATTAATTACTACATGTCTTTTGATATTTAGTGAAATACAATTAAATTCAATTTATTTTATTGAAAAAGAGAAAAAATCATGAATGAAGCTTTTATGATACCCGTTGTATACTTGTCAGTATCACAAAAATTGTGATAGCAACCGTTATAAGGAAATGTTCAAAAACTGTTTGGTTACCATAGCAACGTGATTTTAGAACTTGAATTTTTATTTATTTTTTTTTTTTAAATGTACATAAGTGAATTAACAAATATAATAAGTGTTATCTATTTATTGAAGAAATTAAATAATGCACTGAGGCCACAGATTCTGCATAATGATAACGTCAATAGCTACAGTGTTTTTTCCTGACTTTTTGGTTGCTAAAGTAACACAGTATTTTTGTTTAATTTATGAACTTACATTTTTATCATTTTATTTTAAAATTATGAGGTTTAGTAGTGTGATTTATTTTACTTTTGATTTTTTTTAAAGCTATAATGTACAAAAAGGAGCCAAATGTTGAATCTACAAATTAATCCAAAATCTCCATAGCAACCGATTTCATTTTCGTTTTATTTTAAGAAATATTACCACTATAGAAATTTTATATTTTGTTGAGTAAGGAATGACCTTTTTAGTGATGGTAGTTGTTTGTTATGGATTGCCCGCGTTTTCTTGCTACTACGCTTAGAAAATGCCAAAAATTGGCATTTTTTCAAATTTGTTAAAACTTGAAAAATTCACACTTTTTACTGAAAGACAACTCTTCTATTACCAACTACTGAATAATTTCATCAGTTGTGATAGTTACTCCAACAAATATTCTATCAGAGTAGGCAACAATTAAATCTGTAAATAAAATGCAGAAAATAGAAATTTATGATGAAGTTTGTATACTTTCAGTAGGTTGCTCTGTATTTTTGGCCTCAAAATGGTGGTTTTGGTTACCATGGCAACCGGGACTCAAAATAAAAAATTATCCTCAAAAATGTTCTATACATGGTGTTTCTACATTGCATGCAAAAAATCAGCAAAATCTGTGATGTACCATTTCCAACTTTTTTCTAAATTCTTTGATTCTTACAGAGAATTACTCATAAATACTTTCAAACTGCTACTTCTTTTACACTTTAAGTTGGATTTCAAAATAACGTGGCACACATGTAAACTACACTAAGATTCATAATTCTCTATATCGGATTTTGATATTTTGATTTTTCCCCTTTTGTTTTATTGTTTGATTTTGATGAAGGATGTTTCTATAAAACTTAAATATTAATTTATGATTTTCAGCTCACCTGAGCCGAAGGCTCAACTGAGCTTTTCTGATCACATTTTGTCCCGCGTTCGTCTGTCTGTCTGTCCGTAAACTTTTCAAATTTTCGACTTCTTCTCAAGAACCGCTTGGCCAATTTCAACCAAACTTGCCACAAAGTATCCTTGGGAAAAGGGGATACAAGTGTTCAAATGAAGGGCCACGCCCTTTTCCAAGGGGAGATTATTATGAATTAGTGAAAAATTATTGGCATTTTTAAAAAATCTTCTTCTCAAGAACCACTGGGCCAGGAAAGATGAAACTCATGTGGAATCATCCTCAGGTAGTGTAGATTCAAGTTTGTTCAAATCATGACCCCCGGGGGTTGGGCGGGGCAACAATGGGCGACCAAAATTTTACATAGATATAAATGGGAAAATTCTTTAAAAATCTTCTTCTCAAGAAATACAAAGCTATGATTGGTCATATCTATGTGGAAGCATCCTCAGGTAATGTAGATTCAAGTTTGTTCAAATCATGACCCCCAGGGGTAGGGCGGGGCCACAATGGCCGACCAAAGTTTTACATAGAAATATAGAGAAAAATTCTTTAAAAATCTTCTTCTCAAGAATAACAAAACCATAATTCATCACATTTATATGGAAGCATCCCCAGGTAGTGTAGATTCAAGTTTGTTCAAATCATGACCCTCGAGGGTAGGGCGGGGCCACAATGGCCAACCAAAGTTTAACTTAGAAATATATAGAAAAATTCTTTAAAAATCTTCTTCTCAAGAATAGTAAAGCCATGATTGGTCATGGGACTTCTTTAGGATTAAAACTTTTCAATAATAAACCAATTTTCTACTTTTTCTTAGCCACAGTGCTCAGGTGAGCGATGTGGCCCATGGGCCTCTTGTTTTTAAAAATGCTACTCTTTCGACAGTTTTAGTCTGATTGCAACCTTGCCACAGAAAGAGACTTAATCAGGAATAATTATTCCATTTTGTTATTGCTGTTGCAAAGTTATTAGCCTATGCTCTCCTTTCATTTTTCTTTGTTAAAGTGGACAGAAACTTCTGGTTTTTCAGATAATGAATCTTACAAAAAGTACTGGACGATTATCAAAGCAATTTGTAAAGTTGAAGGTATAATTCAAAGAGACTTTGTCAACGTTTCATTCTACCACGTAAACGGCGAGCAGATTCAGTTAGGTATGTTGAATGAGTTCAAGCTTCATAATTATACAAGTTCGTATTTCTATCCCCTTGAATGATCTACTGAATTAGTATGATATTTAAGGAATCAGAAGCCCGTTATGCTTAAATTATCCCATGTTTCCCACTATTGTTGACGTCCCTGACATACCCTCCTAACTAGACAGTGATTCCTTATATTTCCATTTCATAGTGAAATAAAATTGTAGACTTAGACTTTAAAAATGTAGATAAATAGATTTAAATCACTTGATGACTTCCATGCCAATTTCAATAGTCCTCGCCAACCGACGTCAAACACAAAGACAGCCGCACGAGATTTACATGCATATTTGGCCTCCTTAGCGTCAGGCACAGAGACAGATGCGCACGAGAATTGCATGCGTATTAGGCCTCCTTAGCTCACGACCTATCGACCTGCCTTATTTACATTCCGGCAGAATTATCAAGAAATAAACTACCCCTAACTTTCAAAGAGTTATCACAGAGAAAAAAATTAGAAATGGAAATATTTTATGATCTTTCAGAAAGTTTTGTATTGTAAAAAATTCTTGATGAAATTACAAAGTGTGTTCTTTGATAAATGAATGTTTTTAGACACGTATAATATTTATCGGAAAATTAATGATTACTTTCAAGTTTCAACTAGATTGCTGATATTTTTGTTTCATCAATTTTGTAAGTAACTTACCTCAATTTAGAAATAACTCACGTGAAGAGATTGCTCTCGCGTATCCAATAAACTGAGAGAAGGTACATTGCTGCATATCTATTGGAAGTTGACGATTGAAAAGTTTAAGAATCATAATGTTGTTCAAAATCATGCAATCGTAGATATTAATAATAAAGTAAGATAATTTATAAAGAATGATCTAAAGTGATGAAAACCCTTAATAATTTCAACCCAACAACTTGAATTACTAGTAGGTTAAGATTTTAATCACTAATCATCCACGTTCAAAATACAATGTTTTAGTAATAGTTTTGGTCTTAATAAGACAATGACATGCATTTATTTTACACTGATTAATGGTCCTCTTACTGAAAAATTTGTAAAATATGTCCTTCCACAACTTCATAAGTTGCCGAACTGTAAAACTTTTTTTCTTCAAACTTTTTGAATGATATGACAGAGATGTATTTTAAAGTAAAAAAAAACCTAGCAAATTATATAATTGAAAGAATTATCTCAAATTTAAGCTTATCATGCATTCCATATGGTTTATCTATTTCAGCCCATATTTACATCAGAATGTTACGACAGGAAATCATGCAATTTTCTAAAGCAGCTGTTCCTGACATCTCAGAAATAAGAGAAATAGTCGCAAGAACTCTGTACACAATCCAGGAATTTTACAGCAATACAAACTGGATAGAACTGCGTGGAAATGCTGTTTACGAAGATTTTGGTATGTTATTTAGACCTGCTAAATGACTCCATTATCATTATTATTATAATGTGACAAACTTAAAGTTCAGGTACATTTACATCGGTAAAGATATATTTTTATGAAAGAATGAAAGAGGATGTGCCTCCATGCAGTGATTACAAAGCGAAGTATATTTGTAATAATTTTTGATCGTGACATGTAAAAAATAAATTTTTACAATTAACGAGGCCGGGTCTGTTCAAGACGTCCATGGATATTACTTAAAACTGATGACATAACTTCCCAAGAAACATACTAGCAATCTAAAAATTGCTATTTATGCCGAAAGAAATTTTACGCACCGATAATTCATCAGCAAAGATATGTATTTATAGCGTAATATGGCAATTTTAGAGGTATTTGTCTTCAAAAAAATAAACTTAGTAATTACTACAAATGTACCTAGACCAATCGAGATGGTGAACTTTTTTGAAATTTCACAATTTGGTGACGTTTTTACATTTACTTTCATTTACTTGAATGAAAAAAAAAATCCCTAGGGCAGAAGTACAAAAAATATGGGAAAAAAATGTAATAATTTGGCGATTTTCCAACAAATTCCCATAGGGTCCAATAGTAAAGTTTGACAACATTTAAGATGGCCCACTAAGAAATCGGGGTGGTAAACATTTGATGTTTTAATCCTAAAACAATTAATATAACAGTAAAAATTAATTATCAAAAAATTATCAAAATCCCTAGGGCAGAAATAATTAGACTAGGCCTCGTTAATATTACCTGAAAGTTGAGTATATGTAGAAAGATAGACATCTATTGAATATTATCTCCTTCATTTCTTGATAAAACCCTTACATTTTCAATATTTGATGATGATTCTGGTGCTAATGGGTTTACCCCTTTTTTTTTGGAGGGCCGTCTATTTTTATTTGGAGGGGGCTGCCCGTTTTATGTATTTCGCGGCCTAACCATTGTATTGACAATTACTGTTTACTTATTTCTGGAATTAAAACCGTGACATTCACCACAATGAAATCCTTAAGCATGGTGTTTTATGTTTGCATTTCTCTGAAATACCCCCCAACACCCCCTTAAGTTTGCTGAATAATGGGTTTAAGTGTTTGCTGCCCCATATATGCAATAAAGGATGCAAAATTCGGCTTAATGTTCGGTATAATTAAAAGGAATAATCCGTCTTGTATCTGTGAAATTTCAGGGCAAGACAATGTAACATTAGTAGAGCTGGCGGGCCCGAAAGAGGATACGTGTACCAACTGTAATTATAAAGAAGGGTAAATAGGCATATTGAATCTGAATATTTATCAATTAACATTATTGAAAAGTATTTATATTTGTTGAAATTTTTAGATTAAGGTACCTGTAACTTGGGACTGATCATTTTTTTAAAAACTTTGATTACAATAGAAGTTAAGTTTATGAATTGTACTTTCTTTGCCTCATATACATGTATGTTTAAAGAATTAAAAATACCTTGTCTAACTAGTAAAACAAGGTGTGTGTGAAACACTGATGCTCCTGTATGACAGCTTATTGCGGGGGTTGAAATTTCTTAGATGTAGGTCCAACTCCTTTGCCTCATATACATGTATGTTTAAAGAATTAAAAATACCGTGTCTAACTAGTAAAACAAGGTGTGTGTGAAACACTGATGCTCCTGTATGACAGCTTATTGCGGGGGTTGAAATTTCTTAAATGTAGGTCCAACTCCAAAGGTCAAGGTCTAAATTCTTGGTTTCGATAGGAAGGTCTTGCCATTATGAATACACCTCTGAAATATTAAAGCCCGAATTCTAACTGTTCAAAGGATAGGACCAAGGGCCATACTATAAGCTGCCACGCGGCGGTATGATCAGCGTTTAACAAACAAATTTTGTAAGATATGCATTTGTCAATTGGATCTTTTCATACAAATTATTTTGAAAGAGATGTAAAATGAGGAAAATCCGTTTGTTTAAGTGACATACTACTTAAAACTAAAGATGTATCATGAAAGATTTGACCTAAAAAAAGTTTCTAAACATAATTACCATCAACTTTTTATTTAATGTTTGAAATGCACGCAGCAAAATATTCGATGAAAATGAAATGATCTTGAAAAGCAAAACGAAAAAAAATCCGATGAAAGTTGAATGAAAACATTATAATCATAGAATCATATGCTTTCAAATCTTTTTAGGCTTTCAATGTGTGACAACAACAAGTGGCTACAAATCTGGACAAGAAGTAACTAAACCTTTCCGTGAGTCTTTAATCTTTTTTTGTATAATTTTGACTCACTTTGTTATATGTATATAGTATGTCCATATCAGACACAAAAAATCATTTGTATCATAACTTTCCTAATAACAAGACGTGTTTGTGAAACACTTAGACCACCGTATTGCAGCTTATGGCGAGGATTAACATTTATCAAATTCAAGTCAAACACCCAAGTCAAGAAGGTCAAAATGGTTGGTATCTAAAGGAAGGTTTTGTCTCAAGAAATTCACCTGTGAAATTTGAAAGAGTTAGTACTTTTAAATGGTTCAAAAGTTATGGTCAAAGTTTCTTACATGTGAACCATACTTTAAAGAAAAATTTTTGGCAACTGAAAGGTCTTGTCAGTAAATACACATGTAAGTATGTAAGCTCTAGCACCAAACAGCAGCCAAAAGTAATGGCTACGTTTAAAAACATTCGGAAAGTTTTGGTAAAAGTGGATCAACTCCAAGATCAAGGTCACGAGGTCAAGTTTGATGGTACATGTACCTAAAGAAAGATAATTACCTTGGTTTTAACTTTTGAACAGTGATTATTTTTGTTATTCCTTGTATTCCAAGATGTATTCCTTGTTACAAGACTTAACTCTTGGCCTTGACGTTTGGGTCTGACTTGCGGTTGATAAATTTCAACCCTGACCAATATTATAAGCTGCCATACTGGGACATCAGTGTTTCATAACATATCTTGTTTTGGTGGTTAAGATGTAAAGACAGTCATATAGTCCTTTTTTATATTATTTATACAAATAATTGAATAAGTATAAAAATCAATAATTTTATCATCAGCTGAATGAGTCACAAATTTCTGAAAATTATTTTCTTCAAAAAACGTCAGGACAGGGATTAAGTGGAAAATGCAGTCACGGAACACAGGATGACGAAAGTCGATTTATGACTGCCACTGGCGGTATATACAAGGGAAGATCTGTTCAAAGCGAGGCTCCGCATAGCAACTTCCACAGCGCAGCCGCAGAGGCAGCCATTTCCGCTACACAGTATTTTCTTGTTGCTCTAGGTTATTGACATTGAACATTAAATAAATAATACATTATAAAAGAAACTTTTGGTATAGTTCTCTTTTTACAAATAGCAAACATAAATCTTACTTTTATTAAAATACATTTTTTTTCTTCATATTTAAGATAGGGGGCTTTTAAGCATCATGGGTGAGAAGGTCTTCCGGGATGTTTTTGGAATACGAAGCAGAGAGGAAGTGGTTAAAACGTCTTTAACTTTCGTCATTGATGTCACAGGCTCCATGGGTGGTAACATTAGAGAGGTCATAAAGGGAACGCAGAAAATAGTCAGTGAAGCTAGAGATTCTCAATTCGTGCCTGGAAACTACATTCTCGTCACATTTTCTGATCCTGGTTGGTTAACTGAATTTACATCCGACTTTAACTCTCTTTTTCTGTAAGCTCTTCTGCATAAAAATATGTAGATTTTCATGAAAATTGAATTATAAAAACTGGTTTCGTTGTAAATTTAATATAGCATGATTACGGCCTATAGAGTGACGAAAGATTGATTGATAGCTTAGACGAAAGAACGTAGAAATAACAAACAGTACTAAAATTTTAAAAAATCAAAAAACAACTCTGTGATTAGCCAATTCACATGGACCTCTGAAACCAAAGAGGAGATCAGGTGCCTAAGAAAAGAAAGCATCCCCTTTGCGCCATATGTATTGATTAATAGACGGAGCTTTCCATAGTGAAATATAGTGCATATATAAAAACAAAGGTCCATGAATTATTGTGAAACATAGTGAAATATAGTGCATATATGAAAACAAAGGTCCATGAATTATTGTGAAACAATTCATCCAAAATAAGACCCAATGATAAGTTAATTTAGATAGCAAGGTCATTGTAACAAACATAGAACTTAACGAAATGCTTACATTTAGTAGGTTGTTGAAATCGCAATAACATCACGAGCATTAGTTAATTAAGAAAACGTCGTCAGTGAATGTATATCTCAATGTCGATCAAGTTGAAGGTAACATTTTTGTAAGGAGTTAAGGTAGGGGCTTAGTTGAGCATCTACTGGCAAAAAATCTTTTGAAGGATTTATATGAAATTTTGATATCCAGTATAGATAAGGTAGATCAAACTCCCCTTGGTGACTGCTGGTACTAGTTTGTTGAATATTGTATATTTACTTATAGATTCGTTGACGACTGGTAGAAAAACGACAGATCCACAAACTATGATAACATGGCTTCAGAATCTAAAGGTCAGTGGAGGTGATGATTGTCCCGAGTATGCTTTGACTGGATTGTTAAAAGGTACGAAGTCAATTCAGGTTCATTAAATACGTTTCAAATAAGGGTTTTTCGGATGGATATTAAAACGATATGCACAAATCCAAAACGGAAAATAATATATTAAATATGAATTAAATATGTTTAAAAGTAAAAAAATATTAATGTTAAATTAAATGCAATTTTATTTTTAACATTTATGCAAAAAAAATTTGTGCTAGGACTTATTGACTTGGTTTATATTAAAATGACCTATACTATTGGATCCAAAAAATTTTTTTCAAAGAAAAGACTAAAAGGGCATTAATTCGTAAACGACTTTGAGTAAACTCAAAGTATAATATTTTTGAAGTAAGGTGGATTATTTCGATGGATTGAATGCTGCACAATACAATCCTATTCAAAATCCTTGAGTCCCATTTTTTTTAAAGTATCATCATATTTTTATTTTTATTTATTTGTCTTGTTTCATAGGGATAGAAATGTCGAACAAAAATTCAAAAATTTATATCTATACTGACGCGGACGCAAAGGACGAAGAATTACTTCCTCAAGTGAATGCGAGAGTGAAAGAAAAATCCGTAAAGCCTATATTTATCCTGACTGGACAATGTTCTTCAAGAAAGAAAAGGGATATTCAAGGTAGATTTTAGGAGATGGATAAGAATTGCTGAATTGCTTCAAAATGGAGATGAATTATAAAAGAAATCGAATCTTAAGCATCTGATAAAAAATGCAGAATAGTGATAAGTATCCTATTGGTTTTCATTTTGACCCCTTACTTTTCAGTCAAGTCTTTCGAAAAGTTAGCTGTTGAACAAGTACAAATTTACCGTAAGAAAAGGTCGAGCTTGTCGGTGTTTCAGGCAATAGCTGAAAAAGCTGGAGGTAAAGTCATTCAAACAAAAGTGGAGTTACTTGGAGCAATTGTGGAGAAGGAAATTAAGGTTTCATTTTCTTTAACGTCTATTAATAGAATTAAAAAATTATGCAATGCCTTTACTTTAATAAGGTGTATGTGTATTGGCATTGGCTTTCGTATTTCACTGTGCCTGCATGTATACCCATGTATGTAGTTCATCTGGCAACTAATCGAGAAATTATATGAAAGTTATGACTGATTGTTTGTTCATAAAGAAACTTTATCATATACGACCCCCCCTCCAAAAATAGGGTTAACTTTTTTTGTCAGGTGAGTTATCAAAAAAGGTTATAGCCAAAGTTCAAGAATTTTTTCTTGAGCCCCATAGAGACTGGGTATCTTTTAAAAATGACGTAAAGTTCTACCCGGCCCTCCATTTATTTTAATGCGCGGATTTGCTTCGTAATCCTCAAATATTTATTATCTATTAAAAGAGTGTAATTTCTGGCTTTTTATGATACTTTGCTCCATAATGTTCAATAATACAATTATAGTACTGACAGGGCGAAAATATAACATCTACCACCGATCTTACAATAGTCAATATTACCTACATGCTACTTATGTACTTCTTTTTTACTTTTCTTGATTGATAAAAAGGAACTTTACTTGAATTCATTATTTTGAGAACATATTTAATCAGTCCACAAGATTTTTCTTATCTAATTGATTGTCAGTCTTTCATATCTTCTAAACCGTTTTCTTTGCTAAGTTTCTTGCATATTTCCTGGAAAAACCCATCTATTTATTGTCCATATTTTTGAAAAAGATTTGTCCTACAACAAATAAGAATTTTATTTTTCAAGATCGTGAATTTAATTATGAGTGCTTCTACAGAGTGAAACCAGTTTAAGATACCATAACAAATTACATGTATATTTGAAAATTGTTTATGAATTAATGTTGACGAAATTTTTACTACACATACTTTCAGGAGACGTTCCCATCATCCAATGTTTTTGTAACATGGTTTTTGATTCCTGACAGATCCATGTCCAATGAAAATTATAGCATTCCTATTGACAACGGCATCAACACATTAAAGATATTTATTAAGAATGTTTCAACAGAATCCGAGTTTTCTCTGTTTTATCCCAACGGTATGTTTTTCATTAAACTTTTAAAAAAACTATACATGTAATTCTTTACAAGCATAGAATATACGGTATTTGAAGTAGAAAAGTTCAGCATTAAAAGATGCTGGAGATTCAAATAACTTTTAAAATTCTGTTTCGACTCTACGTAAACACATTGCTTGTCAAGTGTCTTTAAAGATTTCAAAGTAAATCAAAACAAAAGCTGGATTTTATCTATTTCTAAGGTTAGTATTAAGTCCTGTTATGGGAATTCATATATTTTAAGAAATCGAAAAGGAATATTTGATAAATTGACACTACTCATCTCAATTTGAGAAATAACTCACTAAATTCTTTGTTTCATGATGTGATCAATCGATTGGATTGCTGAAATCGTTTATGCATAAATTATCACGCGATTGAACATCGTCATGGAGCAAGACAATATGACAGTTATTCCTTATATTTACAAGCTATTGAAATTGCAAACCACTTGCTCTAAGTCGTGCTTCTCTCTCTATTCGTCCTTCCCTGCACGTGATTTTTTTTAATCATGCCTATCGATGAACCAGTTGATATATATAGTGATAAATAACATGTACTATTTGTAATTTTGTCTCGGACTAACACATTGGAAGTGAAGATATACAATGACTGCAAGAAATTTATACTGACTGCAAATATGCAAAAACGGTGTCTATAGCTCTAATACATCGTATGGCACTACAAAATGTGATAACAAAATTATTATCATCATCAACATGCACATTTTTTGTTTTTTCTCACTTCCCCTACTTGACCCATACATTAAATTGTTGAATATTTTTGAACATCGATTTTAGTGCAAAGTAACCAAAATAAACATCAGACCAATTTTCATAATTTAGGTCACATACAGTGTAGTCAGAAAATTTTTGCATATTATGTTCTTATGCGTTTCTTTTTCCTTTCAGTATATAACCTTTTCTATGCTGATTAGTTGAGGGGCATAGTAAAATCAGTTAATCATACATACTCAAAATACATATGGCTTTCGATGTATATTTCAATTTGTACTATTTTCACATCCACAGTCCCTGACATTACATTAAAAAAAGACATCACATATCTTAGACCCATTTTGAAATTGAAAATACATGTACAAAGTTTTTCACAAAAGATGAAAAAGAATGATATCTATTGTTTTTGCAATTGCATACTTCTTTAAAATCTACTGTAGAGTTTTTGTATTTCAAAACTCTTCAGATAATACTCTTGAGACATATCAACATTAAAACCTTTTCTATATTATATAGGTTCAGAAGTTATGTTTTCACCTCCAAAGATGCAGCAAAACATTTTAGACAATTTTTTGACAATTTCCATTCGGGTAGGTACTTGAAGTCCCATCAGATGACATTTCAGTATTATAAAAAGCATTATAAGTATGTAGACTTTTTATCTTTTAAAAGGATCCAATGTATGGTACATGGATACTGAAAAGGAATTCGATAAATGCCTATGTTGTGAACGTGACTGCTCAGAGCCCATTGGACTTTTCAACAAGTATTTTAGAACCTAGCACGGGTGGAAACTCTTTCCAGTTGTCTGGGAATCCAATAAAGGGTAGAGTTTCTTGGAATACTTCACTAATTAAAAGATACTATGGTTACATCCGTAAACATAATAATACATTTTATGAAAAATCGATCTTAATCAACTTTTGAAACTTTTCTATGATATTTTTGTGCTCCTGAAAGGGGAATGTAAATCTAAAAATGTACATAAATAATTCAGATTTATTACAAAAGACTTAATAATAAGTTGATTGAATTTACTGATGAAAATGTGGATACTTTTTTATCTTTACAGTTCAAAATTTGAATTACTATCATAAGCCCATTTTTTCTTACACCTGGATCCCTTTTGAAAATTATTGAACAAGTATATAGCTTATTGTAGTAAAATATAAACTGAATAGTTAATTAACTTTTTTGAAGTTATGGCATTTTTAAATTAGCTAAGTCAGAAATATATTGTTAATTTTGAATTCGCAGAGGTTTTTATTTTATCCTGAGAGAAAGCTTGCAAACATTTTTTTCAATTTCAGGGCACGATTACCTGCTTGTTGTTGATATTCAAAATCTTGACCCAAATTCCTCATGCAGCATGGCTTGTCTTCTAGATAATAACGGAAACGTCGTAGTAGAGATTCCATTGACAAGAATTGCTATGACGGGTATTGCTAGTTTTATAGGTGACTTTAGACCTTTGAATGAGGTAATATTTTTTCAATTTTTTTGATTTTTAAGTCTTTTTTAAAAGCTGGATATAACTTCATCTCCGTCTTATTTATTTTTGTTTTAAAGAACAGTATATTCAGAGGAAAATATGATATAAAACTGTTATTAATATAACCTTGCGGTATGCATTATTCTTTAATTAAGTCAAGCTACGTACAAATTAGAGGAACTGATGAATTCGGGAACGAATTTTTGAGAAGTCAAAAATTTCCAATTATACCCGTCTCCATTCACCTGCGTATTTTGCCTGTTCCCGGTAAGTAAATTAAAACTATTTTTTTTAAATAGAACTAGAGATTTACCACTTTGGAAAAATACCCACAGTAGTTTCAATTAAGAAAGAAAAAATTAAAAAGGAAAAAATAGAATTTTTTAATGTTTTATTTCTATTTTATCCCTACTTTCATCCAGATTTAACAATATTTAATTAAAATGAAATTGTTCAGATATCTGTCTTTTATTTTAAAAACACATTTTACACTTTTTACAGGAGATTTAAGACTGAACGAGGGTAGAAATATTTCTTTTACCTTAACTAACACGGGAAACACGACTGTAAATTTCACAATAACAGTGTTGGATAAAAAGTCAACTACAAACATCAGTGTACAATCAAAGAGTTTAGATGCTGGTCAAGTTTACAGTGGAGCTGTTTCGATTACTCCAAAGTCACTAAATCCAATGTGAGTAAATTTGACATCACGTCTTGCTAATCGTTTCATTGTAATTTTATGTTAGGTTCCACCTTTAAGTACACTTAATAATAACATATAAACTTGATTTGTTTTTTAATTTAATTTTTTTTTTAAGATTTAAAAGTATTTTATATAAAATATAAAGACAACAACCCCGATAGAAAAGTTAGATGGTATATAATGATCGGGGCGCCCGTCTGTCCGTTTAGCTGTCTGTACGTCCGTCCGTATGTTACGCTTTGGGGTACTTATCTCTTATTCGCATCTCTTATTTTACCACTGAAAGAAACTTTTATAGAATCTTTGTTACATAGTACTATTGTGTACTTTCTATTTTACTTTTTGATCTGACTCATATTTTGAGTGCCCCATAGCAAAACATGGACACTGCCATTCTTTCTATAATATTGAAAGGTACCCATCTCTTACATAAATTTAATGATCTACTTTTATAGATTCGTATGCCGTATTGAACTTCCTATTTTACATCTTGATTTTACACTTATTTCGGATCTCCCACAGCAAAACATGAACTTCGCCATTTCTAGTTTTACGAATAATGTATGCTAGCTGACTGCATTTAATGCAAAGATATACTGAAAAAAATAAATATTTGATTTAAGGTAGAACTCCGAGTACTCAATAAATTTCAACATGCCTTCTTTGATAGATTATTACAATTTTCTGTTACTCTGGAAAACTACACAAGCGTCATTCAAACGGAAACAAGGAGATACTTTGTAAGTATAGCTTAAAATGATAGAGTAGTAATTTTGCACTGAAAAAGCCTTCATTAAGTTGAATATCTTGATTTTTGTATGCTGTTATTTTCGTGATATTGTAACAATTCATCTCTTAAGTTGTAAAGAATTTCATGAAAAATGAATTATACCTGCAAAGGTTTCTAGAGTATTTGTCATAGAAAGAAAGAATTCGAGTCATCAGACGACTATGACTCAACAAATCAGTAAATTTCTCGACGTTAGCAATTCTGTTTAATTAAAAAATTACATAAAGTCGATAATATAGAAATTCTTTTCTGTTCTTGCTTCTCATTTTTGATTCTGTAAAAGCAAGAGTTTAAAGTATATAATTTTGACAGTTACTGAATACTTAAAAAACTAAACTATAATAGTTAGCATATCACGGTAAATACTATATTTTTATTCTTTTCATGATATAGGTGTCAGATACACGAAGAGCTCAGTGTACGGTATCAAATCCTCCGGGAATGTGTCCCATAGAATCACTGAACACAGGAAACTGTTCCACCTATAACTGGACAGGTTTGGTCAAAGTATCGTCTGCCACGATACGACTGTCCGAAATCAGGCTGTCCAATTATGACGTGGTTCTGGAACACTCGAATCTCTCTGAAGCAAACTTCTCTCTGCCAATATCAATCAGGTTATGCTGGATATTTTGTGACAGAACTAAAAAATTCTTCGAAAGAAACCTGTTATGACAAAAATAAACGTAAAAAAATAAATTTAAATTCTAAATTACTTTCATATTCGTATGTCATTTAAGATTAGTTAGAATGAATGCGCTGTTTTTTCTTTGATAGAGGCCATTGCTGTGTCCAGTCTGTAGTTTTAACCATAACAGACAAGAACGGCTATTTTGACCAATGTAACTTTGTCTTGTCTACACAACCTTTGGTTCTTGCCCCAAATATAACCACAATACAAGATGAGACAACAAAAAGCGAAAAAGAAAAAAATGAAAGGGTATGTTTTCTCTTAAACATTTATTACTATGACAGAAAATTAAAAAAAAATATCAAGAGCAGTAATGGAGTTGTTAGTGCATCTTATGTTCTCTAATTATAAAGTATAATGAAAAAGAAACATTACCTTACTGTCGTGTGATATGCTTTTGACAAATATTTTGTTGTCACCTAAGAAATGAGGTTTTCAAAAGAATAGTCGATGTTAAATATATCCATTTTCAGCTCAAAAATGTCCAGGTTGTAAAATGTTGAACAGGCAAAAAAGAAAATAATATAATTCTGCATGATTCGAAATTTAATAATTAAATCTAACTGATATAAAATGTTATTTGGTGTTCTCTCATTTTTTATTTCGAAAACAAAGATTAAAAAGCATTCGATAGCCAGAAAATTTAATAATCATGATGAAAAACACAGACTCCAAGGTAAAAAGCTCATAAAACCGAACCTCTAATAGAAAATACACATCTACGGTTACCGTATATTGTTACTTATTACACCCTATGTGTATGGGAAAATGCAGAATAAATGCTTGATTTTTCTCTTGGACATTAATAAAAGTTTTTTTTTATTTCACAGGATGAGACAATCGATGACTTGAAGACAGTAGGTATAGTGATTGGATCTACTGTAGGAGGAATCATCCTCATTGTAATCCTTGTCATCATCATCTACAAATCAAAGGAAGGAACGTTACATAAACAGTCTTATCAGCTGGTGCGGAAAAAATAGATAAAAATAAAATAGAATAGCCAAATGATGACTCTCACAATATTTCATCAATTTTTAGAAAACTTTTTAACTTATCAATACAAAGAGCTCACGGAGGATAAGACTGGTCATCAGTGAACGTTTGTTTTCTATGGCATCTAGTTCCTCAGTGTTTTGCATGAGCAGCACTCAACCGAGTTTGGGAAATTGTGAGATTTAGCATAGTTAACTTTGTTAAGTATCTTCACTTTTTTCGTAGCAAACATACTTCATTTTATTCTATATACACTATTTTCATATCTTTGTGGCCACTGTTCCCCAAATACACTTTGTATAAAGTGGAAAAAGTGTAGAGTTTAACATGTATCACCTTTTATTTTGCCTTAAAATTTTGTTCGTTTATGAGATTTCAAAAATATATCTTTGTAAATTAATGACCATTATCTTGTAAACCCCCTCTCTTCTGGTGCATTTTAATGGTAAATATAAAATTTTACACATTTTCCTGATTTAAGCCACTTTTTTGCTGAATTTTATCTTATCTTTTTGATCTTATATCAGCATATTATCGAGGTATTTTTTCACAATTGAAATTGCTATGAATTATCAAGCAAAGGAAGAGATTTCTAATATTAAAAAACTCCATTAATCAAATAAAACTGCCATTAAAGATGTATAAATTTTCTTTTTTTGTAAATTGTGTACGCTATTGATTATTAACAATGGTAAGCCTATACCACAGTTGCAAAAGTCAACAGGTAAAAACAAACGTGGCTATTGTGACGTCACATAACGCTGCTTTGACGTCGAACGACATAGGTCCCCCTTAAGCGTCTTTGGAGGCCTCTGACAATTTTTTTTAACCAAGGAGAAACTAGGTAAATGCATACCTTTTTGTAGGAAACTCCTTAGAGATGATATTTCTTGATCACTTAGTTACCCAAACGAATTATCCTATCAGTACAAATAGAAGGTCAATAGTCAAATAAGTCCATTATTTTTCAAAATTTCGAACTTTTTAATATTCAAGCTAAAAATTCACACTAGTGTCTGTTGAATGAACAATTTGGAATATTTTCGAGAAAGAGCATTTATATAAACTATATTTATCAGCATAATGACTTTAAATGGGTTGCTTAACAACGGTGTATTTTATTTTTAATTTTTGGGAAGTAAAATTCGTTTTTTGCTCATCCTAGGTAAATTTCTGCATTTCTAGCACATTTTAAAGTCAGATACGGGATCATTATATTGAAAGAGATAAACAGCAGATGAATTGTCTCTAAATTTGACCATCTTAGATATTTTAGAAGGTCAAAGGTCAAATAAGTGCAAATTGTCATCAACTTGGATGCTGAAATAGAACACTCTGAACATACCTTTGGAAGCCATCATGATTATCTGCAATATCCACACACCTATTTAATTCAAATTCGTGTTTATTGACCTTTTAGTGGCTGCTTAGCAACTATAATATTTACCATTTTTGATGTTTATGTTTGTGATCGGTAATTTTAAACACTTTTTGTTCATTCCATAATAAATGTAAGTAATATATGGAGCAAAAACGTAAAAAAAGAAAAAGAAAAAAAGATAATTGTATTAAGTATTGACCTTAACATTTTTTATCTGAAGGGGGAAGGGTGTCAAGGTCATAAACGGATAAGTACAGATTTCTTGCTTTATTTGCAGGTATTAATTAATTTTGAAATTGTGCACTGATATATTATGATATATTTGACGTTAAAAAATTAACAGAGAAATTTAAAATAATACGGTGAAAAATGTGATTTCTTCATTTACAAAAACATACATCATTTTATTTGTCAATTTGATATTATGATATACTAACAATTTTCTTACGAGAATGATCTTGTATTTTCTTATTTTAACAGATCTCTTGTCCTTACTTGTTTAACCATTTTTGTCATTTGGTGATCATGAATATACCTCAGATAATGCATGGACAATATTTGGAATTCCGAATCTATTTTTCAACAAGTGGTATTTGTATTAGAATCCTTTCATTCATCCTATTTTTGTGACATCATTTTCTTTTTCTGCAATACATGTTTAGATTCCAGATTACATTATGTGCACATTCTCTTGACGTTGGATGATATACCATTGGTATTGAAAGAATGCAATGTTATCCTTTGAATGACTGTTTACAAGGGTTTTGATTACCATAGTATAGAGTCAAGACATATTCTGCATGAAGATATTGTCGTTTACTAAAGCACTTACTGAATTGTCCAATTATGTCAATTTACTCCAAGCAAAACTCGAGAAAAAGTCCTGACTTTTGAGGTAGATCAAAGGTTTGATAGAAGAATAGCGAAATCCTTGGCTGGTGAAGACAGCATTCACTTACTATGTTTTGATGAGAAACATTTGTCTTGGTACATGTACATGTAGGCAAATATAAACTGACAATGCCAATTATTAAAAACAAGTTTAATATATAATCTTTAAAGTACATTTCGCAAACTTGGTTTCCTATGTTTAAATGAAAAAAAAAAATGAATCTCAACCATGGTATAAAATACATTTAAAAATAGTACAATTTTCACCAGTGCAACTATGTTCCAATTTATGATATTTACAGGTAAATTAAAAAACAAATGACTCAGACATTTTCTGAAAGATTTGGCTATTGAATTTTGTAAATGTCTTTCCTCACTCAAGTCAACGTGAATTTCAATGAAAAATCACGAACAGATCTACCAGGTAGTTGATTGATTTATTGATTGTTATTATTATACCTCCATTTAGAATGAAAGAATCTGATTGGTTAATGAGAAAACATTAAAATAAGCTTATGACCCATTCTTGTGTCACATGACCATTTATGACTTGATTGTTGCAGGAGTATGAGGTATTGACCGGTCATTAATATTATTGACCGCTGAACCTGACCTGCGCATAAAATAAAAATGGCGGAACATATTACCGCTTCGTTATTTCTTCACGTTTACCATGTTCACTGTAATCGACAAGTGAGGAACTACAAGCGATCCTAGAAAACCGCGATAGTTCTAACACAATTGGGAAATTTTATGAAAACAATATCTATGAAAGCTGAACTCTCAACTCTGTATACAAACCACTGTATACGTGCCACTTGTATTACTAGTTTGGATCAGCGTGGGATAGAAGCTAGACATATCATGTCTGTAAGTGGACATAAGTCGGAAACTTCGATAAAAAGCTATTCAAGATGTGTTAGTGAATCCAAAAAGCAAGAAATGTTTGATGTTTTATCATCTGTGGTTTACCCATCACCAAAGCTAGGGCTAGAAAACCCAGTAGTTCCAACACATTCTAGTACCCATACTTCAGAAACTCAGCTCTTGGATTTAAATAACTGTGAATTTGAGACTGTCAGTACCGAAAAATTGCTTTCTGAAGTCCTGATTGATGAAAATAGTTCAGATTTGTGTGTTCCAGAAGAAAAAGAGAATGTTAAAGTTAACAAAATGCCTTAAAACTCTTGTGGACCAGTATTTAGAAACGTCGAACAAGTGTATATTCACTATTATGTAGGAAAGGAACAACAAAAGTAAAGAAAATGTAAAGTTCTTTATTGGACTTTTGTTAATCGTTAATGGTTGTAAGATGTGTTTTTCACTTTTCAACTGAACATTCAAATTTGAAGTTATTGTTGCTAAAATTGATATTTCAGAATATGCATTACTCTGTTGAAATAAAATGTTACATGTGTTCAATTTTTCATTATTATTATTGTCGGTATAATAAAACAATTGATCACCCTTTATGAGGTCAGCATGGTGAAATGATGCCCCTTGACCTGACCCACTCGATGACCTGACCTGACCTCGGCCGTTGGCCTCGGTCAGGTCAGGTCACCTCGTGGGTCAGGTCTCGGGGCATCATTTCACCATGTTGACCTCATAAAGAGTGATTAATTGTATATTGTTTAACGCCGGATAGGCAATATTTCAGCCATATTTCGACAGTCTACCAGGTAGTTGAACTGTAATTGAAAATAACAGAAAAGGAACATATAGCGATACTAAAGGGGAAACAGGGCCTTGAGCTTAAGATACTAGTCAATAATTTTTTTTTCATTTATCATAAATTTATTACTTAGGATGTCCTACACATTTCAAGACAATTCTTTCATCAGACTTCTTGACTTTTTTTAAAAAGAGATATCACCATACAAATATCACCCCACACATTGTCTGTATATTGTTTGGATTCTTCGTGTTTATGACTCCATTAATGACGCTTATGTTCTACAAAGCCTTTTTTCATAATAATTACTACTCACTAAAATATTCACAGAAGTGAAGGAGAAGGAAGGAGTACGCACAAGTCCTGTGCAGCAACATATTTGAGAAGTGGCTTAAATCAATTAAATGTGGATACACAAAAATTGCAAGAAACCTTTGGTTGAAATCATAATTTTCTCCCCCCAAAATCAACAAAATAAAAGTGTACGTTTTTCAACTTTATATACAACCATTTCCCACGATAAATTAAAGTCTATACTTTTTTTTTGAAAGCTGCTTTTCTAATAAACATGGAACTCGTAAATTTACTTACCTAGTGAGTGATCCCTTGAAGAAATTATTTTTTTCTTTAAATTTTTTAACTGCACACACAAGTTCTTCGAAGTTGATATTAATAAGATGATTGAGTTTCTGATTAATAATAACTGTTTGGTTTATGGAGACCAGGTCTTCCAAAAAACTAATAAAATTCCCATGGCTACCAATTGCACCCCGTCATTAGATCCATTTTTGTATTTATATGAAGCAGTAATGTTTGTAATGTAATATGTAAAAGAGAGAAACACTTGCAGTGGAAATATTGACGACGTTTTGTCAATTACAATGGTCATATTCATTCTTGTGTCGACACGATACTCCCGGTAAGCTTAAAATAAAAGATACCAAAGAGTCTGACACATCTGTTTCATATTTGAATATTTTTCTTCAAAAAGACGTTGAGGGTATCTACATGTAACAACAAAGCTTTATGATAACTTTTCAGTCGTTAACTTTCTTGATGCAGCAATATTGCACTTATTGCAAGCCCATTATTTACACACTTAACTGTTGACATTATTTGTTTTCTAGTATTTTGCGATCATGAAAAGGAGCACAGGGAGGGTGTGACTGTTTTAAAGGGGATGCTCACTCCTCTTTGGCACCTGATTCCATCTCTTAAGTTTTAGAGATCATTGTTTGTTATGCTCCTTTTTTTGTATTGTTTTATGGACTTTTTTAAATCTTGAAAACGGTTTGTTATCTTCACATATTATTTTTGTAAACGATTAACATGAAATAAAATACACCATTTTTTAAAGAAGGTGTGTTGAACGAACGAGTTATTTGTATTTGTATAAAAGACCATCTTCAAATGAAAATTTAGTGCACGATACACTTGCCTTAATTCACACTAAAAATCTTTTAAAAACATCTAGTCAAGCAAATTGTCCATTATTCTTGGACTGTAGTTTTTAAAATCCTGGTCTATAGATTTAAAAAAAAGAAGAGAAAACTCTAGACTTTTTTTAAAGGCACATACACTTCTCGGACCTTTCTGGCAACAACCTTGAATCTTTCATAAAAGGGTCCATGATAAATTCAATCCCCTTTTTCAAAGAAAGAAATGAATATAAAAGGACCTCTTGTCTATAGAATTCCAAAGCAAAAAGACAACAAAAGAGAAAATCAACGCTGTCTATAGATTTTACAAAAATGTAATTGCCAAAGTAGAGTCATTTAAAGTTTTACTCAAATTTAAGTAAGTCAGTCCCCATTCCTCCTTAAATTTTGCTTCCTCAGATGATGGTCAAAATATAGTTTAATCAAAGTTTGACGGAATATCCCGTTGATAGCAACTTGACACATTACATGTTACTTGTTGATAGCCGAGGTCCAAAAGGAAAACAAAAACGCGAAACTTTATCTAGCGAGCAAAATAATTTTTTAAAAAAGTATTAAAACATTACTCCTATACCTACTCTTTCTCTCTTTCTATGTCTGCAAAATTAAAAGGGCGCTCGAACTCCCGGATACTCCACTTTGGATCCGCCAATGCCCCCCCCCCCCCCCCCCCCCCCCCCCCCCTCCACAAGCACCTAAGATTTTAATCAATAGTTTTCCTATCAATTGTCACTCGGTTACGCGAAATAATTCAATGCTTTAATATCTTTTTTTAATTTTTCATAGAGAGAAGCGCTGGGGATCAACAACTTACTTCTACACTGGTACAATAAACATACCGCAGTTCTTTTGCGTTTTCAATATTTAGCTGGGTTTCTATGCATTTAGCTTGAATTAGAATGGAGCATTTAAAAGCACAAAACGGTATAAAAACACCTTTTATTAAACCCCTTCAAATGCCACTATGAACAGTTTTATGTTTTCTTTCCGTAATGTTTTATTTGATTCCTTCAGAAGATGAAATGAAATACTAACCTTCACGAGTAAGATATTTTAAGTTATGATATACTCTGCCTCCAATCATATCTTTTGTTGATTGCATACTTGTAAATCATGTGTTCCTAATACCGTACCAAGCTATGACCACAACTAATATTTGTTTTGTATAATCACATCTGAACCCCTGTAAAAACAAATATTTCATTGACATAGTATCGTTTTTGAAAGGGGACAAGCCAAAGAAAAAACCCCAAAACTTGACATATGAAAAAGGAACATTGTCCGACCCAAAAATTCTATTTCGTTTGGGGAGGGGAGGGAGGTAGGTTCAAAATTCTATCAAAACCAATTTTTTCTACATTGATCTTATCTTAATATTATGCAACAAAAATGTGTTTGGAATGGGGGAAGAGACATTTTCTATGTACAAGTTATGTCCCGTAAACAGGGGGCTGTCCCCTTAGCTACATTTCTGCTTTTGAATGTCGCAGAAGTCAAATAGCAACTGGTTACATGTATATTTTTATGCTCGGTTAGAATTCAACAAATGTAAACAATCAGAAATTGTAACAACGTTTGCTTGTACCAAGTTTTATCATTAAATCATTGAATAATAAAATAAAACAAAACTAGTTTTCGTCAGAACTATTAATTAACCGCCTTTCGACACGGGTAATATTTCGTTCAAAATATTACATAGCTGACATGAATCCAGGCAGACATTTAAATATCAACAGGTAAAAATCTTTCTTTATTCTTGACACTATGGAAAATGAAATACATTATTGTATTCTATATAGAATATTATGCCGAATTGCTGTTCTCTGATTCGCTAAATGCTGAGTTTTAAGCTGTATGCACTTTTTTCTTGGGTAGTGGTTATTTGAGACGTTCAAATAATGGCTGGCAAACATTATACATCGAAAAAACTTTTATATATATTTATGTTTCTTTTATGTTTAATCCACATGTCTTGGAATTACTATCTTACAGATGAACTGCGACTCCAGAACGCTATATTCAACTCTACCTACGACAGAGACATCCGACCTGGATTCTTCAGAAACTTTCCATTAAATATCTATAGCTATTTCGTTTTAAGAGACATAAGGGAATTGGTTGAATTCCTCGGTAAATTCTCACTTACCGGAGCCTTGGTCGTCAGTTGGTATGACGATCGTATGGTTTGGGATCCAAAAAATTACGGTAGCGATTTAGAATACATTACCGTCCCTCAAAAGAAGATATGGGTACCGTATCTTATAAGTATGCAAGATTACAGTCAACAAGGACATACTGGGCACGAAGAGTTGAGTATAGGAGTAACAAGTTCAGGAAGAGTTGAATGGATCGTTCCTAACCTTTACGAGAGTACCTGCGACTTTGATTTGTCTAAATATCCTTTCCATTCTCAGACTTGTTTGTTTTCATTTTTTGCAATCGGTCGATTCGATCTTCTTTTCATAGTTTCACAGGAAAAGGCTGACATGTCAATTTTTTCTGAGAATGGTCTTTGGGAAGAGACAGATACTAATCTCAGCACATCATTCAACAAGTTTAGGTTTCACGAGTTACGCCTAAGCATCACTGTGAAGAGAAGATACGAATTTTATTTATACAGTTTAATCCTTCCTATAGGTACGCTCTCTTTTCTTCAGTTATTTGTTTTTTGTATGCCGCCTAAATCTGGGGAACGCGTTGGATTTGCCGTCATTGTCCTGTTGGCTATTGCTGTTTATATGACGTTAGTACAAAAAAAACTACCAGAAGCTTCACAACCAGGCTTGGCCTCTCTTAGCTACAAACTTTTGGGAGACTTCGTCATAGGCACTTTTATGTTCTAATTCGTTTCACTCAAACGAACATAAATTATTTACAATAATAACAACACACTTGTTTAGGAAGAGAAGCGCTAATCTGCCATTTATTACACGTACAATATACATAATAATTCCGTGAATCTCATCACTTCTTTCTGAAATAAAGAAAATACACATTAGACTTATGACTATATACAGAAAACCATATACATTAACTTAAACAGTTCTTGTCATGTCCTGAAAATTAAACCCTAACTAACACTTAGGGTGGGGGGGGGGTGTAACGTTGGCGAAGAAAAGCCTTCGAATGAGTAAAATTCGTGCTTAACTTGAATACCTGTTCGACAGGTATTGTTAAAAATAGAAACCAATGGCTATAGACTTTTAATATAGAACCATAACAAATAACACGTGTTCTAGTACATACGATAAATAAATTTATGTTCTAATTCGTTTCACTCAAACGAACATAAATTATTTACAATAATAACAACACACTTGTTTAGGAAGAGAAGCGCTAATCTGCCATTATTTTCGACAATAAAGAAAGAGGGAAAAGGTTTAATTAAAAAATAAACTAAATGCCTAATTTTTTAGAAACTGATAATTTTTCAGTAAGATTTTCTTGCACATACCCATCTTTTGCCTTATCAGACTTCCACCTACCATGTTTCTTAAAAAGTCTGTCTGAAATTCCGTGATTAGCTGCCGCTGTTGCACCCCCTGATCTAAGACTATGTAGTCCAAAACTATTACAGTCTAAGCCCAAAGATTTTAGAGCGGCAAGAAGTATCTCTCTTGCTCTAGTATAAGATAATGCTTTATTACCCTTCCTAAGTTTATAAGAATTTGACTTCTTACAGAAAAGTACTGATCTAAAAATAAATTCTTTGGAAGAAGGCAAAATATTTGCTTTGAGTAAATATCTTTCTAGTATAGCTACTGGACATGTATCATTGGGAGTTCTGGAAATAACAACAGTGTTCCCATCTTTATATACATCAGTCTTGCTTCTTTCTATATACAATGAGACGTGAGTATCAAAGAAACATATATCACATCTTTTCAAATTTATAAGTTCTGAAAAACGCAGAAAACCAGCGTTAGCTGTTAAACACATGCAACATAAACGCAAATCTTGTAATGAATCAGATTCTTTTCCATATTTTTCCACTAATTTTGATAACACTTCCGGTGAAATTGGTTCCTTTTTCTTTACCGGCTGACTCACTGATCTTATTGTGCCTTCTTTAACCGATTTTACAAGAGTCGTATCACAAGGATTATTGAATCCTCCTAAAGAATGAACCCAACTTATAGAATACACTGCTTCTTGAATCTTGGCTACGGAATGGAATTTTTCTGATAAGTGAATTAAATAGGTAGCTATAGTAGACTCAGAAGCAGGTAAAGGAATGACCCGAGGGTTGAATGAATAACACCACTTACAGAAAACATTGAAGGCGTACTTGTATTTTTTACACGTGTTATCTGCTTTTGATTTTAAACAATACTTTGGTATTGCGTTTTTTAAAGTTGACATGCGAGGGTCCTCGTTTTCATTGACAGATAAGATTTTCTTCCATCTCCCAACAGAAAAAATATCTGAAAAACGTAAACAAAAAATTTTCTATAAATATTCACTTAGAATCTAATTTTTCTTTTAAGTTTTTGAATATCATTATAATCTAATCATACTATATATGTTCCACTGGCTGCATCATGCTATGCACCAGGATTAAAAAATTCCACTGGCTGCACCATGCTATGCACCAGGACTAAAATTTCCATTGGCTGCACCATGCTATGCACCAGGACTAAAAAACTTCCACTGGCTGCACCATGCTATGCACCAGGACTAAAAATTTTCACCGGGTGCACCATGCAATGCACCAGGACTTCGTACCATTGACTGCACTGGGTTATGCCCCAGGATTTATTTATGAACGTATAATATATATATATATATATATATATATATATATATATATATATATATATATATATATATATATATATATATATATATATATATATATATATATATATATATATATATATATATATATATATATATATATATATATATATATATATACACAGTTTAATAAATCTGTATCTCATTAGAAACAAATAATTTAAGCTAATTTTTACAACTTTATTCAGTATTAAACATGCATTCAAATGTCCTCAGCATTTAATCTCACAGCCAAAACAGGAGTAAAAAAATTGTTTGATCCGAAAATAGAACTTTTATTAAGTCCTTGTTGAAAAATATTCTTGGGATCTTTAAACTCTATTACATCTTGTACATATTTTCTGTAACTTAAATTTTCTCCGAAAATAAAAGTCCAAAAAGGAGAAGAACTCCACCTAGGGACAATAAGAGTACCCCTGGCTTTACAACTAACAAGATATTTGATTGTCTTAATAATCGAAAAAACAGGGGGTACTAGCCAGTTGTTTTCATTGCACCAGTTCTGACAAAAACAATCAACACTTTCTGAACCTGGATTCCAAAACAAAGAATTGAATCTCTTTAACTTGCTATTATGAGAGTTTGCAAACCGATCGACTGTAAAAGGGCCCCACAATTTATTCATGAAATTGAAAAAATCATCAGTAACACCCCAATCTTCGTAATCTATAATATTACTGATATAATCGGCTTTCATATTATCCTGCCTTGGAATCCACTGAATATCAATGAAAATACCTTTCTGAACACAAACAGAAAAAATATTCATGGCCAAATTTTGTAGTTCAAGCTTCATACTCCCAGATTGTACAATTTTAACGCAAGCTTGGTTATCTGTAAACCATTTTAAAGTTTTTGATACAAATTCATCTTGTAAACAAATTAAAGTCTGTTCGATCGCTCTTAATTCGAGCCAGGTAGAACTCCTCTTGGCTTCATCTTCTTTCCACGTAAGATGAAAAACTTTTTGATTTATTTCAACCGTATATGCGCCCGCTGCCACATTGCTAGCATCAGAATACACAATAATGTCATTTTTCACAACTTCACACAATCTCTTTTTGTTCGACTTTTTTATGTTAGATAACCAAAAATTTAATTCCTTCAGAACTTGTTCCATTCCTTCCGAATTTAACAAACAATCCCATGATGACCTTGAAACAATTTTCATATAACAATAGCGTGTCATAAGTCTACAGACGTTCCCAAAAACAGGTGAAAGTGAAATGATTTTCCACGTTATTTTTGCAAGTTGTCGTGCAGTAATTTTTGGTATTGGTGTTAATAAACTCTCTAATGAAGATTTCACATCTTCAATACGTCTTTCAGGAATAGATAAAGTAAATTCAACTGAATTCCAAATTAATCCAAGCCATTCAATCGTTTGCACTGGTTGAAAAACAGATTTTTCAAAATTAATCAAAAAACCAGCATTTTCTAATGTATTTTGAATAAATTTTGCGACATTTTCACATTGAGTTTTTGTATTTGTTATCACAAAACCATCGTCTAAATACAAAACCATGTCTATATAGTTTTCTCGAAAATATTTTACAATAGGACGCAGGCATTTTGTGAAAACATAAGGCGCTGTACTTAGTCCAAAAGGTAATACAGTAAAACAATAAAATTTCTTATTCCATGAAAACCCTAAATAGGTTTGAGACTTAGTTGAAATGTCGATGTGATGGTAACCTGAACGTAAATCGAATTTTATACAAATTGAAACAATCTTTTCTGAAGTATTCTAAAGCTACTTTCCAGTCCTCAAATTTTATGCGTTCTTTTTTTATATATGTATTTAATATGCTTAAATCCAGAATCAAACGCTTTTTATGTTTGTTTTCTGCTACACTTAAAGGACTAACGAAAAATGACTGGAAAGGAACTTCAACAATGCATTCAGATACCAGAAGCTCTTGAATAGCCGTAAATACAAAATCGTAATTTTTTAAAGCAGATTGATTGTTAGAAAAACACATTGAGGGAGGGTTATACAGGAAAGGAATATCATAACCCGATCTAATAATTTGTAAAATTGACTCATAAGTATTGATGTTTTCCCAAAACGCTATACGTCTAAACAAACTTTTCTTTATGCCTTTTGTAGGCAAAAATGCACTTTCATTTTCGATTAAATCAAAATAATCAATCTGTTGAAAAATGCTTTTTCACTGAAATCACAAGTATTATCAAGATACTTATCTTCCACATTACTTCTGTTGTGCTGTTGACAGATCGTTGTTTCCGGCTGGACATCTATTTTTCCAGTGGCCGTACTTGAAACACTTGAAGCATATGTCGGATGGTTGCGGGGTTCTCTGTTTTCCTCGAAAAAGCACTTGTTGTGACTGTGGGTAGACGAGAAAGGGCTGAGTAGCACCAAAAGGATTAGAACTCTGAGTGGCCAGTTGAGCGGCGGGTCCCGCAGCGGCGGACACATAACTTCGGTTCCCCGAGAAGCCTCGATACGGCTGTTGCCTGTATTTAATTCTGTACTGCTTAATGCTCTTGAGGGCGCGGTTTTCAGCACTCCGGATTTTCCGTTCATCATCTGAATCTTCTGCGATATCGTTGGTTTTATATTCATTTACCGTTTTCCAACCTGCTGGGGAAGAATCAGCTATTCTTATGTGCTTGTTTCTGAGGTCGATGTCGTGAATGATTTCGTTGATGATAGACAAGGAAATATTATCTCCTTTGCCTTTTGCTATTTTTTCCAGTTTAAGTATCTTTTCTTTCAAATCATCATTGAACTCGTACTGGATCTTGTTTCCTTCAGATTTTAGTTTGCTCCCGATGTCCTTCACTTTCTTTTGTGATATATCAGAAATCTGAGACTGCTCCGAGTGAAGCTTTTCTGTAAGTTCGTCGAACTGATTTTTAATAACAGTGGTAAATAAATTCACAACATCTGTCAGATCTGGTGAAGATTCGACTTTTTCATTCCTGGTTGTTTCAGATTCTTCTAAATTTTCTTGTCGGGACATTGGCAATGATTAGTACGTGTAACGTTGGCGAAGAAAAGCCTTCGAATGAGTAAAATTCGTGCTTAACTTGAATACCTGTTCGACAGGTATTGTTAAAAATAGAAACCAATGGCTATAGACTTTTAATATAGAACCATAACAAATAACACGTGTTCTAGTACATACGATTAATAAACTTATTGTGATCGGAGTTATAATGGGATTGCGATATTATCATCGTGAGGAGGAAAATACTATGTCAACGATTTTACAAATATTTCACAGAATAATGTTTCCGTTAACTTTGCTAAGACGTCAGCAGAAAATAAAAGACAACGAGATGGTATCTCCTGAAGATATAAAGGTGAATACAGCCACTAATGCCTTGACCTGGAAGGATATCGGGATGGCCATAGATCGCTTCTGGTTGATTTTATCTATTGTGTTTGTTACAGTTTGTAACGCTGTGTATTTCAAAATTGTTGCTTCATAAAATAATTTTAAATAATAATAATTAGTTATTTGTTCTAAATCTTTTTAAATTGCTAAAATTATTTTAAAAGCAACTAATTAAGTCATATCTTCTGAATAAACAGTTTGTATTAATTGGTTCCAAAAGAGTTCTACTTTATTCCTACTTTCTTTGAGGTGAACACTTTATGTTTATATCCTGTATATTTATTAAATTAGTAAATCGGCTCAATCAAGTCGATCGTTATTAACCCATTCTTTAGTACAACACAAATTCATGCATTATAATTAATCCAAGTATCATAATTGTAAAGCAGCTGGTAGGATTAATTAAGATTTAGACTTGAAACCTCTTCATATTTCCATTCAATAAACTATCATTCTAATAACCTGTCTTCTTTTAAGTGATAACTTAAATCAGAGTCACGAAGGCACAAAATCGTCGGCAAACACCCTAACTACCTGAGCAAAACTCAACAACTCCTGATCTAATCAGTCAATAGCTATAGGTAACCTAACCCGAATACAAAAGAAAACTTAACAAAAGAATTTTAAAATTTTCCATTACGCAGCTGGAAAACTACACGGGCTTCATTCAAACGTAAAAAACAAGCAAATGCAAAGAATTGTGGTCCCCCGCTTTCGGTGTTTTTGTAGGTGAGATGTTATTTTTTTATGACAAATTGTGTCTAATATGAACACCCTATCATATGTCATTTATTTAGAAATTATCATTGAAGTTGATTTTTTTTAAAAAGATAAGGTCAATCGTGAAGGTCAAGGTCAAGGGATCTATCTCTTCTCAATATAAGGAACAAGATGTGTTTGTGAAACACTGATGACCCCGAATGGCAACATAACAAAGATTTGTTTTTTTATGCAAATTAAATATATTATAACCCAAAGCAGGGTTTTTTTCACAAGAAATATGATTGTGAAATACAAAATCCCTAGCACCACCTGTTCAAAAGTTATAGTCGAGGATAAATTTTTGAAAGGTAGGTCAAACTCCAACGTAAAGGGGTCAACTCCAAGGTCAAGATCAAAGGGTCAAAGTTGTTGATATCCAGTGAAAGGTCTTCTAACAAGGATTACATAGGTCTGAGAGCCCTAGCCCTCACCCTTCAAAAGTTATGGTAAGGTTTAAGTTTTCTCATAAGTACGTAAACCTCCAAGGTCAAAAGGTCAGTTGTTAGAATCCAATGAAAGGTCTTGCCACAAAAAATACATAATTATGTGAAATATGAAAATCCTAGTATCTACCGTTTAAAAGTTGTGACCAAGGTTAAAGTTTTAAAAAGTAGTTAAAACTCCAAGGTCAAGGTCAAAAGTAAAGGTTTTCGGTATTCAATTGAAGGTCTTCTCACAAAGATTACATATGTGAAGTACGAAAGCCTTAGCCCTTACCGTTCAAAAGTTATGGTCAAGGTCAAAGTTTTTTATAAGTACGTAAATCTCCAAGGTCAAGGTGAAAAGGTCAAGGTTGTTGGTATTCAATGAAAGGTCTTGCAACAAAGAATACATATGTGAAATATGAAAGTCCTAGTACCTACCATACAAAAGTTATGGCCAAAGTAAAAGTTTTGGAATTTTTTTTGTAAAAGTGGGTCAAACTCTAAGGTCAAGGTCAAAAGGTCAAATTTGGGGTACCCAAAGAAAGGTATTGTCACAAGAAATACACATGTGAAATATGAAAGTCATGACTCTACTAAATCAAAAGTTATGGGCAAGGTTAAAGTTTTTGTGACAGACAGACTGACAGACTGACGAACAGACGGACAGACGGACAGCCGAATAAGATTAAATGTCCCCTCGAAAGCGGGGTACAAAAATATACTTCGTAAGTGTAGATTTTAAATGATACAAAGTAATTTTGCACTTACAACAAACTTCATTGAGTTGAGGATGTTGTCGTATTATCAAGAAAATGTTATAATTCATCTCGAGATGTATTATGAAACCAACAAAGATTTCAAGAGTCTCATAGAAAGAAAGAATTGCAGACGACGTTCAATTTTTGAGTATTTGTTTTGAACGAGAAACAGAATTATTTTATAGTGTATTTGATCTGATTCAATCCAAAAAGATGTAAGATATCCAACATATGTACACTTTTAAACTTGATATACATGTCAGACACATGAAGAGCTCAGTGTATTTTATTAAATGTTCATTAAATGTGTCATATAGAGTCATGTATCACAGGAAATTGTATAATTATGTATCTATAATTGGACAGGTTTGGTCAAAGTGTCGTCTGCCACGCTACGGCTGTCTGAAATGAGGATGTTCAATGCTGACGTGGTTCTAGAACACTCGAATCTCTCTGATGCAAACTTCTCTCTGCCAATATCAATCAGGTTATGTTGAATATTTTGTGATAGAACTAAATAACCCTAAAACAAGAAGACAACAACAAGCGAAAAAATAGAAAATGAAAAGGTATGGTTTGTCTTTAGCATTTATTACTATTAAAGAAAAATTAAAAAAAAAAACATCAAAAACACTAATGACGTTGTTAGTGCACTTTGTGTACTCTTATAATTGTAAAGAAAAATGATACATTACCTTACTGTCATGTGATATGCAACTGTGGTTTCATCAATATTCGTTGAGCACCAATTTTCGAGGAATTCCTTGTTTAGCAGATCCACGAAATTAAATGTTCATTGAATTGAGAAATGTGTCATTCATTTGTATAGACAATGCTTTCGTCCACCAAATTACGTATCCTCGAAAAGTCTGCTTTACAAAATCCATAAAAAATGATGGCAACGGAAATATATGAAAACAAGTTTTGAGATATATCATATTTTCACCTAAGAAATGAGGTTTTCAGAAGAGTAGTCGATATAAAATATACCCATTTTCATCTCGAAAATGTCAAGACTGTAAAAGTTTGAATAGACGTAAAAGAAAATAATATGCTATATGATTTGAAATTTGATAATTATCAAAATCTTAATGATATAAAATAATTTAATAATGAATGATATAAAATAACTTTTGTGTTTATAAAATGTATTTTCTCTCATTTCTTATTTTGAAAATTAAGATGAAAAAAATGTAATAGCCAGAGAATTTAACAATCATGATGAAAAACACCGACTCAAAGGTTAAGATCTCATTAAGGAGAACCTCTCATAGAAAATACACATCTACATGTATATGGTCTATTTGTATGTGTATAATTATTCTAAAATGTTAAGCATTTGAAACTTTTTTACACAATACTGTGATAGGAAAATTCATAATAAATTCTTGCTTTTTGGTATGTATATTGATAAATGGTTTTTATTTCACTGGATAAGACAACAGATGAATGGAAGATAGTAGGTATATTAATTGGATCTACTTTAGCAGGAATCATCCTCATTGTAATCCTTGTCATCATATTCTACAAATCAAAGAAAGAAACTTTAAATAAACAGTCTTATCAGCTGGTGCGGAAGAAATAATTAAAATGCAATAGGGAGAATAATGTAATATTATCAAACCATGACTCACAAAGTTTTTTTTTTCTTTCAATTTTTTGCTAGATAGACCCTTTTACCAGATCAATACAAATTGTTATACCTTTAAATTTTGTTTCTATACACATCTATACGGCAAAAAAGTCTAACATTTCTAATGTTTTGCTGAGCGGGCATAAAAAAATCGATGTTGGACCGCTGAGTGAGATGTTGGACCGGTCGATGAGATGTTGGACCGCTTACGTCACAGAATGGGCGGAGCTTAATCTCATTTTCATTCGTTGATGTTCAACAGTGACAAGCTTGATGTTACATCACAGAAGACTGTACAAATTACATATATGTAAAAATAAAATGAAAGGTATAACAAAATATTTATTGACTGAGTTCTCGGGCAAAATACGTTTTGTCGAATCTAATGTCGGCCTAATCCCTCCGTGAGACTTGTCTTCAGATGATGTTGACTTTCTATAAGATACGCAGTGCTTTGATTTCCATTAAAAGGACTCGAATTGTTTTGGGGACTTAATTTTATTTTTGTCCGATATATACTTTGTTTCTATGTAGCTACTGTTATATTTTGTATAAAGAGGAAGAGTGGGTGCAGAGTTTAACAAGTATCATTTATTTTGTCAAAAAAAATTTAGCAGTGAAAATTAAAAACAAATAGTCTTTTGCTTCATAAAGACGATGAAGACCAATTATCTTTTTTCACTACTCAGCATTCTATCTAATGATGTAATGAAATAAAAGAATTAAAATTGAACGATCTCTGTTGGTAAAAATATTGATGATTGATTTACTCTTGGACAAAAGACAGTCGAACTTTTGTAATGAACATCGAATCTACTTCTAAAATATTGAAATTCATAACCATAGGGGCAGATGTTCTAGTGCTAGTGAAAATGTATTAATTCTTAGAAAATCTAGGGTAGAACAGAGGTGATTGGTTGGAGCTCTATTATTGATTATGTAGTGAAAAATCACAATATCTTTGAAAATATTATATTGTGCTCTAGTTATAAAGTAAAGAGACTAGATGTATATGTATGGAAAAGGATGCTTCTTCTGGAAACCTGTTTCATGACCCCTGGGTCAGATGTTCTGGTGTAAGAGGGAGTTCTTTTGATTATATATATTTGTGAAAATGCAAGAATTCTACTAATGAAACAAATGGAGATCAAACACCCCTAAAACAATACAAAATGAGCAGAGCAAAAAAGGACCTCTAGAACATCAGAGGTGGGATCAAGTGCCATTGAGGAGTGAGCATCCCTTGAAATAATAGAGTCCGCTTCTCAGTTTTAAGCAGATAAACAAACTGCATATTACATTTTAAAAAAAAATGTTGCCCTGGGTAAGAGGTTTAGGTGTGTATTGAATGGGGTGTTGTTGATAATATTGTTTCAGTGAGTCAATTCTTTGAAGAAAATCTTCAACGAAGTGCATAGTTGTGGGAAAGGTATTCCGTAAGATTTCTGACTTTGTGCC
>PRKT01000375.1:206753-209253 GCA_003671525.1 Saccostrea glomerata | reverse complement strand
TAAAATAAAATGATAGTACAAACAAGCAAACAGTGTGCATGAAAATGTTGGCAAACACTAGAAAAAATACTAAGGTACTTTCTCAAACTCAACATGAATACTAAAGAGGTTTTATGTAGCTGTATTGCACATGCCAAAAGCTTTCCTGCCGTTAAAGGTTGGTTGCCTAGTAGTTATGTAGTATGTACAAGTTTTTCCCTCTATTTCTTCTAATTTAAGAAGCGAAAATGTCTCTAAAAATCTTATGGTTGGCATGAGGTATTCCTGATCATTTTACTGAATACTTACAATTGTCCTATTTCTGAGGGTAATCTTCTGATAAGTGTGTTCTCTGTAATGTTCACAATTGAAGTTCCTGTTTGACCTGTTACATATTGAAAATCCTCAATGAACATGATTATGGTTTTAATTTCCATTGCAATTATTGATTACTTTTATAAAAAAAAATCTAAACCAATTTATTGTAACATAATACTTAGGAAAATATTTATGAAATATTAATGGAAAAAAGGAATCATTATCTCCAATTATCCTAAAATCACAAGTAAGCATTAATCATATAAATTCACATACGTAAACCCATTAGCTTTTTGTGTTATTAAATCATAGTCATCGCTGTGCAGTAAAGGAAATCAAGTACCAATCCACAGCTTGGTGGCAATAAAGTTACTATCCCCGAGTAAAAAGTGACAAGCCCAAATATAGAGGCAAAAATTAAAAAGTAACATTGAAGAAAAGGTTCATCGTGAAAAAAGTCAGGGTATTAACTACAGATGATTCTTTTTAAAATTAAAGTTTAATTTAATTTTTGCTAGAAAAATTTAATCATATATAAATTAATGATTTAAAAAAATGAAAAAAAAGATTTTAAATATTCCTTTTCTGGTCATTCACTAGTTCGTCTAATTAAAACGAAGCAAAAATCATTTTGTTTTCATCTTGAATCATTTAAAGCCATATATGGCGTATGTACAATGAAAATTATTAGACTGAAATTATAAAAACTTATTATTTGTATCATTAATTTATATAAACATGATAAAGATAGAAATTTTTCGTAAATTACAAAATCTAAGTCAACTGCATTATAAAGATATCAAAATTTAATTTGGATTCTCGAAATTTTCTCCGACTTGGAAGAAAATACAAAAGATTTAAATAACACATTACAGAGAAGATAAAATCGTATTATTGAATTGAACATATTTTATTGAACAAAGTCAAAAGGATCAGACACAAGTTCAGTAACTTAGATAGTCCTCTCCTGATATAACATTTTGTGAAATTGCCAAAGTAAAATAAAACATATATACATATGGTCTACTATATACATTGTATACATTGTAGCAATAGAAAGGAATAAATTCTTTGAATATACAAATATAATTTGAGATGGTGAGAAAAAAAAAGTAAACTTATTTTGAAAAACGACCACATTCATTTAAGAAAGTTTGAATAGTCTTGAAAAGTTCAGTATTTTGTTCAAAAGTTAGAAAATCATCGCCCCATAGCATTAAATGTACATCTATAATATGTAAATAATTTAATTTATCTTGTCACAGGTAATGCACATGTCAAATATGAAAGCCCTATCTCTTCACAATACATAAGGAACAAGATGTGTTTGTGAAACACTGATGGCATGGTAACATAACGAAGATTAAACTTTTATTAAATGCAAATTAAATATATCATTACCCATTTAAAAAAACTTATAATTTAATGACGTATGCTATTGTGTTCATATTAGACACAATATGTCATAAAAATGACATCTCATCCACAAAGACACCGAAAGCGGGGGACCACAATTCTTTGAATTTGCTTGTTATTTTAGCTTCTGAAATTTACACAGCTTTTCTTCACTGTTGAAATATACATAGGATAGAAGTTCGGCTGAATGTCAACTGGTGTAGTAAATAACCAATTAAAAGTTCTCTCACGGCACAGAGATGGGGCATAAATCGTTTCATCGTTGTCAACAACAATTTAAAGTTCCTGATGTTATTAATTAACCAATGAGAATCTACTACCGATAATACCACGCCCTACTAAAAGTCCAAATTAAGGTGATAATGTTCTAGTAAAACTTTGAATTGTCGACGGATTTTTTCGTTATTTCCCGATCATGACAAGGCGCACTCCGCGCTTGTGACCGGTCGGCAAGGGATGCTCACTCCTCCATGGCACCTGCTCCCACATCTGATGATTTGGAGGTCCGTGCTTGCTCTCCTCTTACTTTGTATTGTTTAATTGACATTTGCGCTTCATGCTAAAATAAAAAGCAGGCAAACCCAACACGAGAAGCTAGAACATTTTTAAGTTTTGTCATATTTATTAGTGAAGTTGTCTTCGAGAGCAATGAGTAACACCATTTTTTTGCCTTTTTAATCGAAGATGCGAGATTTAATAGTTTCTGCCCTCTACGTCTATCTGTTTGTCTTTCCACAAAACTTGCCCATTATTTTTTAGTTGGTTAGGCTTTCATATTTCACAGATA
>PRKT01000375.1:159583-205177 GCA_003671525.1 Saccostrea glomerata | reverse complement strand
ATATCACAAGCCTTTTCAAATGACCAAGATAATTTTTGCCAAAAGACACTATTAGTGTGTGGTGGACGATAAATACAACATATAAGTAGTTTTCCCTTTACTTGTGGTATTTCTATCCAAATGAGTTCCGTATCAACAGGTTCTAAATCTTCTCTTCGACTAGCCTTAATCAAATTTGAAACATAAATCATTACACCACCACCATGAGAATTACGATCTTTTCTGAAAATACACTTAAAACCTTCTATAAACAAACTTTCATTTGTAACGAATTATTAGATGAAACGAGGTGTTCTCTGTGCTCCAAATTGTATGAAAAGCTTTAATTTAAATGTATTAACTATATTTCTTCACTTAATTTTGTATTTTTCAAAAATATATTTTTTGATCAGTTACGCCATATATGGCTTTAAATAAGAAAAGCGCAACATAATTGCATGACACTTATCATTGAGCTGATTGAGTGAATGTATATAATTTAATAATGAGATATCTGTGAGGCATATATGTACATGTAAATATATATTGCTATATTAAACAAAAGAAAGAGGGGAATTCAAATTAGAAAAAAAAGATCGTTTTTAAGTAAATCAGTCTGGTAGTACTGCAAAATGGATGCAGTTGTGGAGATTTCTGGATAATAGGAGCATGCTGTCTGGAATATTTCCATATAGGGAATTTAATAGCAAAAAAGAGTGAAAATACCGGTGGTGCTTTTTATGTATTACATTTGTATTTTAAATTCCTAATAGCCCAAGGGGATTCCTCAGTGCACAAAACCACTAGTCCCATCCTCAAAAATGGAAGCCCTGGGTGTAGCGCGATGCTAATTACACACCCATCATGTGAAATAGTTATAGTAGCCCTATATCAATTTCAGTATTGTTTTAAATTAATTAAAAAATGCCAAAAACAATAATTTTTTAAAAAAAAATCAAAATAAAGCAGACACTCAAAATCAAAGACAGAAAGAAGAACTGTTTTGACTGAACATTTTTCAGTAATACAATGAATCTCTTACATATCAGATGAGATAAACTTACATACAATTATTTAGTTGTTGTCACTTATCCCATTTATCATCATCTCAGCTCACTTTGCGATTGTAATACTGTCTACATGAACCGATAAATTACAGCTGATTTATGAACACACGATTGTTAAAATTTTCATTTCCCTTTCCAATATACATTGTCAGAACATACTTAGTTGGTTATGATATAAAATTAAATAATTAACACTTTCGATTTATTAAAGATTATCTAACAATATACGATCATTTACTAAATATTTTTCGCCCCCAAGAGAGTTAAACAGACAGAGAAAATTCAAAATACATACAAGTGCAACTTAGGATTAATTGTTTCTACTTCACGCCCTTTGGCTAAAAGTAATTCTGATCTTTCATGTTCCTTTGCTTTAAGTATTCCATCATCTATAAGCTGGACTGGATATTTCTGTTTAAAAAGATACGTTTTAAGTTCATGTAAACGAATGTCCCTTGTATCCTTTTCACTGACAATATCTCCAAAAGAAATGAAATTAATATCTCAGTGTCCGGTAAGCAATATTAAATATAATAAAAAGGCAACACTAGTTAAAACGTAAGCGCTTTCATTGTTTTAAACAATTTAAATTTGTGACGTAATAACGTTACCTGGTGGTAACGTCAAAAACAATACAATGACGTCACAATACTGATAGAGGAAACTATTACATGAGTTAAAGGAAAATAAGCATTGTAGTTGCATACAAATGTCTGTGTTATACAAAATTATATAAGTGTCTAAAGTGAACTATTTAGTGATGGTTTTAACAGTTTTATAAAGTATTTCTCCTTTTCTCGTCTTTGCACAACATTGTCTGTATAAAGTTGGTAAAACGGAAAAACTGAAAATTGTCCCCTGCCACAAATATGAAGATGTCCGCTCACAGTAATTTTTCGGTATTCAGGTTGGTTAATGTGCTGTTTGTGTATAAGACACGTGTACGTAGTGTGGTTCCAGTTTCCCCAATATAGAATTGTCCACATCCTGCACATGTGATGCAATAAATTACGTTTTTAGACTCTGCTAAATCCTTTATGACGTCATAATCACTTTCAACTTTCCTTTTCCCGTACTTTACACCTGTAATAGAATTATGTAGAAAATAAAGTATTTTCATGGAATTCAATTTGAAATCACATGAAAAGTAGTCCCGATACCTATTTTAAATTCATCATTATTTTAAAGTAGAGGCTAAGAACATGCAAATTACAGTTTTCTGACAAAACTGTAGGCTATCTTGATACCTTTTCTATGTCTAATAAGGAAAAGCTCCCGTTTTCATGATTGGTTTTCTTGATTTTTCATTGAAAATGACAGTATAAAATATGGTTTTTTATCTTCTTTTTCTTCAAATTTTGCCCCGAAACACCTATTTTGACCAAGCTAATGTTACAAAGCATCATTAAAGGAATTAATTTTTTAAATTTCATAAATCTGTAGGCACCTTTCATTTACTATATCTTGACCTTTAAGGAAAATAAGCATTGTACTTACATACAAATGTCTGTGTTATACCAAAAATATAAAAGTGTCTATTAAAGTGAACTATTTAGTGATGATTTTAGCATGTGTAACAGTTTTATAAAGTATTTCTCCTTTTCGTCTTTGCACAACATTATCTGTATAAAGTTGGTAAAACGGAAAAATTGATAATTTTCCTCGGCGACAAATATCAAGATGTCCGCTTACATTAATTTTAATTTTCAGTATTCAGGTTGGTTAATGTGCTGTTTATGTATACGGACACGTGTACGTAGTTTGGTTTCAGTTTCCCCAATATAAATTGTCCACATCCTGCACATATAATGCAATAAATTACGTTTTTAGACTCGCATGTCATGTCTGCTTTTACGGTAAAATCCTTATTCCCGAAATTAAAGGTACTTCCAGTTTTCATGTAATTGCAGGTTCCACAACGGAGATCGGAACACTTTTTCACTGAATATAAATATATGTTCGATTTTTGGGGGAGGGAGGGGGGTCAATGTACATTATAAATAGTAAAATACTTTACAGATCCTCTAGCCTCAACCCCTGAAAAGACGAATTATTGAAATCTATTGCTGTTGACTTCCAATCGGAAGCCCAACGCAAAAAACTCCTTTCTCGCAAAATGGTCAGAGTGCTTGCTCTGGAATTGTGGTGTAGTGCAAATGCGGGATGTGGAGACCGGCCTTTCAAGATAACACCTTAAAAATAGATCTCGTATCGCTATCGCAGTAGATGCCAACATAATTACAAAGATTCTCACTGCTCAAATATGAGTGATACTTGCACTAAAAATACCGACCGGCTCGTTGCTTCGTACCAATAAGCTAGAGGTACTTTGAGCATTAGTACTTGAATTCAATAATGACCCCCTAGGTCCCCGTCATAATTATAATGACGAAGTCCATGTTTTGCTCTGGAAGACCCGAAGTTAAGGTAAGATCAATAAATAAATAAGGATGTCACAATGGCATTATATCAATAATATATGAATTGCAATGTAAATTAAAATTATATTTAGTGGTGAAGGATGATATGCAGATTAGAATTGGGTAACATACAGACAGACGGACGCACATACAGCTAGACGGACATCCAGTTCACTATATAACCTCCTACTTTTCAAACGGGTGTATTATTATCTTGTACGAGAGATTATCACCGAGTCGGCAATTTTTCAGCCATGTTTCGGCGGACTATCAGTTTAAATAATCGGGTTTTGAAAGAGTTTGGTTTTTCTGGCGGCCCCAATGAGCCTACTCTTTTTCGAACTCCAGAGGAACGATCTTTTGCGTGCCAAGGAGGTTGTCGTCCTTGAGACTATCAACATATTACATCCCGTCCGACGGACTTAAAATTAAAAAATATGTAAATTGTCAAAAAATATTGTATAAACTGTTAATAGAATAAATTGATATATGTATATGTATTCCTCATTAAAATTCATTCAATAATTTTATTCAAATTTTACTATGATAATCCGTTTCTTTTAGATATTCTAAAATTTTATAAACATGTACATTTGTAAAAAGCTCATACATTGTTTTCACATTTCCAAAAAGTATACTTCGTATAGGTGTAAAATCGGAACATTCTAAAAGGATATGTGATTTATTGTTATCGGACAGTCACAGGATATGCATCCTGGCCGAGACTCCCGATTTAATAGGTATTCATGTCTAATTTTTTAGTTAGATGACTTGTTTACTTTGTTTTCAATTTTATTTGATTTTTCACTTAATTTTAAAGTATATTTAATGTAAAATCTCTACAATTTACAAAAATCTCACAAAGACTAAAACAATTGCATATGAAAAAGCTTATACACACTATAAAGAACAAAAAAACGACTATTTTCTGATACTTTAACAAAATTTTCGCTCCATTTTTTAAAAAAGATAATCCTAACAGTTTGCAATAAAATATATACATTTTTTTGGTTTACAAAAACATGGAGAGAATACCTATTATACCTCATGGCTTTGAAATATTTCTCGGAAAGATGCGGATGTTTTGTCATATAAGTGTACTTTAAAGGTGAAATATCAAAATTTTGATATAATTGAGATTAAATCTTCCACTTCTTATCTGTCGCACTATAGGCACTTCATCCGCCTTATCCCCCGATCTTCTCGTTTGTTTATTGTTTAACGTTCCTCTCGAAAATTTTTACTCAAATGGAGACGATAGCACTTACCGGTGAACTTACCAGTGATGGAGTTTACTTGGCACTCAGGGTCAAAATACCGTCGCAATACCTCAATTTAGTCAGTCATATCACAAACATGATTTAAATGCCAAAAATCACCATGAACCATGTAGCACAGTGGTTAACGCGTTAGTCTCGAAGTAGTATGATAGTCATACGTCGGGTTCGAATTCCACGAATATCATCTTATGATTTTATAAAAGAAAAAGAATTACGAGATTTTTTGCTCTCAGAAAAGTTTTTTCTCCCCATAATTTCATAAATTTCAATATTGATAATCTTAATTAAATACTCAACTCACATATTGAATATGTTTATATTTGTGTCTTATAGACAACAATTTGAAAAAAAGCTAAAGACTGATTCAAAAACGTAGAACTAGTTTAAAGTATTTGTAAGTGCGTACAAATAACACAGATAACAGATATCTTTCGATAAAAGTTCGTCGATGTGGCCCGGCTCATATCAAACTGCGCCAGGTCAGCATATGGAACATTCCTGTATTACGTTTGACGTTTCGTAATATGTTTGTATGTTTAAACTATATTTGATGAGTTTTGTTTTTTTTAAACAACATCAACAAAATTGAAGCAATTTTTAAAGAGCCAGTCTCTGTAACCTTTTTTAACTTTGTTGCCACGCATTGTCGCCGATTTTGACGAAAGTTCACCAATTCTTATTACTTGACACCAGAAACATAAATCAAATAAATTTCCGTTGCTGTATATCCCTGTTGTCATGGTAACAACCGGAGAAAAATGACAAACTGAGATTTTCAGTTTCTTTAATTTTTTACTAAGCCTTAATTCAAACAAGGAAAAGCAAATAAACGATTCTCTCAAAAACATGACGCCTTGTTGCCACTTTTAATGTAAAGAAGCTGTTTAAAATGAATCTAAGTGAGTGATAACCAAGGGTGATTTTGTAATACATTTAAAAATGCTTAAATATGATGAAAATAAACACTCAGTATTCACCAATGGTAGATGTCACATGCTCAAACTCAATCAACAACTTAAGAAAAACATTGAAAATGTTTTACCTTAAGTATATTGGTATAAGGAATATTATACTATGAAATCAGTAAATTTTGATGGTTGCCATGGTAATACAATGTAACCATTTCCTTTCTGTGTAAGATTGGCCCTTTGTCTAGTCTGAAAGATAAAATAGTTAAAGGGAAATTTGTAAAATGTCTTCATTCATGGTTTAAGCAATGAAAAAAGGTGTCGTTGATTTGAACAGACACTTTGTCGAGATCTTTCGTTCGCCATAAGGGGATACCACACATTAAATTCCATAATCAGTACTTTGAAATTATTCATATGTATATTTCTGAAAATTTTATAACGCAGTATTACTCATTTTTCACTCTAGTATGACAGTAAGTCTTTTATTTTATATTTTAATAGTATGAATTACAAATAAGATATTAAGAAATACCACATTAATTTCTTGTTTAAATGTGGGTTTTTTTCAGGACAGATACTTTTTTCCACCTATACTTCACAAAAATGGCATCTGGACCGGATCCCGGTGGGCGTTCTAGATTTGCAAAACTTGGAATGGCTATAAACGATGAATTGACTCAGGCCTACAGAGATATTTTAGCGATGGAGGTACCCCCTTCTCTTGTATTCAATAAAGTAAAGAAGTCATCCATTTATAAAAGATTGCGTTCGGACCAGGAGCTTCTTTTAATTAATGCTAAAAATTCTGGGTACAAAAAATTTGACATAACACTTATGTATACTCTGCTGAGGAACATTTGTACTACGATTCCTCCACCAACAAACGGTTGGGGGATAAATGACATGCCGTCTATAAGAGAGATAACGATCGGAGACGACATTGAACGAATAAGACTGATTCGGAATAGTGTTTTTGGACACGTGTTTTCGGCTTCTACTTCGCAAAAAGTATTTGATGACAGCTGGTTAGTTATATCAGAAGTGTGTAAAAGACTTCAATACTATACGGGGAAAAATTACATGGACGGCCTTCGAAACATTGAAAGACAAGCTCTGGAAGAAGAGTACGAAGAAGCAGTGGTAGAAAAACTGAGAGAAGATTATGAAAATATTAAAGAGCTCCGAGAAGATATTTCCACACTTCTGTCAGATGTACAGGAAATAAAGGCAGGAATGAATTTTAACAAAGACTTTTGTCGTGAGTATAAAACGTTTATTTTTCATATACACTTAAATAACGCTGCGTAATTTTTGCAAATGATCAGTTATTTCCCTCTTAATGTTTATAAAGCATTTGTATTTATTAATCCACAAAAAGATAGGTTTCAGTAGACCCAAATTAATAAGAGTTATTTCCCGTTAGCCGCCATATCGGGGGTGAACATGCTCATATTTCTTCATTATTCAACCAACTTTATCTTTTAAAACTGGCAATTGTGGGATGGGAAGCGTTGTTTTTCTTTAACATATACATTTGTTAGACAAAGTGCCCCTTTATTTCATAATTTCTATTAAATTAAGATCCCCCCCCCCTAAAAATTTTTTTTTTCTGCTACAACCTCATATATTTGGTAGGGCAAAGAGGGAAAACTATCAGGTTGACCCCTAATATGGCGGCCAACGGGAAAAAACTCTTGTTTATTTGGGTCTGCTGAAAACTATCTATTGTTACATATAGCCAACTTTACAAAAAATAGTTCAGGAGATGAACTAAAAGGGACCATCAGTAAAAATATTTTTAAAATAGGAGAGGTTATAAAATTGATAGACGTTTACCTAATGCAGAATTTAGGAAAGCAGAATTATGACAAGCTAATTCAGAGAATCTGCCCCCCCCCCAAAAAAAAAAAGAAGTTAAAAAAAGAAAATAAGCTAGTGTCAAGTGATATTGAAACACTTTCATACGAGTGTGTTATGTACCGAAGAACAGTTACTACAGGAATAATTTTTGAGAATTTGCATTTCGCCATTTTCTTTTTTAACATTAGAGTCTAAATAAAAATTAGTTTCAGGCTTAGGTGTATCGGTAAATGATCCTCTAATAAAACTATGTCCAAATAATTGTACCTTGCTTCCATTCTCAATAACATGTAAGATTACTTAAAAATACATGTATTTTTAGAGCCAAGAAATATTGACACACAAGATGGTCTGAAAATCGAAAAAGAAGGTGGGTTGCTTTTTTATTTTCCTCAGGTCAATGTTCATATTTTCATGAAGTGATGAAATTTTAGCTCTTTAACAGCAACTTTCAAGTGTTACGAAAATGTAATAAGTTACTTATAAGTTGTCACTAGGGAATTGCTCTATTTAACGTTTTTTTTACCTTTTAAAGGGGAAGTGTCTTTAAAGGAGGCAATTATTGCCAATTGGAAAACGGAAAATAGAACATTTGTTCCAACTTTCGCAACAAAAGTGGTTGAAAAAAAACTCCAAAATCAAAATTTTGTCATTGTCGTAGGCAATTCCGGATCAGGAAAGACGGCCATGATTCAACATATTGCTTTAAAGTATCAGGAACAGGGCTGGGATATCGTTCCCATTGACGAAGTAAGAGACTTTTTATTATGAATGACCCCATTGGAAAAGAGAAATTGGATGAAATATCCAAACATTCATGGGAATGTCTTGAAAAAACCTTAGAAATTTGTTTGGAAAAGTCAAAAATGCTAGTATCCTGTCGACGATGTGTGATAAAAGACAAAACATTACAAGGACTATTCAAAGAACAATCTAATGTCGTAGAGATTGACGGTGGTATTAATGTTTTAACAGACGAAGAGAAGAAAAAAATAATCAAACAGTACGTGAAAGAAGAAGACCTTTCTAAAGATGATATTGATGAAATAATTAAGACGGATTCCTATTTTCCTTTGCTATGTAAACTTCTTTCTGTTGATAGGCATTACCTCGGAGAGGCGATAAGTCTTTTCAAACACCCGTTTGAATTAGTTAAGAAAGAAATTGAAACATACAAAGACAAAGGCAAAGAAAAATATTGTGCGTTGGTTCTTCTGTCAATATTCAATACTATTGACACTGAGCAAATTAGATACTCAGAAAACTTCCGGAAAAGATTTTATGAAATAGTTGAAGCTTGTGATTTACCCTCTAATTTACAAATTACAAGTATTAACAGAAATCTTAAGTTGCTGGAAGGTTCCTTTGTAAAGTGCATCGGTAGCTCATTTTCCTTCATTCACGACTTCGTCATGGAAGTTACTACACTGATATTTGGAACAGATTTCCCAAAAGAGACAATAAAATATGCAAGTAGTGATTTCCTTCGAAAAAGAATGAAAATTCAAGAAAAAACTATAACACATGACCCATTATCTATTTATGTACATCCAATGTATATTGGTGACCTTATAGAAAGAATTTTCCTTGAAATCAAATCCGATGGTATTTTTGATGTTGTTCTAAACCCCTGTTTACGAAGTGAAATTGTAATAGAAAATTTCATCGAGAGGATGAAAAGGCTAGACAATCTGTCAATGTTCTACACAAAAAAAACAATATCAATTGATAAATATAAATACAAGGAGAGAGCAATGGATAAAAGTCATTTGTCTAGAATCCGCTTTCTATCGCTAGAGGAAAGGATAACACCAATAAGCATTCTCATTACATATTGTCATGATGAAATATCTACATTTTGTCTTAATAACACTGATGGTGAAATTTTACAAGATGATTTTTTACTCCTTACCGTGTGTGTTAATGGCAGTTTAGAGCTTTTCAACTCACTGAACGAAAAAAATAAATCATTGTTGACCGATAGAGCATGGGGCAAAATGTTTTATCCAATACACATAGCATCTGCTTTTCACAATGTAGACATTGTTGAGAGACTTCTTCAGTTAGGAGTTGATCCAAACACACCCACAGCAAACATATCTAATCCTTTGATTTTGGCAGCCACTGATGACGCGCACAATTTTGAAGTTCATCGACAAGCGGGCAGAAAGCGTAATCAGACCATTGAATGTTTGATAAAGTATGGAACAAAAGTCAATTTATGTAATAAAGATGGAGATTCACCACTGCACTTCTGCATATGTAATAAAGTACCTCAAAATACCATTGAACTTTTAATTTCCAATGGAGCTGACATCAACTTAACTTCCAATTCAGGAGAAAGTCTTCTACATACAGCTTGTACAATTGGATATGACACCATGGTACAATATCTACTGAACAAGGGCATCAACATAAATTTACGTGATAGAAAGGGCAACACTCCACTCTTGAATGCTTGTTTGAATGGACATGAAGGCACAGTAAAGTATCTATTGAGGAATGGAGCCAATATAAATCTATCAACCGATGACGGTTACACTGCTTTACATATAGCTTGTGAGTGTAAACACACTAATATAGTTAATTGTTTACTGGACAGTGGCGCAGACATCAATGCATGTAATTCAAATGGAGAAACTCCACTCTGGAGAGCCTGTATCTTTTGTAATGACAGTACGGTGAATTTATTGGTGCAAAATGACGCGAATATTAATTTTTGTCGGAATGATGGAAAGAGTCCTTTGTTTATTTCTTGCGAAAGAGGATTTGAAAACAAGGTTAGGTTCTTACTAAACAGCAACGCAGACGTCAATTTATGTGACAACCGATGCATGAGTCCGATTGGAAGAGCTTCCTATGATGGAAGAAACAATATCATACAACTACTTCTCGACAGAGGAGCCGATTTGAACTTATGTTATATCGATGGGGAAAGTCCTCTTTACTGGGCTTGTAACAATGGACATGACGAAACTGTAAAGCTTTTATTACAAAATGGTGCAGACGTCAATTTATGTGGACTTGGGAAATTCAGTCCTATTTATGTAGCATGTAAGAATGGGAAAAACAACATTGTTAAAATATTATTGGAAAGCGGTGTAGATATAAATGCATATGATGAGCATGGGTGTAGACCTATCGTTAGAGCATGTAAAGAAGGGGATGAAACCGCAGTTAAATTGCTCATGGAGCATGGTGCTGATATCAATTTGCGAGACGATGATGAAAATACGGCTGTTGACATTGCCCTCGATTTAAAACGTGAAGATCTCGTTAATCTTATGCTCGAAATCTACCATAAAACATATGCCTGGTAGAATATACAATGAACTATAATTTTTATTTATCAATCTATATTTTAAATGTATCTTTTTCGCTGTTAAACATTTTGTATAAGGAAATGTTTTTTTTTATCTCAGGAAAAACGTTTCCGGGTCCTTAGGTAATAAAATTCAAACGATCTCACTTTTGATTATGTCTCACTTTTCCATTATATATTCTTTCTGTATGATATGCAATTCTGAAAGCATCAAATCAAAATATAATTCTATTTTTAAAAAACTGGCGTAAAACTATGTGGTAAGAAACTATATATTTCTTTTGACTAACTCAAATGAACATATTACCTAATTCGCGTTTAAAAAGAAAAATAACGAAAATCGAAGAATGTATACAAACAAAACGACATTTTGTAGATATGTGGCATTTTCAAAATAGCATTTTTATTTGGAGAAAAAACGTCTTATAACTGTTAAAAATGACTGTTGTGATAAAAAAAACTTCCACTAAGGCATTATCTAAAGTCCTCGGTTACTCGTCAATTTTTGAATCTTCATTTCAAGAACATTAAAAGGAGGGGTTGAACTCTCACACTGGGTACCTAAGAAGAAGGCACAGTATGAGCTTTATTGTGCCCTAAAATATATAATGTTCTTAAAAGGTTATGAAATACGCTTTAACAATGGTTGAGTAGATGAATATGATAAATCATGAAAGAATATGGCATGAAGGAGGACCTTTCTGGAAATTATGACGTCATTAATTTGGTACATTTCTAAGTTTAAGCCAGAAAAGCCTCAAAGTGACTCATTTATGTGCTAATTTTTTTTTTTATAAAATAGTGTCTGCCACCCTCGCCCACTTTAACATTTGGATATATTATGTAAACTGCTATGAAAAATCACATTTCTCAAATCTTTCTGGTCAATCTTCTGCAATTTTTTATGAAATTACGGGAAAATGCACAAGTTAATGACGTCACAATTAGCATTATGAAGGTCATATGAGAAAAATGATTTGTATATTCTTACTGCAGGGAATTTCTATGATTCAGAAAGAATGAATTTTGATTTCCTACATCACTTTCATATTTCAGAAAAATATTGGGCTTAATTTGTATTGAAACTGTACCCTCTTCTTTCGCTAATAAAATAATTTTTATTCTAATGCTCTAAAATTCTACTTTCTATTTAAATCTCTTTTTAGATAAACAATCTTCAATTCTACCAAAGCTCATTCCGAAATTCCACATATTTCTTGAGATATTCTGAAATCAATTTCAAAAATGACCTATTTTCTTTTATTCGACATTAGCTTGGGCCCAGGTCATTCACATGTAAAAAGACGGTGTTTGAAGTGCGGCGAAGAGTTGCATAGTATTTACAAAATCTTTAAACAATTTAAAGTTGATTTCTTACTCCAGATTTTAACGTTAAGTCCGTAATAATATTCCTTTCGCGAAAAAATTAATTTGAAAACGTCTACATCAACAACTACCGCCATATTGATAATGAATGTAAATGAAGCCATGGTAGAACGAATTTTTCCCGGAATGAACTATATACCTTTCGATTTTCAAAACAATTAGACCGCTAAAATGTTGTTTGTAACTTAGTTACACCACATGATCAAATTAAAGAAAAACCTTGTAAAGCTTGAATGCAAATGAGCAAATATTCATTGAGCTTAGAATAAATTCCGGGGAAAATTTGTCCCGTCGTTTCCGCTTTACAATTAGTGAAGGCCCAAGCTGATGTCGAGTAAAAAACTTAATGTCAATTTGGGAATTGATTTCAGAATATCTCGAAAAGTATAAGAAATTAATTACGGAATGAACTTTGGTAGTAATGAAGATTGTTTATATTTGAATAGATATGGATAGAAAGTAAAATTGTAAAGCATTTGATTTAAAAGAAATTTATTGGCGAAAGTCTGTACCCATGAAAAGAGTTCCGATACCTTTTTTTTTTTTTTCAACACCTCAATTTTTTTTCTAAGCGATCTAAAGGCCTGTGGTTAAATCCCACATAACAAGTTATAAACAAGCCACTGATCGCAATAGACTTGTCAATATGACGTCATTTCTTACAATGTGACGTAGTTTGTATGCAGTGAGAGACAGATTAAGTAATATTTTCTCAACAAAATATGTATTCTCTAATCAAATAAGATATTATTTACAGATATTCTATGGGCCAATAACTTGAATTTAATGTCTTCTTCACTATTTTATTAATATATTTTCTGTACATTACGTATTAAATTGACACTGCCGTTAATTGTATGCAAGTACATCGGAGGGTAATGTTGGGGGGTCTTAATAAATCGATCTAGTGCAAGGGCATACACTCTATGGATCAAAGTTAAGCTTTTATATTTCAACTGTAGAACTATTAAGGTATCTGAAAAGTGCTGCGATCCTGATGAAATCTTAAAAACAATTTAACTATATCAATATTTCATGCCGCTGACCGGCAAAAAATACAGCATTCGGTCATACAAGTAAAACTTTAATAGTGAAATTGCAGAATTTAGACAGGATCGCAGCACTTTTTAGAAACTACAATGCGTGTTGAAAATATTTATATACTAATCTTGGAACTTTAACTTGGTTATGCCCTTGCACTAGTGATATTTATATGTAACATCAATACTTCAAGTCAATGTGCTAAAATCGCGTGACTGCCGATCACGTGACTAGTCTAAATATAAAATATACTCGTCCTCGATATGTAGTTATTAATCACAATTACAATTACATGTATCCGATATAAATAATGTACTAAAAATAATCGCCATCCCGATTACGAATACATTTTTAAATACAAAATTTAGTCGATATTTCCATTGGGCACCGTAACTGTACTGCGTATGAAGAAATACTTCAAAATCACGCAGTTTAGGGACAAAATGAATAGTTAACGTGCCATTTTAACAATGTAGATTTTTTTTAATCGTTTGCACGATTTAAGAAAACGTTTATACAATTTAATAAATCGTTTGTACAATTTAATTAATCGTTTGTACAATTTAATAAATCGTTTGTACAATTTAATAAGTCGTTTGTACGATTTAATAAGGCGTTTGTCGTTTGTACGATTTAATAAATTGTTTGCACAATTTAGTAAATCGTTTGTACAATTTATTTGTTAAATCGTTTGTGCAATTTATTAAATCGTTTGTACAATTTATCAAATCGTACAAACAATTTATCAAATCGTATTAACAATTTTTTAAATCGTACAAACGTTTTCTTAAATCGTAAAAACGGTTTCCTAAATTGTTCAAACGATTTATAAAAAATCGTACAAACTATTTTAATGAACCGTATGAACGATTTAATAAATTGTACAAACGATTTAACAAACAAATTGTACAAACGACTTATCAAATTGTACAAACAATTTATTAAACTGTACAAACGATTTATTAAATTGAACAAACGATTTATTAAATTGTACAAACAATTTATTAAATCGTAGAAACATTTTCTTGAATCGTTCAAACGGTTTAAAAAAAATTTCTACATTGTTAAAATGGCACGAATACGCCGTCGTATCTTCTTACAAAAGCAAATATATTCTGTTGAACTGTGTTACACATCATGTACTACGGGTTCTCATCAATTTGACATGTTGGAACTTTATTTCAATATACGTTTAACTATATAATTGCTTATTATACTTCGATTGATCTGTTTCTATTTACATCAATTCAGGAATAAATAAGCAAATGTAGCAATTTTGAAATATTGAAAAAAGCAAAGTTTTCAACGCATATGGATATAAAGGCCTACATGTAAAAGGTATAAAAGTTTAAAAATAAAAAAAAAATATTTTTAGATTTACAAGTTCCTATAAGCCCTAATTTGACCAAACTTGCACGGATGATACATCTGAGGATGCACACTACCAGGCTTTCTTCAGATGCTGAATATGACCTACATGTTCCGGATGAGTGAACTTGTTGAAGTTTTGTTGCATGTCTCATTCCCAAGTACTAGTAACTATGGGCCGTATATGGACCAAACTTGCACGGATGATACATCTTAGGATGCATGAAACCAGGTTTGCTTCTGATACTTTTAAATATGACCTACATTTTCCGGATGAGTGAACAGGTTAACATTTTAAGTGCAGGTTTCATTCTTAGTACATGTAACTATGAGCCCTATGTTGAGCAAACTTGCATATATGATACATCGAAGGATGCACACTGATGGACTTGCTTCGGATCCTAAATTTGACATACCTTTTCCAGATAGTGGACTTGAAAAAGGTATGGGTGCAGATCTAAACACCAAGAAATTATAAGTCCTATATCAACCAAACTTGCACATGGACAAGGAAGGAAAACTCTTAAACTTCGCAGCATTGTTAAGGCTTGAATAAGGGGGCGGGGCCTAATTTATACGGGAAAAGTTTACTGTGACGTCACACAAAAATATGATTTTTATGTATTTCTCATTGTACCTGAAAATGAAATAGTTTGCAACTTTTAACTGTATTCGCATAATAAACAACAATTAAACTTATCAATGCATCTAAAAAACTTGCTAGTTAAATCCCATGTAGCTTGTTATAGACAAAGCACTAATCGACATGACTTTGTAAACATGACGTCATTTTGGTAAAAATGACGTATTTCATGTGCTGTGAGAGGCAGATTGAGGAATTTTTTAACGATGAAAAATGCGTTTTATTATTAAACGAAATATTATTTACAGGTTTTAAATAGTCGATTTATACCAATGCATATCCTCTGTTTAGTGCGATTATTAATTAATTATCAAGGGAATGTGTTTAATTAATTATATCGTGTTTTTATGTACAGGTTACGTATATTTTGCATCGAGATGCCTCATAAAATCGCACTTTCGCAAGGGCATACACTTCATAGATCTGAACCATTTTTGGAATATAGATAAAGGATATTTTTCTTAACTTGAAAAGTGCTGCTGCTTTCTTTAAATCGATGGCGTGATTTTATAAGTACACAAAATATTTGGTAAAAGTCAAACATATTTTGAATTTAACTATTGAAACGCGAAATATATTCAAAGCAGCAGCACTTTTCAGAAACTACAAAGTATGCAGGTACAAATAATAACTTGAATGTTTAATTTCAACTAGTGTATGCCCTTGCGATATTGAAATTTGTTCATGACCTACATTCAGTACACAAACTATGCATTCATCACGTGACTGTCCATCGATGGGACCAAACTTCATACAGTACAGAGTGGGTTATACAATAAGTATTTGTGTTCTGTGATAATAAAACAGCTAAATTAAAATAAATTCAGTTTTAAAAAGGTCCCCCTTTTTTGCACGTCTATTTTCCGTTGATTTTTCATAGTAGGCCTTAACAGTGCTGCGTTGCATTAGATGCTGATTTTGAATTACATTTTCTTAATGGGTGACAAGTTGAAAGATTTCGAAAATGTTGGATAGGTATATTTTAGAAAGTAACTGCAAGCCCTATAAGATCAAAATTGCATAAATTTTGCAAGTTTTGATGTACACTTTTAGAATGTTGGTTAATTGTGTGACTTAACCCTAACAAAATCAGAAGTCTCTGTCGATACTGGAGTTCCACTGGTTTGTACTTACATTGTTATGGATCAGAATTACCCGAAATGCCAGCAAAGTTCAATAACACAATTTAAACTAATTAACAATAATTTATTTACAGTAATATAAAATAAGTATATGAAACATAAAGTACAAACTTAGCAAGAATCTAAAAATACATACATCAGAGTGTCCGTTCCTGCACACAATGTCCCAGTGAAAATATATCCCAGGTATATCTCAATAGTGCTTATACGACAAAAAGTTATCTATGCATCGAATTGATAGGGTATTTTTACAGTATCATAAATCAAGAATATTCTAGAAATTGTTAAAACATGATATTACTGGAACAATCTGGACATACACAAAATTTAAGAATGTTCTAGATAAAATGACCGAACATGTTGACCACTCTGGAACGTTCAAGAAACTTAATGTTACTAATTATATACATAATGAAACAATACACAGCTCACAACAACATGTATAACAAAGGAAGAGAAAGTAGCAGTTGGGACTTCAAAGTTTACAACTGCAATAAACAGAATAATGATCCCTGACTTAGTTTCTTTTTGTTGTAATAAATCTAAAACTGTAGGAGTAGCTTTTAATAAAATCTAACAGAATTTTCAATTTTATTTACCACGGTGATTTATCAAAATAAAAAAAAAACCAATTGTGTAGTCTACTTGCATGCTACATTATATTTTAATCAAACTAAAGCTGTATTACTGTATTTAGATTAGTATTTTGAAAGTATTTCACTGAATTTCTATTTTAGTAACCATGGAAACACCGTTCATTGAAATCAAAAACAGTTTTTTAGAATTATGTATCTTAGTGTCGTCTACTTGTGTGCCAAGGTATACTGAATCAGACTACACGTAAAACTGTAGGAGTAGCATTTTAAAGTATTTTAAATAAATTTCCATTTTAGTGACCACGACAACATTTTTCATCGAAATCAAAAACCGACAGAGAGAATTATGTATCTTAGTGCAGTTTACGTTTGTGCCAAGTTATACTAAATTCAGACAAACACTGTAGTAGGAGTAGCATTTTTAAAAGTATTTCACAGAAATTTACATTTTTAGTAACAATGACAACACCGTTCATCGAACTAAAAAACGAATTATGAATCTTAGTGTAGTTTACTTGTGTGTTAATTATATTCAGATCAGACCAAAACTGCTAAAGGAGTAGCATTTTAAAAGTATTTCACAAAAATTCATAATATATAGATGTTTATATGTAACTCTACTCTGTCTGGATGGGAGGGGGTGTTGCAACCGCTATTGACGAGGAAATAAATATTTCAAAAGTGGTTGAGAGTGCATTTCAATTATATCAAACATAGTATGCAACCCCTTTTGAAATAATTATTTCAATAGTGGTTAAGAGTGTATTTCAATAGGGTCTTTAAGAGCTAGTAGGGTGCTAAGCCCCTCCCCCCACTTTTTTGCAAAGATAGAAATTTTCTATGTATTTCAAAATTGGGGTTTACCTTTCATTGTTGGTTTAGTCCCCCCTCACACTTTCAATTTGCTTACGCCTATGTGGCATAAACATTTGGTTAAACTTCTATCTGTTCAATTTATTCCTTGAACATAAAAACATTATAAAACTTATTCTATAGCAGAAGTACAAGACAACCTGGCTGAGGAACACAGATGAAAGATGCAGTACTAGTTGCTTTAAGCAGCACCTAAAACTAAACTGACTTTGAATGATCACATTCTTAAAAATGCAAATCAAATACAGGTATAAAATTGATGTAACAAAATAAGTTCTCGGACATATATGACGATTTTCACCTTAGTTTGGACTCTAGTAGGGCGTGGCATTCTCTGCACAACGTAATGGGAAATACCGCATATAGTAGATTCTCGATGATTAAGAAATTTTTAACATCAGAAACTTTAAATTGTTGCTCACAACGATGAGGCGACTTATTCCCCGACTCTGTGATGTGAGATAACTTTTAATAGGCTATCAACTAATTACTTCACCAATTGACATTCGTGGAATTTCTATCCATGTATATATGACCGGTAGAATTACTCAAGTCGGTACTTCGTTTAATAATTTATTCACGGTCCAAAACTTGGTGTTTCTACTCGATCTATATGTCGGCGTGGACAGTGCAATGTCCAGTTTCCAACTAAAGATCATGTTAGAAACAACTAATTTATAACAATGATGAAGTAAACAATTACAATGGAGAGTTACTCAAAGCAGAGGACATACACAGGTAAAATTGCAACGTATGTTCAACATATGTTGAACATACGTTTAACATATGTTCCGAAACATATGTTTGCCATAAAAAACGAGCAACATATGGTTAACATATGTTTCTAAACATATGTTGATTATACGTTTAGTATAATTATGTTATTCATATGTTTTGTATGATCATATGATCAACATACGTTCATGTTCATATGTTGAGCATATGTTAATTTTATTTCTTACTTTAAATTTTCCTATTCCTAACTGGTATTTCCTTGGATTGCAATGTAAACTAAATGAACTAAATATCAAACTTGTCCTTAAATGCCTTAAAATTAACAATAAGAAATTAAAAGAACAAAATTGTAAGCATTAATCCTGCATTTATTTTTCAAATTTTTACAAAATTCTGGCTTCATTTCCCTGACAGTGACTGCATTGCTTCTGAAATGATGAAGAAAATAATTGAATAATTAAGAAGTGCCAATGTCATAATAATTACATTTATTATTTATTAAAATATGTTACCACAAAAAGTAATTACCTTGAGCACTTAAGAAATTTCATCAGTCCCTTTGTTAATGATCAAATGATTTGAAAACTTCTCATGTTAAGACATGGATGGAGCCTACAATGTAAAGATTCTGCTGATTGAGCTTTTGAAAAAAAAACGAAAACACACTGCAAGTGATTTAGTTAAACGTAATGTGATTTGAAACTATATAAAAGATGAAATTGTGAAAAGTTAACGATGACAATGATTACGATGACGTTCTAGTCTTAGGCTCAGGTGAGCTTTTAAGCAAATTAGCAATAACTTTTTCAAACTTTTGACAATTGAAATTGGAATGTTTAAATAGTAAATACAGATTGCCAAAAATGCAATAGGCATGATTCAGAATGATCGAGATACAAATGTATAACCTTTGACTTCAAACAAACAGACAAACAAAGAAACAGACATTTTGAATACAGTATATCCTAAAACTTTCATGGGAAGAATATATAAGAAAGTTTCAAGTTTATTACAGAGTATTTACTTACGTATTTTGAAGCAAGCTTGGGGTCAGGGTGTCTGTTCTTCAATGCATTCATTATGAAAAAGGCAGGCTGAACATTGAACCTGTAAAAATATAAAAATTTTGATAATTATTTACACAGTTTATTATGTGCATATCTAACTACAACAGATACTCTAGTTTCTCTTGTGTTGAAAAAAAAAATTGAAATGTTAATTGATATATACATGTAAATAATCAATGAATTACCTGATACATGTTGGAGTTTTTTAATTAAGTTGTTTAAGTAGGCATATTTTTTTTAATTTCATAAGATTAAATACACACATTTTTTTGACACTAGTAAATCATGAACACATAAACTAGAACCTTGTATGTCTGTTTTAGATGACATCTTATCCTCATATGTAGATATTGTGTTGTTTTATGGCCAGAAATTCTCTCCATACCTTACAGGTTTTTAAAAATGTGCTGGAATATTGTTCTGTAAAAGAAAGAGTTGGATTATTTTTCTAAAAAGCCATTAAATCATAAATTAAGATACAAATACAGAAAGAATTTTCTCAGGAAATATTCCTTACTTGAATAGTCATTAATGGTAAACACTATGATTATTGTTGTATGTACCTGATTTGTCATCACGCAATCGCCAATAAAATCGGCATTGGTTCAATAACTTTGTTCAATCGTCACTCAGTCAAATCAGCATTGGGTTCTTTGAATAAAAACGGCATTGGGATGCTTAACTTCAGTAGGCCTAATAAAAACAAAAAGTTTTCATTAAATTGTTGAAAGAACCGTATGGATAACGATATGAATATAACATTTTACTTCAACTGCTACAATCTCCCATGCAGAGTTGTCGTTCGTTCCTCTCTCAAACACCTCTGCGATGGGCTCACGTCAAGATTTTTGACATAACGTATAAAACATGATATTTGAAGGATTGTTTCAATTTAAATTAATAGTTTTGTATTGATTTAGTAAATATCTATCTCAAAACTCAGACATTATCATAGAAATTGAATTATAATGAATTAAAACAAACGCACTATTTCTCATGTTTAACACTGTATATATACGCGAGCCAACGACAGAGGTGAATGTATGAGCCGATGGTAGAGAGTGCAACTGCTACACATTGTTTCTACTTTCACTTTCATATCGAGATCGTTTATAATATGGAAGCATAACTTCTGACAAAAGGAAAACAAATTTACATGAAAAATTGGTAATGCTGGATCCGTATGGTTTTTCATTTATCATAAACAAATCAAAATTTTTGTTTAAAAAAAGTGAAGGAAGGCTGTGTAAATTTCAGAAGCTAATTAGGTAACGTCGAGAATGCCACATCTTACTGAAAGTCCAAACTAAGCTGGTAATGGTCCTATACATGTATAAAATTTATTCTCATACATTAAGACATATCATAACATGATAAAAGGTTTGTGACGTCCAGTGATGCTTTACCCTCAACCCCCCTCCTAAGGTTTGAGACATTTACCCATAATTTATCTGTACTGTCCTCTCACCTCACTATTAAAATTGGGTAGAACAGCTTTGTATACAGATTAAATGTATATTTTTTTTATATACATGTATGGATTTTTTTTTTAAATAATGAAAATAATAATCAGCATTGGCCATAATTCAAAATATTTTTGTTTGATGTACATGTACTCCAACCCACTTTTATTAAGGTCAATTGGTAGGCAATTTTTTGCCTTACAGTTTTGGACTAATTGATAACTGTCATATTAAGTTCAAGACTCAGAAATCTATTGATGTTTTCATTTTGTACTGGATAGCTACACAGACTTAAATTATATTTATAAATCTACAAGCATCCTAGAAGTAGAAAAAAATTATACCTTCACTTTAAAACATCTATGGAAATTAGGGGGGGGGGTTAAAATTCGAAGTGCTGTAAAGCTTTCGCTATTAAAATGGGTAGGGATGATTTTGATGGGTCAGTTGGAGTACATCAAACAATTTTTTTATCGTTGGCCTTGGTAAGGGCACCTTTATATGAAGATATACAATGTAACAAATACACAATTTTTATACCAGAAATTTTAAATGAAAACATTTTGTGTGTGTGCATAAAAAGGAAATTTTTTTTATGATTTTCTTGTAAAATTATTGATGAAATTTATTGTAATTAAGAAAGTTCCGATTTGTTATAACACGTTATTTGTCAGACACCTTATTATTATTAGATATCAGGTGTGCATACAACTGGGCAAAATATTAAGACATGTTACAGAAGCTTGCTTTTAAAATTACAGGTGAATGTCTGCACATCTTGCAATGGATCGTTTTGATCGATAACTTATCCAGCATGAAGACCAGCCATGTACCTAAGCTGTCGTGACATTATTGAAGGTAAGTGGCCCTATTAGCAAAGGACAGAACAAAGCAAGACCTTCATCTTAAAAAAAATTACATTTAATACTTATTAATTGATTACCGTTCTGTAGAATGTTATGTTACATACTATGAAAACAAAAAATTATATTTAAATAAAACTCACTTTTATTTCAGTACTTTGTGACAGTGGGAAGATTTAAAACGACATGGCTGTATATTACTGCATCAGATATCAATCCAGGTTTACTTATAAACCGAAGGAAAACAGTCAAGCATCATTTGGAATTGGAGCTACATATGTCACCACCTTAACAATATGACTGCATATAATTTGTTCTGAAATGAGACCAGCTACTCGAGTTGTGGACTTTTGGTAAAAATATATACCAAAGTTGCCCCGTGGGAATCCGGGTTAGAATAGGTCCTCAGTACCCCTTTGCTTGTCGTAAAAGGCGACTAAATGGGGTGGTCCTTCCGATGAGACCGTATAATTCGAGGCCCCGTGTCACAGCAGGTGTGGCACGATAAAGATCCCCCCTGCTCAAAGGCCGTAGGTGCCGAGTATAGGCTTAAATTTTCAGTCCTTCACCGGCAATGGTGACGTCTCCATATCGGTGAAATATTCTGGAGAGACGTTAAACAGTATACAATCAATATACCAAAGTTCATGACTAATGACATACACCTGCAGGCACAGACAGTAACTAACTGGACTTTGATTGGTATTGTCGTCGGATCAAGCGTCGCAGGAATCATCCTCATCGCACTTCTCGTCGTCCTTATATACAAAACAAAGAAAGGATCCGGGGCTGAGAACAAAATAATGTTATCACATCGTTTAACCATAGGCGCTTGGGGTATGGACCCCCCTCCCCTTTTCCAATTTTTTTTCTTTTTTAGATCTGGGGTTGAGTCATCTTTTCCCCTATTTTTCTATTCTTATAAGCACTATTTATTATCAATAATGCTACTCTTTTGTCTCTATAAGCTGTTTTTAAAAATATCGTTTTCCACTGATACATATTTATATGTATCAGTGGAAAATGACATATTTAAAAAACAGCTTGTAGAGACAAAAGAGTTACATTATTGATAACATATAGTGCATATTAGAATAGAAAAATAGGAAAAAGGTGACTCAACCCCAGATTTAAAAAGAAAAAAAATGGAAAAGGTGGGTGGGTTCCATACCCCAAGCGCCTATGCGTTAAACATATGTTAAAAATTCTTAGATAAAGCATTGACAATTATTTAATTTAATTATAACAAGAAGCTCGCGTAAATCCTTAAGGAAAATATGTTGATGTCTGTTACATTTTAAATAACTTCCTTGCAATGTAGCTGGACCCCCCTTTAACTGTATCTGGATAAATGTTGTAATGAGAGAAACAGAATATAAGAATCGCATTTTATCCTTCCACTATATGCTAAATTGTAAGTATCGAATGGACATATTTTATTTTTAATTTGCAAAATATGAGCTTACATGAATCAATTTAAATATTATGTAATCGAATTTTTTTTGCATATTCATATTAACTTTCATCGCCTTATTCTGTAAATGTATTACATTTCGCGTTGTATTCTTTTTAGCGGAAAGGAATTTCCGCTAATTCAAGTACAACGCGAAATGTCTTGCACATATATACATAAATAAGAACATTTAGAAATGCGCTAAATCAAATCTACGCTAACTCTTTTTAAAAAATCAATTTCCGCCAAATATCGTAGACGCTAAATATAAATACATTTACAGTAACTGATGTCACGAGAAAACATTCGGATCAATTAACAGCATATTTTTTTTTTAAAAATCTCATCAATGTGTTTACTTTTTAGCAAGATAAATAAATGCTCAGTTGTGTAATACAAAATTTTATGCATAAATGTTTTGGAAAAAGAAGCATGTTAAAATTAAGTTGAACATAATTGTATTGAATGTCGGAATCGAAAACATTAGAACAACGCTGTATTTATTTTGTCTTTATATAGATTTGACCCATTCGTTCGGCCCTTTGTCAAGAACCATAGCGTGGAGCACAAAGATTAAAGATGTCAAATATTACCTTTTAATTTTTTTAAATTGCAGTTATTATTTGGGTAAATATAGATTGCATAATTATGTGTTGTATTTAAAACTCTTATTCCCCTGTATTTAGCTTTCAGCTTTCATGAACTTTGTAACGCGCAAATTATTTGAATTCTCTTCATCAAAAATTTGCTTAATTTAACTTATAAATAAGCCAAGTATCTGATACGGATCATATCTAATTTGAAAATTTAACTTAAAAAACAAATATTTTGACATTTTCTCGTTGATTTTCCTACACTGAGCACTAGGTAACAGTTTTTGATGAAACTATGTACAATATATAGAACTTGCAAGTCTCCAAAGCGTGTATAAAAAGTTGGCATGTTCAGTTACAGATAAAAGTTTAGATATAGCTGCAAACCTATCAGACCAGCTGGTTGAAATCTCTTTATATCATGCAAAGTTAAGCAATTTAGTGTGATTGAAATATACATGTACCTTCATCACCAGCATACAACGTTTATAACTCTCTCAGTTGATTCCATACGCAAAAGCATGCTCTACGTACGAACACTTTTTAAACGAGGTTATTGACATCCGTTATTTCCCGATCATGACAAGGAACACATGACTTTTTTACGAGTTCTATTTTTATTGAAAAAGCAGCTGTGAATCATATCAAGACGCTTGAACTTTAAGAAGTAGGTGGGTTTTAGGCTTTATTGTGCCCTAAAAATTGAATGTTCTTAAAAAGTTATGAAATTGGTTTTAGCAATAGTTGAGTAGATGAATATGATAAATCATTAAAGAATATGGCATGAAGGAGGACCATTCTGAAAATATGACGTTCAAATTTGGTTCATTTCTAAGTTTTATGCAGAAAAGCCTCAGAATGACTCATTACTGTGCTTATTTTCCTTTAGAAAATAGTGTCTGCCACCGTCGCCAACTTCAGTTTTGGATATATTATGTAAACTGCTTTGAAAAATCACTTACATGTATATCAAAATCTTTATGGGTGACGGTGACAGAGTGTGTTTTCTAAAAGAAAGATTCGACTGAAAATTAATGTATTCTTCAACTTTTTAAGAAAATACTGGAAAATATACAAGTTAATGACGTCACAATCAGCATATAGGAGGCTATATGAGAAAAACGATCTGGAGTATTCTTACTGCATGGAATTCCGTTGTCTCAGAAAGAATGAATTCAAATTTCTTAAATCACTCTCATATTTTTGAAAAATACAGGGCTTAATTTGTATTGAAATTGCACATTCTTCTTTAATGTGGGGAATGGGTGTGTGTGTGTGTGTGTGTTTAGGTGTTGAGTTGTAAGCTGTTAATTTAGGTAAAATCTTGTGATTTCAGAAGTTTGCATTTTAAATTCAAAGCACTTTCACAATTTTATAAGCATATATGCTAGGAAAGCACAAGATGTTCAATGCTGATATGGTGATTATTTTTATACCAGACTGTCTTCAAAGCAATATAAATAATATAAATTTATTTAATAAACAGAAATTTTAGTGCATTTGCTCATCAAATGGATTCAGATAGATCCATCGATGTAATAAATTTAATGAGAAGCCATGTACTTTTACTACGTCATTATTATCCTGAAAACTATGTGGATTTCCTTTCATATCTTACACACTCCCAGACCGGGGAGTAGCAATAATTATTGTAAACTCTTTTTCTTTAACCATAAATTGTCTATTATCTGATGAGAAATGACGATGAAGTTGAAACATAATAAGAGCAATTAATACTTAGTTTAAAGCATGTTCAAAAAATATTTTACCCATGATTTTATACATGTTATCACTTGAAAATTATTTTACAGTAATACGAAAATAACGTGACGTCTCATTTCCCTATGTGCACTTTTTAAGACAACCCAAATAGATCGGCCGCTGCTGCGGCCGAAAAAAAAAGGGTCTCTTTTGTTAATAAACGTATCAAATATATAAAAATGATATTGTAAAAATCATCAGTTGATATTAAGTTTCATCTGAATCATTTATCTTATCAGAGTAATGAAATACTTCGGATAGAAATTAAAAGAAATTGAACAATGAAAAAGGGTAATAAACTTATTCTACAAAAGAGTATGACTCAGAAATAAATATAATAGCTTGTGAATTTTCCTCTAAATTTTCATACTTTTACTTTCATGAAAAAAAAAGGAAAAAAATTCATAGTATGGTGTCTAAAGACTGAAACCAGACAACCTACATGTATAGATATGTTTAATGTTCTAAAATATAAATACATGTATAGGAATGTTACATTGCGGTTTTTATATGCTGATATAATTAGGTAAATGTTATCAGCATGTAAAAGCTCCCATTTTAAATGGTAAATAAATAAATTACAATTTTGATAAGACCCGATTTATCATATTTACATAAAATGGTTATATTCGGTTTTAAATTATTAATTTATATACAGTAACAGTGAACAGGTATTAAATTAACTCTAACTGCTTTAAGATGTTCTCTGTGTTACATGTATCTAGATTTGCACATTCACATAGTAGTTATCTAAATCTAAACCATTAAAACTATAAGCTACAAACAAAACTGAAGTAGCAAAAGAGCTTTGTTTTCAGAGGCTTTTGATTTTTTCGCATCACGTGGCTATCTTTAAACATAAAAGAGAACCCTCATGAATGAATCACTAAGCCGAAATAACCTATAATTTTTGTTGCCCAATTTCTACCGTGTCCTTGAATATTTTAGCAAACAGCAATATGGATGGTCGATGTTTTATTCTTTTGTGCTGTAGTTTTGCAGTTGCTTCTACCTTTCCCTCAAATTTTATTTTTGGGGAGGCGGAAACATACACTCATTGTAGAATAACTTCTGATGGTATACTGCGAGCTACCGTGGAATTTTTGGAGCGCGTCGGTGCAAGAAATGAGAATTTTAATAACGTGGAGCAGGAAGTGAAGAATTATTTTAGAACAGGTGAGTAAACTCTCCGATGTCGGTATTAAATTTTAGAAGCTACTCCGCATCGACACAATTTTGGGACTATAAATGAAACAATTTACAGACTTTTGAGATAAATTATATTGAATTCTGGAAAATGCATTTGATTTACCTTAACTTGAATTTTTTTTTTATTTTTTGGAACGACTAAACATTTATTGATTAAATCTAAATTCTAAAATCTCTGCCGATATCTAACCACTGCATTCTCGATTTTCTTTCATTCACTGAAAATTAACGTAAAGCAAAATGCTAGTTTTGTTATTTGATTATTTTGTGAAGTGTTATTTTAATCCATACTTTTAAATCTTTCTTAAGGAGGACAAAGAATTTTTTAAGTGCACACTTGACAAAACTAAGTAGAAAAGAAGTATTTTTGTCCTTAAATCTATAAGTACATGGAATTTGAGATCGTTTTACAAAAGGCCATGCAAAAGTTATAATGTTTCCATAAATTCAGGTGTTCTAGGACTCTGAGGGCACTATTTTTTTAATTGATGAGATCATTAAATTATTTAGCAGGAGGAATATTTCACATATTAACTGGTAGATAATTTCCTTTTTATTGGTCCACCAATTTCAAGAATATATTGCATTGGTATAACAATGTGTGGGTGCATGTCCAAATTAAAGATGAAAAAAAAACACATTTCCTTCAACTACATAATGTAGATTACTAAAATTTCGCGACACCTTATTTTCGCTAGATAGTCATTGACTCTTGATAAGCAAGACAAAATTTTCGCAAATTGTGGTTATTACTCTATATAATCTTAAGGAATGCTATTATACGCTAGAATCAAAATTTTCGCGAGCACACTGTCTCGCGTAACTACGCGAAAATAAAGTTCTCTCAAATAAAAAGTAATTTACAGTAGTACATTTTGTAAGTATGTTATCAAGATAGCTCTGTTGCTTTGGAATACTGATTGCCTGGGGCTGAATTATTTAAAGTAAATATAAATTTGAATGATACATGTACTAAGTTTATGAAGTTAGTATGCAGTCTTTTATTTGTCTGCTTAGTTTTGCATGTGATGTATACGTTAGTAGTTCCCGGAAGGGCATTCCTAATGCGATCAATCAAATTTCAGTGGTTTCAGTTGCCTAATACCTATTTCACCAATAGTTTTATGCAATTTCATTACTAATTTATTTGCCAACAAATACTCAACTAGTAGCATTTCATCCTACACATGTGCAATAGGGTTTATACACAAGATAAAAATTCTTGCAGATCCAGCATAATCTGTTCTTATTAAAAGAATTTAGGTGGTCAATTCATTGTTGGTCAACCAGTGTCTCATTCATTTGTAAATAAACATCTAAATTCAGGAGTATCTGTCATTGATCTGAATCAAAACCTATAGAAAAGGCATAGCTTTCAGACTGGTGCAGCAAAGGATGCTGCAAAATTGGGATTTTCAGAAAAAATCTATTCAAATAATGGGGAGATGGAATTCGGATGCAATTAAAAAGTATAAGATTAGAAAGCTTTCATTTCTAAGTGACAAGTCAATTACTTATAGGCATTGTGGGATTTAAATTTTTTGAAATTCGTTAAGTTGACTCTTCAGGCCAGAAGGTGTCTGCTGAAATGCATATTGTCGGCTGCAATCTATCATGAAGTGTAGTTTTTTGTGAAGTTAAACCTTCAGGCCAGAAGGTGTCTGCTGAGGTCTATCTTGAACTGTGGGTTTGGTGAAGTCAACTTCCAGGCCAGAAGTTGTCTGCTGAAAATTATCATGAATTGAAAATGGGTAAAGTTCAACTTCAGGCCAGAAGTTGTCTGCTGATGTTTGGAGAATATCATGTATCGTACACATATGTTGTTATCCATTTATGTTTAATAGGTGATAGCTTAGGTTTAAAGTACGAATATTGGGATAGCAAAGATTCTTTTTTATTGCATTTTGTAGACATGTTTTCAGCTCAACTCTTTTAACTTACATTCTAACTTACATGTTAATATCGGTCATTATCAAATATATATAACTTGGTGTTGCATTTGTTACCAAAAAAAAAGAAATGTGCCTACCTCTGAGTTGATCAAATACATCATAAAATAGTCAGATTTGAATGTGCAAAATTATAAGTACTCGGTGATTTTAAGTTGATTTCTAATTATACATGTAATAGGAAAGCTGGTTATAATGTATGTCCTCGTTATACAAGTTCACTTTGGGTGGCAGTGTGTACAAACATTGCATGCTTGTCCTTTGGCAGTTTTTGTCTGCCACCTTTTTTGCTGATTGTTATTTTTTACATTCTGGATTGTTTATTTGGATTTTCTTCATGTAATATGTTACACTGGGGAAATCAACTAATGTTTTGTACAAATTTACAAATTTTTTCAAGAGTGATCTCCCCTTTATCTGATGTATCTTTTGATTATCTTTCGTCATTTATACATGTATAATAAATGACAAATTCATCCATCAAACTTTGTGTTTGCGTTACTTTAATATGAATGTGGTATGGTCTACATAAATTTAGAAGTGTGTGCAAAAAACTAGCTTCAGTGAACTTGTAAAATTAGTTAAATTACACTGGAGAACATAAACATATTTCTGTATATATCGGTGTTTAACTTTGTTGAACAATGTTGTCGCTGTTAATTAAAAAAAAGAAATTTCTGCGAAATACTATCAAAACGCTATTCACCCAGTCACTTTAGGTCTGCTTTCAATAAGTAAAGTACACAATGAAACACAATTCTGTAAAACGGATTTTGATTTTGGATGATCTTGTTACCATTGTAAACAAAATTAAATTATTTCTGTAAAATACTTTCAAACTGCTACTTCTTTTACAGTTTTAGTTGGATTTAAAAAAAAAACGTGGCACACATGTAAACTGCTCTAAGATTCATAATTCTCTACATCGGATTTTGCTTTCAATTGTCGATTATTTCAAGGTATTTAAAAATAATAGAAAGTTCTGTAAAAAAAACTCTTCAAAACGGCACTCCTTCTACTACTTGGTCAGATTTCAAAAGAGCTTAATTGGAACATGAGTATACTACACTATGATACATTCTGTATATTAATTTTTGATTTCAATGAACAGATGTGCCACTGTAACTAAAGTAAAGGTTAACTTCGTTAACTCGACATCGGTGGGACAATCGGGAAATGTCGAGATATCCGAGGTGTCGAGATATCAGAGTTGAGATTCGACGTTCTTAATTTAAGTACTGCATAGTAAAACATGTACGTGTTACTACGTACATGTCGTCAATGGACTGTAGCTCGTTTGTTTCAGCTATTTCTCTATATTTCTTAGATAATCTATGGAATTATTCACAAATGTAATTATTTATATAGAGGAAAATAAAACAAACATGATTTTATACACGTTTATTTTGATATTGGCGTTTGTTGGTCGTGGCATATTTAAAGCAGCAAGGGGTCGCCAAGCGTAAAAGGGCGACCCCAAATAACAACAAGCAACAGCAGCAGCATCAGCAAGCAACATGAAAGCATAATATCACATGTACATATAATAAGCATAATAAACATAATAATGGCCGTTCCGGGTATACCGCGAACGGTAATTAACCTTACAATTTAATTTTATGTACATGTATTTTAAATAAACTTTACAAGTTTACATGTATGTTGTAGTTATCGTTCCGGGTTATCAAACCGCGAACGTTACAAAGGATATTTTAGCAAGCAAAGCACTGTGCATGAAATTTGTTGAAAGCAGTACACATTTTGCACAGCAACTGAGTTTGTTTCAAGTAAGCAAAGCAGACCAATTCATGAATTTGTTGAAAGCAGCACACATTTTCACAGTAAATGAGATTGTTTTAAGCAGCAGCAGCACAATGAATTATAGCATCAGTTGAATGGCTCGGCGCAAACGCCACATGGCCGAAACCTTTGGAATCCATAGGTTTCGGTCACCCCATAAAATGGGGAAGCCGCATTCAACTGACCCACGACCAACCGCCCTAATTTTAACCTATTTACTTGGGAAACAGTAATAATCCCCTTGAAAATAACTCGAAACCCCCCATCCCTTCTAAATTTAATACTTCTGTATAATGAGTAGACAGAAAATTTTGATTCAATTGATGTTTTTTAAATGTGTAAATTTATGAGAACTTAAGCAAAATTTCATATATTAGCTTACACTGGATTATTTTATAGCAAAATAATATATATTAAAGATGAAGAATTATATGTGCCAATATGTTAAGAAAAATTTATGTGGAGACAAAATATTGTCCCCATCACAAAAATGGCAGATCCTGATCATGCAACCCCTCTCATTTCAACAGGAGCATGTATGAATTTACTCTGGCTGGTTTCAAGCAACACTGTACTAGATAAAACCTACTTTACTTACCGTGCAAGATTTCTTTGGGAATAAATCATGTTAATTGTATTATTATAGGTTAGCTTTTAAGAAAATTACCTCTCCAGGCTTATAGTGCTCACATGTAATATGTAACTCCCAACAATGACTCTAAATGGGATCTTGAAATTATACTTGATAATAATACTTGATATGCCATCTTTTTAATGTTTATAATAAAACAGAAAATGATCCTTCTCATCATATTTTAATTCTATTTTTAGGAGTTCTTAACTCTATTCTATCATATATTGCTTTTTCAACCAAACTAATCTGTATACTGAGCAGCCTGTACATCATAAACTGGATATTTCTAGCTACTTAATTATGTGCGCCAGGAATATAGTACTTTTTAAAGTTGACTTAATGTCAATTACATATAATATATCTATTAAGATAATAGAGTAACTTCTCTACCTAGAAATATGACAGAAACAGGACAAATATTACTAATAAATGGCTCATACACAGAGCAAAACCCCTTTCCCCTATCAAACTGGCTTGCAAGAATACATGATTACATGACATGTATTTTACTTATCCCTGTAGTTAGAAAAATTAAAATTATTGTGTTGCCCTTGTCTGACAGTGCATTATTCTTAAATTACAAACAGTACTGTATATCACTTTCCTAAAAGGTATGGAGAATAAAACAAATTAAAAAATTTTCTTAATTCACCAAAATTGAAAGTGTGATCTTAAGGAAGCACTTTCTTGTTAATAAAGGTTTAATCCATTATACACTGAACCAGTTATCACCTAAAAGTACTGTTCAATTAATGTGAATCATTTTAACTTTAAAGCCTGTGGCTGACAAATAGAATTTTGCCTGTTGATTCTGAATGAATGATATGTTTAAATGGCATGATTCTAATATAATTAGTGGAAAATTTTGACAAATGCTTTAATTTCTAATTCATTAATAACAATAGTTTTGTATTTTCCTACAATTATTCCCTGACTGAGGCTGTTGGTGAAATTCCAATGGGTTGGATTTATGAATGTTTCTACACGGGGATCTTATAACTAGGGTTTTCCACTGATTTGTTGAATACAGGATAATTAATGCAATTAAATTTACTCTCTGATTGATGTATCTTGAATGAAATCTATGAGCTTATATCATGCTTATCAAGCTAAGATGTCTGATCACAAAACTTAAGACCAAAGAAAATTGCCATTGTAAAATACATCACCTTAATTGGCCTGATCTTTGTATATTAAAACAGGTGGTGTTAATGAAATCAAATCCAAAATTAAAGTCCTTTAAATCATTGCCTTCTGGCTTATCAATAATTGGCTTCTTGTGAAAATACTGAAACCGATTCAAAATTATGCCTAAGTCATAAAAATACCCATACTACATGTACGATTAGTTTATATTTATGTGTACTTGACTAGATAACCTTGGTACACTGGATCTTGAAATAATAAATCTTATTAATACATGTAAATACTCCCAAATCTGTTATACTCCTATGTCATGATAGCCCCATAGCAGCTCTCCCTAGTAAGTGCATAATACAATTTTCTACTCAACATCCTATCCAATTTATACTTTTCTCAAAGACTTCAATTTCCAACCTAAGAGTCAGACACTAATTGTCTAGCAATAAAATTCCCCTTTATTCCCCAAAATTGAATGAATTGCATGTTTCTCCCCTATTTATGTGTTAAGAATTTGTATGTCCTAAGTTAATTTCAGTAATATTTTCAACCCTGGTGTTTTAGTATTCTATCTGATGTAAATATTCCATGAACTTTAAGCTCTAACCAATAAAATAAAATTATTAAGAATAGCTTATATGAATTATTTTCAGTAAAACTACTTATGTAAAGAAATGCTTTAGCTGAAAACAGGCAATCCACTGATAAACTTAAAATTCAGATATGTGTAAAAAGGCAGACACACTTTCAAGTAAACACAAGTATTAAGGTGCAATATTTTTACCAGTATATTTTGTTAATTGTCAAATCCCTTTTATTTAAAGTGGCTTTTATTTATTAACCTTGACAGTAGTTGAGAGAATTAGAATAATTGATATTACATGATCCAGTTACTTTTTTCTGGGTCACACAGAACACCTACATACTTACCATAGCTAAAAGAAGAGAATTACTTATTTAAGTAACTGGTTATAGAATACAGCAGATTTTTTTTTTATCATGAATTGAGCAATAATTAGTCATTTTCCTTAATTTACAAATCTAATTCCCTAATTTACCCAAACCCCAGATAAATAAAATTATCAATTCCTTTATTTCTAATGGTTATAGCCTTAGAAGTGAAGAATGCGTGAACAAGAATAAAATATCCCTAAAATGCTAAAGCGAGTACCCTCGAGTCAGCTTATACTGTCAAATTTATTATATGACTAATTAAACAAAGAAAAATAACTAGCATATAGCTCATCAAGAGCAACTGAGCTACCTTTGATAGGCAATAAATTTGATGAAATCTATGTGATTGCCAAAAGGAACCAAGTGGCAATTAGTTATTATACACTCGAGAAGCACTGAATTTAATTTCAAGAGTGCATTTTAAGTTCGAAATAAAGCATTGGCTTGTCCTGTTGGTTGATTGTGTTGTTTACTGTGGAGGGCATAATTTCCGCCAAATAGGAAATAAGCTTCTTCTGCATGATAATAACATAAAGCCTGATTTATGGCCAACATTACCCTTGTAACTTATAATATTTGATGTTTCCCTGTTAATCATCAAAGCTGTAACTGTTATAACTTTGCTTCTGAGACCCCCCCCCCCTTTGTGTTTTAAACAAAATTCATGCACTTTAATGCAAAATGCATTTTAAAAATACCGTTGTTGTATACACTGAGAATGATCAATTGAATAAAGCCTGCCAAAATTGATAGACACCGATTATAATGTTTTGATCAGTTTGACTGCTATATTAAGCCATTCTTTTTATATAGGATTTTTATTTTTCAATTGATGCACGATTTATAATTAATTTAAAAACGTATTTAAAAATATTCCTTAATCTGGTATATGTTTGCTTGTTAAACTAAAACATAAACAAGTTTTAATACAAATTACGCCACATGTATGCCGACATAGCAAATTTTGGAAAATTCAATCCAAGAAAATCTCGCATTTTTCCAAAAAAGAATAATCCATCCATGCATCTAATCATCAAATCAGATATTTGCCGATAATATTCAATTAAATATTTTAGAAACAATCGTGATTGAAAGCATATTTTTTAAAAGTTCTGTCTGCTACAAAATTCGTGTACCTTTCGTTTTTGGATCAAGGGCAAAGAGGGAGAATTTGAGATATCCCGATCCCGATCTAATTTATATTCTAGCTAACCCAACTCAAATAGCAGCAACAAAGTTTTCCTCATAAAATAAGTGCATCTATTCTTTAAATTAATAGATGCTATTAAATAAAATGCTTCCCTTTTTTATGGAAATCTTCTAATTTTACTAATAAAAGTTTTCATCCAGCATTCCACGAATCCGAGTGCAACTTGCTTTGTCAGAACAAGATACGAAATGCACTCTATAAACTCCGAATCGAAACGGTATAAAGTCGACTTCCGTGATACGGAAAAAAAATCAATGCGTATTTTTTAAAGTTATTACTCTTCACTTCATTTTTATTTCATCATCAATCGTCATTATTTTTCATTTCATTTTCAAATTAAAATTTAAAAGGATTTGCGTATTAAATCAAGCTCAATGATGCAACACATGCATGGATATCACGGCTGATAGTCGTGCGCATACCATAGATTTGGATTGTTTCCTGTTGAATGTATTTTTACTACAATTTCAAGTTAAATTGAATAAAATGTGCATATTATTCATTATAATTCAGCTACTTTTTATTATTATTATTTTTTTTAACAAAATAATAAAGTTATGTTAGATTTCGACTTAAAAAAACGGTTGTACATTTACACAGAATCGAGCAGATCTATCAATATTATTATCAAAGCTGAACAGGTTAACCAGCTAATATAAAATAATTAACGTCTAAGAGACACTGAGGGTGCTTGGGATTCCTCTACAAAGACATTATTACAGAAGCAGTATGTAGTCAAAACATGGGTGTGAAAAGTGTGAATTTCTGATGACGTCGAGATACTTGGAGTCGTCCGTGCGTGACGAGCGACCACCTGACAAACAATTAGGCAACAGTACAGCAGAAAATTGCCCCGATGTCGACATATATCAGGTAAATTTTGCAACTGGGACTGTGAATATATGTCGAAATAAGCGGGGTAGTCGACATTACCGAGGTCGACATATCAGAGTTTTTGCAAATTATTTGGACCGCGGACGGACGTCGACATATCCCAGGTTGTCGATATATCCGATGTCGAGATACCGAAGTTTACCTGTATAGATTTTTTGGAAATACTTTCAAATCTTTAGGGGCCTACGCCATCGATCTACAGTTTTGGTCGGATTTCAATTTTATTTGGCACATAAGTATGCTTCAATAAGAGACTTTTTCTGTTTTCGATTCTCATAGTTGTTTAAAAAGAAATTTCCGTGAAACGCATTCAAAATTCAAAATGCTATACCCCCTACAGTTTGGTCTGATTTTAATAACTCGGCAAGCAAGTACACTTCACCAAGATACATTATTGTTTGTTTTTTTTTTTTTTCGTCTTTTCCTTTCTGTTTTATTGTTTGATTTTAATGAAGGATGTTTATATAAAGTATTAAAACAATTGTGTAAATTCTTTTAAAATACTTCTCCTTCGACAGTTTTAGTCTGATTTTAACCTTGCCACAGAAAGAGACTTAATCAGGAATAATTATTCCATTTTATAATTGCTGTTGCAAAGTTATAAGTCCATGCTTTAGTTTTCTTTTCCTTTGTTTTAATGGACAGAAACTTCTGGTTTTCAGATAATGCATCTTACAAAAAGCACTGGACGATCATCAAAGTAATTTGTAGAGATGAAGGTATAATTCAAAGAGACTTTGTCAACGTTTCATTCCACCACGTAAATGGCGAGCAGATTGAGTTAGGTATGTTGAATGAACTTCAAGCTTCATAATTATACAAGACTTAGTGGGAATTTCTATCCCCTTGGATAAACTTCTGAATCAGTATATTAAGTACATGCAGATTGGCATATCATAGCATATTTTATGATCTTTCAAGCAGTTTTTATTGTAAAAAATTACAAAGTATGTTCTTTGATAAATTACTGTTTTAGACAAGAATTATACATATGCAATGCCCCATGATTTTTTTAATTACTGTGTATCATTATGTATTTGTTTTAAATTATATATTTTTTAAATAAATCGTTTATTAAAATTATGAAATTGATGGAGATAATGAAAAGTCGTCAAGCTTGAAAGTTAAAAAAACAAAAACAAAACAAAACAATACAAAATACACAAACACGGTCCTCCAAAACATCAGAGGTGGGATCAGTCACACCTGCCATGTGTTCCTTGTCATGATCGGTTGATAACTAAAAAAATCCGTCGTCAATGCAGTGTATTCAATAATGGACAAACAGTATGAAAAACGTCAGTCAGTATTTTACTGATTGTATTTGCTGACAAAGTCATTGTATCGACCACAGAACTTTTGAAAATTGATGATTACTTTAAATTAGACTGCTGATATGTTTGTTTCATCAACTTTGTGAGTAACTTATCTCAATTTAGAAATAGTTCACACGTAGAGCTTGCTCTTGCGTATCGGATCAACTGACAGATTTTAACCATATATTTGAAGGCGATGAAGGTATATTCCTGCATATCTATTGGAAGTTGACGATTGAACAGTAGAAGAATCATAATCCCTAAAAATTTTCAACGGAACTTAAATTAAGATTTTAATCACTAATCACCCACGTCCAAAGTACAATGTCTCAGTCATATTTTGGCCTTTGCTGCATTTATTTGACACTGATTATTGGTCCTCTTACTGAAAAAAGGTAAAATATTTCCTTCCAAAACTTAATAAGACGAACCAAAAACCTTTTTTCTTCAAACTTTTGGAATGATATAACAGAGATATATTAAAAACTTTTTAAAAAACTAGCAAATTATATCATTGAAAGATTATCATGCATTCCATATGGTTTATCTATTTCAGCCCATATTTACATCAGAATGTTACGACAAGAAATCATGACATTTTCTAAAGCAGCTGTTCCTGACATCTTAGAAATGAGAGGAATAGTCGCGAAAGCTTTGTATACAATCCAGGAATTTTACAGCAATACAAACTGGATAGAACTGCGTGGAAATGTTGTTTATGAGGATTTCGGTGCGTTATTTAGTTCTGATAAATGACTCAATTTTTGTCAGTAAGCTCTATATAATGTGACAAAGTTAAAGTTCAGGTACATTTACATCGGTATACTGTGTACACGGTTATTTTCGCCCCGTCTTATTTTCGCCCTATCACACTTGCAAACCACTTTGTCCCGTTTTAAATTCGCCCAGTCATAGTTTTGTTAAAGAAAGTATACTGTATTCTTTGAATTCGCCCAGTTTTAAATTCGCCCAAATGATAGAAGGGCGAAAGGGGCGAAAATAAAACAGGGGCGAAAATTTCCCTGTATACAGTAGATATTTTTACATGCAAAGGATATTCCTAAATGCAGTGATCACAAAGCGAAATATATTTGCAATAATTTAAGACCATAACATGTAAGAAAGTTTCGTGAAGATTGAGTTTATGAAGAAAAAATTTGCATCCAAGGAAAATTATCGCCTTCATGTTTTAAAAAACCATTACAGTCATAATATTTAATGATGTTGTTGTGAATGCTGCTCTGTTGTGCTAATGGGCTTACCCTTTATTTGGAGAGTCGTCTTTCCTTTTTTTTTTTTTAGGGGGGGGGGGGGTCTTTTTACGTGTTTAAAGGCCCATCCATTGTTTTTCAGAGGCATTAATATCATTGACAATTATTCTCGTTTCTGTAATTAAAACCGCGACCATTATACACCACAATAAAATCCTTCAAAAGTTCTGCTTTATGTCTATGTTTGCACTTATCTGAGATTCGAAACAACAATTCTGCTGGATAATGGGTTGAAGTCTTTGCTGGCTCATATATGGAAGTATGCAGATTTCGACATAATATCAGGGATAATTGAAAGGAATAATCCAACTTGTTGTATCTGTGGAATTTCAGGGCAAGACAATGTAACATTACTGGAGGTGGCGGGCCTGGAAGAGGATACGTGCACCAACTGTAATTATAAAGAAGGGTAAATAAGCATACAGCATCTGAACATTTTTCAAATTTCTTTTTTAAAAAAAGTATTTATATTTGTTATGTCTTTTTGATGAAGGCAATTTGAAACTAAAGATTTTTTTAACTTTGATTACAATGAAAGTTAAGTTTATGTTATGTACTCCCTAAGTTTAAGAATTAAAAAATACCTTGTCTAAAACGAAAATAAAATGTGTTTGTGAAACATTGATGCTCCAATATTATTGTGGGGGTTGAAATTTCTCAGATGCAAGTCAAACTCCAAAGGTCAAGGTCAAAATTCTTGGTTTCGATAGGAAGGTTTTGTCATTGGGAATAAACCTGTGAAATATAAAAGGCCGAGTTCTAACTGTTCAAAAGTTAGGGCCAAGGGCCACGCTATGGGCTGCCACGCGGCGGTATCAGTGTTTCACAAACATGCACATCATGCACATAAGCATTTGTCAGTTGGACCTTTTCATACAAATGATTTTGACAGAGATGAAGAATGGGGAAAACCCCTTTGTTTAAGTGACATTATACTTGAAACTAAAGATGTAACATGAAAGTTTGACCCATAAAAAGTTTCTATACATAATTTCCTTCATCTTTTTATTTAGTGTTTGAAATGCGCCCAGCAAAATATTTGATTAAAATAAAATGATCTTGACGTGCAAAACGAAAAAAAACTTTTGAAAATTTAATGAAAACATTATAAACATAGAATCATGTTTTAAAATCTTTTTTAGGCTTTCAATGTGTGACAACAACTTAGTTGCTGACAAATTAACAAGTGGCTACAAATCAGGACAAGAAGTAACAAAACCTTTCCGTGAGTCGTTAATCTATTTTTTTCAGAATTCCTACTCAGTCTTGATGCATGTATATAGAATTTCCACTTCAGACATAAAAATCCTTTGGATCTTAACTTCCCTAATAACACTTGAAGATGTGTTTATAAAACACTGATGTCAGCTTATGACGAAGATTGAAGTTTCTCAGATGCAAGTCAAAATCCAAGGTTAAGGTAAAAACTATTGGTATTCAAAGGAAGATATCGATCTTGTCACAAGAAATTCACCTATGAATTAGTACTAACAGTTCAAAAGCTATAGTCAAAGTTTAAGTTTTCTAAAAGTAGGTCAAACTCTAAAGTCAATTTTTTTTTACCAACTGAAAGGTCTTGTCACAGTGAATAAACATGTTTAAAAGTATGAGATTATATACCTCCGAATCTTCGATTACGGGGGCCTTAGAATGTACTACGGTAACACGTAAGGTATCTATAGTAAATCAAAGTTTTTAACTGTAAATCAAAGTATTTTCATATATCAATTTCATATGTGAATATGATTGTGTATATTTGTTTTAATTCCTGCAATTAATTTTCTGATATTAAAAAAAGTATTTTTTACAAATTTTCAAATATTTCTATGTCATTTTATGTAATTTATGATATAATAACGCTCTATATCTTAAAAAACTGCAGAATAAAGTTATAGTAGAGTACAGTTAACTTAAATAACTGTTATGTCCCCGTTATCGAAGATTATGGGGTATACAGCGTATATTTTGTCCTGTCCGTTTGGCCGTTGTTTTAATATTTTCACAGGTGTATTTCTTGTGACAATACCTCTGTTTGGGTGCCATTAAGTTTGATCTCTTGAGATTGGAGTAAGACTTGCTTTTTCAAAAAATTACCAAATTCTTTCCTCGGCCATAACATTCGAATATGTGCTGCTAAGGGTTTTCAAACTTCAAATATGTATTCCTTTTGGCAAGACCTTTCTTATCACCAATTACATTGTATAATCTTTTGTCCATTACCTTATAGTTTGACCAACTTTAAACAATCTTAATCTAAGTGTTAACTTCTGAACCGTTAGTACTTCGGCTTTTATATTTCACAGGTGTATTACTTCTTTAGATACCAACAATTTTAACCTTTTGGCCTTTACCTTGAAGTCTGACTTGCATATGAGATATTTCAACCTTCACCGTAAACTGCCATACGGGGGCATCATTGTTTCACAAACACATCTTGTTTTGGTGGTTAACATGTAGAAGACATTCGTTTTTGTCCTTTGTCCTTGTATTATTTATACAAATAATTGAATTAGTATAAAAATCAATAAATTTATCATCAGTTAATGATTCACATATTTCTGATGATTGTTTTCTTCAAAAACGTATGCAGGACAGGGATTAAGTGGTAAATGCAGTCACGGAACACAAAATGACGAAAGTCGATTTATGACTGCCACTGGCGGAATATACAAAGGGAGATCTGTTCAAAGCGAGGCTCCGCATAGCAACTTCCACAGCGCAGCAGCAGAAGCAGCCATTTCCGCTACACAGTACTTTCTAGTTGCTCCAGGTTGATGGCATTGAACATTAGATAAACAATACATGTAAAGAAACAATTTGTATATTTCTTTTTTTACAAACAGCAAACATAAATCTTACTTGTATGAAAATACATTTCTTCATTTATTTTCTTCAAATTTTAGATAGGGGGCTCTTAAGCCTCATGGGTGAGAATGTTTTCCGGGATGTTTTTGGAATACTAAGCAGAGAGGAAGTGGTAAAGACGACTTCAAGGTATCACACCGGTAATTGTTTTCACTATATGATTCTATATAGAATAAAAAATCGTTAAAAATCAGGTATTTGTTTATATGAAAAAATATTTAGCAGAAGGTGTTAAACATTACCTGTCACATTAGCTGACACCAAAAAACAGGGTACCCACACGGCATTTTCGGACTTTTTCCATCTGCAAACAGGGCTACCCTCAAATCCACGTGTTTTCACTGTGTTTATAAACACCTCGAGTGCACTACAGGAAGTAGCCTCCTATGCCATGAAAAAAATAGTTCCTGTCCAAAACCTTTCTTTATTCACAAAGTACATAAAATTTACTAGGCACAGGTACCAAAGTTGTAAAAATGGCATGGAAGAAAATAGAAAAACGCCTCAAAAGAAAAGAAAATTAATTCTATATATATGGACCTACATTTGACTAAGTTCATTTTGATTGGTCAATTACCGGTGTGATACCTTGAAGGACCTTTGAAGGTGTTCGATTTTTTCCATTTTTGCACCTGAGATTCATTAAATAATTGTCCCCAACATCCCTAAGTCTGGTGATCTAAATCCCCTTATTTCTGAAGATATGAAGCATTTATCTCCCTTACTCCAGAGCAGTCAAGAACAACACACACAGCACTCTGGAAGCAGTTTTTTGTGCATCTTTTGAAGCAGAATTTCATCATTAAAAGAATAAGCTTGGCAACCAATTTTTTATCCGTGGAGAGTATATGTTTTGTTCTTCACCACAAACAGAAAAGAGTTTACAAGTCTAAGACCATTATGTAATTATTACATAACAAAGTTGCATTTTCCCCTTCAAAGAATGAACAAAAATACAGAAATTGTTAAATACTGGGTTGATAATGAAAACTGTATCTGGTCAATTTATGTTCCAAATAAAGCCTAGGTATGTGTCTACAAGCTGCTGTGCAGAAGTTTATCTAAATGCTGTGTTGTAACTCAGGGCAGTCAAAATGATATCAGCATCTAGGGAGGTTCTTCACAGCTCCCACACTCCATTAAACTGGCTTTGATGATAAGAAACTGGAGACAACAATTCAGATGTAATTTATTGTTGTGATTTATGCAACTGGCTTTCTCTTAAGACACAAATTAGCCATGAAATTTCAATTTAACATGCATAATTATTCTCTTTTCATGGATTTATTCAGGAATTCCAAAGGTGTTTAATGAATTTCCATGATTTATGCAAGATTATATCTTTTTGTTTCAACAAATTTACATAAAAAAATAAACATTTAAATTTTAAAATATAAATATTAAACATTTTAATGAGTTTGAACACTTTTCTATGAGACAAAATGCATCACAGAGACCAGATTCAGGACATCCTCCATGATTCTTTGAGGTGGGTGGGTGTACAAAAACTGCTGATAAAATTTATAGGAAGTGATCTGAGAAGAAATGTGCACCTTATTAGCTGAATTATAGTTATTCTGATATTTCAATTATCTAAATATGCCAAATTTCTTCATCAGTTAAATTTGGAATTTATTAATATTTCAGTACAATGATATACTTAATAGATCATGCTCATATAAGCATCACTGACTGAGACTTTATTTAAAAGTGACAGTCAACACCTACATATAAATGAAAAAATAACAAAAAACAGTCTCCGATAAACTGAAAAAACATGAATGTCAGCTGCGAAAGCATAAATAAAGTCCTAAGAACCACAAAAGGCATGCCATGGTGCCAAGTGACATTCCGCACTACATGTATGATGCATGGTTAGAACTCTAAATAAGTATTATCATGCAGACCTTGACAGTATTTCAGGATTTTTTGGTCATAACCTTCCTTACTGTGAAAAATTCATAATGAATTTTACTTATGTAGCTTATGTATTAAGTTTATTAGACAGATCTGACTCATTTCATTATTTCTGTTCTTCCAATGCAGTAATGTATGTATCACTGGAGGTCTGAATAAATTATAATAAATCATGTGTCTGTAGAAATTATCATTCCGTGAAAACATTTTTACTTGTTTACATTTTATCGCAGTTGTCGCTTGTGCTAAAAATTCATTCGCAAACCTAGAATTAGTCTATTCTTGAAAAATCAGCTTTAACACCCTTTACCGCAAAGTCTGTAGACACTATAATTGACTGCGGTCAGCTGGTGCAAATAATGTTAAGTCATATAAAATGAAAAAACAATATTCTCTGACTTCTTTCCACATTTTAGATGCATAATGCTACCTTTTTAGTCATATTTTAAAGTATTGAGTGTAAAATATAACCTATTGTTAATTTTTAAACAGAAATCTGTGAAAAATAATGTAAATTCTAATTCTAATTTTAAAATTGTGTGTTTTCAAACAAAAAGTTAATAAAATCACATATTTTGTTAAAATATGCCTTTTAAAAATGAAAAATGTCTTTAATAAGGATTAAAATGATTTTTCACAATCACCTTCAAGGTATCACACCGGTAATTGTTTTCACTATATAATTCTATATAGAATATAAAATCGTTAAAAATCAGGTATTTGTTTACATGAAAAAATATTTAGCAGAAGGTGTTAAACATTACCTGTCACATTAGCTGACACCAAAAAACAGGGTACCCACACGGCATTTTCGGACTTTTTCCATCTGCAAACAGGGCTACCCTCAAATCCACGTGTTTTCACTGTGTTTATAAACACCTCGAGTGCACTACAGGAAGTAGCCTCCTATGCCATGAAAAAAATAGTTCCTGTCCAAAACCTTTCTTTATTCACAAAGTACATAAAATTTACTAGGCACAGGTACCAAAGTTGTAAAAATGGCATGGAAGAAAATAGAAAAACGCCTCAAAAGAAAAGAAAATTAATTCTATATATATGGACCTACATTTGACTAAGTTCATTTTGATTGGTCAATTACCGGTGTGATACCTTTACCTTTCGTCACTGATGTTACCAGCTCCATGGGTGATAACTATTCAAATTTTAGATAAAGTTGTGAATACTGTAGTGAATTCTTTTTTCCCAATCTTTGCAATTTTCATATCAATATTGACAGCTTTCTTCTTTGTGATGTCCAGACAGAACTCTGACTTTTAATGAGCATATTTAATTAAGATCACTATTTTTATAAATCTTTTAAAAGTAATAAATTGTAAAGAATTAATAAAATTTCATTATTTTTTTCCTAACTTAGATTTTGAAAGCATTTTATCAGAAAGACTGTATCGGCCATTTTCAATATTGGTGGCCATATTGGATATTTTGCTGCCATCTTGGATATTTTTTACCTGGCATGGAAACAGAAAATCAGGGCTTGCATAGACCTTGCCGAAAATATATAGTTTGCCATACTTCCAAATAAAATTAGACTTGTTACTTAAAAAACTACCTAGATTTAATGGATTTTTCTTCCTTTTATGTGCCATCAATAGGTACTCTTTAATAGTTAAATTTCATTACATAAAATAGCAGTATTCACAACATTGATAATTTCAAAACTTCTGTTCTACTTGGAATATTTTCACCAAGTAAAGTTTTTTATATTTCTGAATGTGTCCATGTTTGTGCTAGAATATATTTATTTGAATATATCTCATCGAAAATTTATACCTGAACCCCCTAGCAGAGAAATAAATAACCACAATTAAAAACACCGACTCAAAGGTTAAAAGTTTATTAAATCGAACTTCTAATGGAAAATACATATCTATATGTATACGATTTATTGTTACTATGATTATTATAATTCTAAAATCATAATGATACACAGTACTGTTTTAGGAATATTATAAAGAATAGATACTTGCTTTTTGGCTTGTATAATAAGTAATGAATTTTATTTTTGAAATTTGGAAGAGATTGTCAAGTTCGGTGCTCCATTCAAATGGTGCATTATGTTTGAGTAGCTGTCGGAAAGGAGTCATCTTGTCTGCCATGCTGAATGCATATGAAACTTGATTAACAAGTCCAAACCAAGAGCGTACGTCAGTTATGTTTTGAGGGGTTGGGAAATCCATGATGGCATTGAAGTATTTCGCGCATGGACGGACACTGTTTGAAGAGATTTCAAAGCCTGCAAAGTCAACAGTGTCTTGTGCAAACTGGAATTTCTCTGGATTGAGGGTAATGCCATTTCGTCCACAAATGTCTAGCCACTGTGCGACCTGAAAGAAACTGTCCTCAAGGGAATTGGCCCAAAGCAGAACATCATCAATGCATTTAGTTTTGTTTTGTATGTGTGCAACGATCTCGTCATATCTTCTGGTGTAGCCGTCGCCGGAAGCAATATATCCCTGTGGAGCAGTCTTGTAGCGATATCGGCCCCAAGGTGTTATGAATGTTGTAAGATGTCGGTCATCTGGATGGATGGGAACACTGTGGTATCCATTCCAGGCATCTAAAACTGATTTCCTTGTGTCGTGAGGGACAAG
>PRKT01000375.1:139699-154337 GCA_003671525.1 Saccostrea glomerata | reverse complement strand
TAAAATCTTCATTCTAATCATTCTGCCCCCCCCCCCCCCCACCATTTCCTCGTCAACAACCAACACCTAATAGAACCAAGGAATGACAATATAAAATAAAATCTACATATACTATAAATCAATAAGTAAATATAGGTACAAGTACATTTCTTAATTTTTTTAGTTCTATCCAGAAAATACAGTTAATGCAAAACATAAAATTAAACATATTTCTCTGATTTAAGCCGCGTTCTTTTTTAAATTTTATCTGATATTTTTTGCACTTTTATATCAGCGTATCATGGAGGTACATGTATTTCCTTACAACTGAAATTGCTATGAATTATCCACCAAAGGAAGAGAATTCTAATATTAACAAACTCCATAAATCAAATAAAACTGTAATAAATGATGTGAAAAAGAATTCTTTTTGTAAACTGTGTACATTATTGATTAATAACAATGTTATGCCTATAATCACAGTTGCAAAAATCAGCGGGAAAAAAACAAACGTCGCTATTGTGACGTCACATAACGCTGCTTTGACGTAGAACGACATAGGTCCCCCCTTAAGAATCATAATGTTGTTCAAAATCATGCAATCGTAGATATTAATAATAAAGTAAGATAATTTATAAAGAATGATCTAAAATGATGAAAACCCTTAATAATTTCAACCCAACAACTTGAATTACTAGTAGGTTAAGATTTTAATCACTAATCATCCACGTTCAAAATACAATGTTTTAGTAATAGTTTTGGTCTTAATAAGACATGCATTTATTTTACACTGATTAATGGTCCTCTTACTGAAAAATTGGTAAAATATGTCCTTCCACAACTTCATAAGTTGCCGAACTGTAAAACTTTTTTTCTTCAAACTTTTTGAATGATATGACAGAGATGTATTTTAAAGTAAAAAAAAAAACCTAGCAAATTATATAATTGAAAGAATTATCTCAAATTTAAGCTTATCATGCATTCCATATGGTTTATCTATTTCAGCCCATATTTACATCAGAATGTTACGACAGGAAATCATGCAATTTTCTAAAGCAGCTGTTCCTGACATCTCAGAAATAAGAGAAATAGTCGCAAGAACTCTGTACACAATCCAGGAATTTTACAGCAATACAAACTGGATAGAACTGCGTGGAAATGCTGTTTACGAAGATTTTGGTATGTTATTTAGACCTGCTAAATGACTCCATTATCATTATTATTATAATGTGACAAACTTAAAGTTCAGGTACATTTACATCGGTAAAGATATATTTTTATGAAAGAATGAAAGAGGATGTGCCTCCATGCAGTGATTACAAAGCGAAGTATATTTGTAATAATTTTTGATCGTGACATGTAAAAAATAAATTTTTACAATTAACGAGGCCGGGTCTGTTCAAGACGTCCATGGATATTATACTTAAAACTGATGACATAACTTCCCAAGAAACATACTAGCAATCTAAAAATTGCTATTTATGCCGAAAAAAATTGTACGCACCGATAATTCATCAGCAAAGATATGTATTTATAGCGTAATATGGCAATTTTAGAGGTATTTGGCTTCAAAAAAATAAACTTAGTAATTACTACAAATGTACCTAGACCAATCGAGATGGTGAACTTTTTTGAAATTTCACAATTTGGTGACGCTTTTACATTTACTTTCATTTACTTGAATGAAAAAAAAAAATCCCTAGGGCAGAAGTACAAAAAATATGGGAAAAAAATGTAATAATTTGGCGATTTTCCAACAAATTCCCATAGGGTCCAATAGTAAAGTTTGACAACATTTAAGATGGCCCACTAAGAAATCGGGGTGGTAAACATTTGATGTTTCAATCCTAAAACAATTAATATAACAGTAAAAATTAATTATCAAAAAATTATCAAAATCCCTAGGTCAGAAATAATTAGACTTGGCCTCGTTAATATTACCTGAAAGTTGAGTATATGTAGAAAGATAGACATCTACTGAATATTATCTCCTTCATTTCTTGATAAAACCCTTACATTTTCAATTTTTGATGATGATTCTGCGAATGGTGCTAATGGGTTTACCCCTTTTTTTTTGGAGGGCCGTGTATTTTTATTTGGAGGGGGCTGCCCGTTTTATGTAAATCGCGGCCTAACCATTGTATTGCCAGATACACCAATAGCATTGACAATTACTGTTTACTTATTTCTGGAATTAAAACCGTGACATTCACCACTGACAATGAAATCCTTAAGCATGGTGTTTTATGTTTGCATTTCTCTGAAATACCCCCCAACACCCTTTAAGTTTGCTGAATAATGGGTTTAAGTGTTTGCTGCCCCATATATGCAATAAAGGATGCAAAATTCGGCTTAATGTTAGGTATAATTAAAAGGAATAATCCGTCTTGTATCTGTGAAATTTCAGGGCAAGACAATGTAACATTAGTAGAAGTGGCGGGCCCGAAAGAGGATACGTGTACCAACTGTAATTATAAAGAAGGGTAAATAGGCATATTGAATCTGAATATTTATCAATTAACATTATTGAAAAGTATTTATATTTGTTGAAATTTTTAGATTAAGGTACCTGTAACTTGGGACTGATCATTTTTTTAAACACTTTGATTACAATAGAAGTTAAGTTTATGAATTGTACTTTCTTTGCCTCATATACATGTATGTTTAAAGAATTAAAAATACCTTGTCTAACTTGTAAAACAAGGTGTGTGTGAAACACTGATGCTCCTGTATGACAGCTTATTGCGGGGGTTGAAATTTCTTAGATGTAGGTCTAACTCCAAAGGTCAAGGTCTAAATTCTTGGTTTCGATAGGAAGGTCTTGCCATTATGAATACACCTCTGAAATATTAAAGCCCGAATTCTAACTGTTCAAAGGATAGGACCAAGGGCCATACTATAAGCTGCCACGCGGCGGTATGATCAGCGTTTAACAAACACATTTTGTAAGATATGCATTTGTCAATTGGATCTTTTCATACAAATTATTTTGAAAGAGATGTAAAATGAGTAAAATCCGTTTGTTTAAGTGACATATTACTTAAAACTAAAGATGTATCATGAAAGGTTTGACCTAAAAAAGTTTCTAAACATAATTACCATCAACTTTTTATTTAATGTTTGAAATGCACGCAGCAAAATATTCGATGAAAATGAAATGATCTTGAAAAGCAAAACGAAAAAAAATCCGATGAAAGTTGAATGAAAACATTATAATCATAGAATCATATGCTTTAAAATCTTTTTAGGCTTTCAATGTGTGACAACAACTTCGTTGCTGACAAATTAACAAGTGGCTACAAATCTGGACAAGAAGTAACTAAACCTTTCCGTGAGTCTTTAATCTTTTTTTGTATAATTTTGACTCACTTTGTTATATGTATATAGTATGTCCATATCAGACACAAAAAATCATTTGTATCATAACTTTCCTAATAACAAGACGTGTTTGTGAAACACTTATACCACCGTATTGCAGCTTATGGCGAGGATTAACATTTATCAAATTCAAGTCAAACACTCAAGTCAAGAAGGTCAAAATTGTTGGTATCTAAAGGAAGGTTTTGTCTCAAGAAATTCACCTGTGAAATTTGAAAGAGTTAGTACTTTTAAATGGTTCAAAAGTTATGGTCAAAGTTTCTTACATGTGAACCAAACTTTAAAGAAAAATTTTTGGCAACTGAAAGGTCTTGTCAGTAAATACACATGTAAGTATGTAAGCTCTAGCACCAAACAACAGCCAAAAGTAATGGCTACGTTTAAAAACATTCGGAAATTTTGGTAAAAGTGGATCAACTCCAAGATCAAGGTCACGAGGTCAAGTTTGATGGTACATGTACCTAAAGAAAGATATTTACCTTGGTTTTAACTTTTGAACAGTGATTATTTTTGTTATTCCTTGTATTCCAAGATGTATTCCTTGTTACAAGACTTAACTCTTGGCCTTGACGTTTGGGTCTGACTTGCGTTTGATAAATTTCAACCCTGACCAATATTATAAGCTGCCATACTGGGACATCAGTGTTTCATAACATATCTTGTTTTGGTGGTTAAGATGTAAAGACAGTCATATAGTCCTTTTTTATATTATTTATACAAATAATTGAATAAGTATAAAAATCAATAATTTTATCATCAGCTTAATGAGTCACAAATTTCTGAAAATTATTTTCTTCAAAAAACGTCAGGACAAGGATTAAGTGGAAAATGCAGTCACGGAACACAGGATGACGAAAGTCGATTTATGACTGCCACTGGCGGTATATACAAGGGAAGATCTGTTCAAAGCGAGGCTCCGCATAGCAACTTCCACAGCGCAGCCGCAGAGGCAGCCATTTCCGCTACACAGTATTTTCTTGTTGCTCTAGGTTATTGACATTGAACATTAAATAAATAATACATTATAAAAGAAACTTTTGGTATAGTTCTCTTTTTACAAATAGCAAACATAAATCTTACTTTTATTAAAATACATTTTTTTTCTTCATATTTAAGATAGGGGGCTTTTAAGCATCATGGGTGAGAAGGTCTTCCGGGATGTTTTTGGAATACGAAGCAGAGAGGAAGTGGTTAAAACGTCTTTAACTTTCGTCATTGATGTCACAGGCTCCATGGGTGGTAACATTAGAGAGGTCATAAAGGGAACGCAGAAAATAGTCAGTGAAGCTAGAGATTCTCAATTCGTGCCTGGAAACTACATTCTCGTCACATTTTCTGATCCTGGTTGGTTAACTGAATTTACATCCGACTTTAACTCTCTTTTTCTGTAAGCTCTTCTGCATAAAAATATGTAGATTTTCATGAAAATTGAATTATAAAAACTGGTTTCGTTGTAAATTTAATATAGCATGATTACGGCCTATAGATTGATTGATAGCTTAGACGAAAGAACGTAGAAATAACAAACAGTATTAAAATTTTGAAAAATCAAAAAACAACTCTGTGAATAGCCAATTCACATGGACCTCTGAAACCAAAGAGGAGATCAGGTGCCTAAGAAAAGAAAGCATCCCCTTTGCGCCATATGTATTGATTAATAGACGGAGCTTTCCATAGTGAAATATAGTGCATATATAAAAACAAAGGTCCATAAATTATTGTGAAACATAGTGAAATATAGTGCATATATGAAAACAAAGGTCCATGAATTATTGTGAAACAATTCATCTAAAATAAGACCCAATGATAAGTTAATTTAGATAGCAAGGTCATTGTAACAAACATAGAACTTAACGAAATGCTTACATTTAGTAGGTTGTTGAAATCTCAATAACATCACGAGCATTAGTTAATTAAGAAAACGTCGTCAGTGAATGTATATCTAAATGTCGATCAAGTTGAAGGTAACATTTTTGTAAGGAGTTAAGGTAGGGGCTTAGTTGAGCATGTACTGGCAAAAAATCTTTTGAAGGATTTATATGAAATTTTGATATCCAGTATAGATAAGGTAGATCAAACTCCCCTTGGTGACTGCTGGTACTAGTTTGTTGAATATTGTATATTTACTTATAGATTCGTTGACGACTGGTAGAAAAACGACAGATCCACAAACTATGATAACATGGCTTCAGAATCTGAAGGTCAGTGGAGGTGATGACTGTCCCGAGTATGCTTTGACTGGATTGTTAAAAGGTACGAAGTCAATTCAGGTTCATTAAATACGTTTCAAATAAGGGTTTTTCGGATGGATATCAAAACGATATGCACAAATCCAAAACGGAAAATAATATATTAAATATGAATTAAATATGTCTAAAAGTAAAAAAAAATTAATGTTAAATTAAATGCAATTTTATTTTTAACACTTCTGCAATAAAATTTATGTGCTAGGACTAATTGACTTGGTTTATATTAAAATGACCTACACTATTGGATCCATTTTTTTAAATGAAAATACTAAAAGGGCATTAATTCGTAAATGACTTTGAGTGAACTCAAAGTATAATATTTTTGAAGTGAGGTGGATTATTTCGATGTATAGCGTTTCTCTATATTATCTACTGTTAATACCCAAGTACGGTGATGGCGGAATAGAGAGAACACTATGGTAAAATAATCCGCTATTTATTAATGCCCGCAGTTAAAATATACAATAATGACGGAGCTAACAGAGACACGTCCGTTCTCTGCAGCATGTAACAGAAAAGAGAGCGAGGATAGGTATACGTCACGACAGGTGCTGTGACGTATACCATGTGATCGGAGGCAGCAGGGCAATTCGTGCCCAGTACCTCCAGGAACACCACAGATGGATTGAATGCTGTATAATAAAATCCTATTCGTAATCATTGAGTCCCATAGTCTTTTTAAAGTATCATCATTTTTAAAATTTTTTTTAATATGTCTTGTTTCTTAGGGATAGAAATGTCGAATAAAGATTCGAAGATTTACATCTATACTGACGCAGACGCAAAAGACGAAGAATTACTTCCTCAAGTGAATGCGAGAGTGAAAGAAAAATCCGTAAAGCCTATATTTATCCTGACTGGACAATGTTCTTCAAGAAAGAAAAGGGATATTCAAGGTAGATTTTAGGAGATGGATAAGAATTGCTGAATTGCTTCAAAATGGAGATGAATTATAAAAGAAATCGAATCTTAAGCATCTGATAAAAAATGTAGAATAGTGATAAGTATCCTATTGGTTTTCATTTTGACCCCTTACTTTTCAGTCAAGTCTTTCGAAAAGTTAGCTGTTGAACAAGAACAAATTTACCGTAAGAAAAGGTCGAGCTTGTCGGTGTTTCAGGCAATAGCTGAAAAAGCTGGAGGTAAAGTCATTCAAACAAAAGTGGAGTTACTTGGAGCAATTGTGGAGAAGGAAATTAAGGTTTCATTTTCTTTAACGTCTATTAATAGAATTAAAAAATTATGCAATGCCTTTACTTTAATAAGGTGTATGTGTATTGGCATTGGCTTTCGTATTTCACTGTGCCATCCTGCATGTATACCCATGTATGTAGTTCATCTGGCAACTAATCGAGAAATTATATGAAAGTTATGACTGATTGTTTGTTCATAAAGAAACTTTATCATATACGACCCCCCTCCAAAAATAGGGTTAACTTTTTTTGTCAGGTGAGTTATCAAAAAAGGTTATAGCCAAAGTTCAAGAATTTTTTCTTGAGCCCCATAGAGACTGGGTATCTTTTAAAAATGACGTAAAGTTCTACCCGGCCCTCTATTTATTTTAATGCGCGGATTTGCTTCGTAATCCTCAAATATTTATTATCTATTAAAAGAGTGTAATTTCTGGCTTTTTATGATACTTTGCTCCATAATGTTCAATAATACAATTATAGTACTGATAGGGCGAAAATATAACATCTACCACCGATCTTACAATAGTCAATATTACCTACATGCTACTTATGTACTTCTTTTTTACTTTTCTTGATTGATAAAAAGGAACTTTACTTGAATTCATTATTTTGAGAACATATTTAATCAGTCCACAAGATTTTTCTTATCTAATTGATTGTCAGTCTTTCATATCTTCTAAACCGTTTTCTTTGCTAAGTTTCTTGCATATTTCCTGGAAAATACCATCTATTTATTGTCCATATTTTTGAAAAAGATTTGTCCTACAACAAATAAGAATTTTATTTTTCAAGATCGTGAATTTAATTATGAATGCTTCTACAGAGTGAAACCAGTTTAAGATACCATAACAAATTACATGTATATTTGAAAATTGTTTATGAATTAATGTTGACGAAATTTTTACTACACATACTTTCAGGAGACGTTCCCATCATCCAATGTTTTTGTAACATGGTTTTTGATTCCTGACAGATCCATGTCCAATGAAAATTATAGCATTCCTATTGACAACGGCATCAACACATTAAAGATATTTATTAAGAATGTTTCAACAGAATCCGAGTTTTCTCTGTTTTATCCCAACGGTATGTTTTTCATTAAACTTTTAAAAAAACTATACATGTAATTCTTTACAAGCATAGAATATACGGTATTTGAAGTAGAAAAGTTCAGCATTAAAAGATGCTGGAGATTCAAATAACTTTTAAAATTCTGTTTCGACTCTACGTAAACACATTGCTTGTCAAGTGTCTTTAAAGATTTCAAAGTAAATCAAAACAAAAGCTGGATTTTATCTATTTCTAAGGTTAGTATTAAGTCCTGTTATGGGAATTCATATATTTTAAGAAATCGAAAAGGAATATTTGATAAATTGACACTACTCATCTCAATTTGAGAAATAACTCACTAAATTCTTTGTTTCATGATGTGATCAATCGATTGGATTGCTGAAATCGTTTATGCATAAATTATCACGCGATTGAACATCGTCATGGAGCAAGACAATATGACAGTTATTCCTTATATTTACAAGCTATTGAAATTGCAAACCACTTGCTCTAAGTCGTGCTTCTCTCTCTATTCGTCCTTCCCTGCACGTGATTTTTTTTAATCATGCCTATCGATGAACCAGTTGATATATATAGTGATAAATAACATGTACTATTTGTAATTTTGTCTCGGACTAACACATTGGAAGTGAAGATATACAATGACTGCAAGAAATTTATACTGACTGCAAATATGCAAAAACGGTGTCTATAGCTCTAATACATCGTATGGCACTACAAAATGTGATAACAAAATTATTATCATCATCAACATGCACATTTTTTGTTTTTTCTCACTTCCCCTACTTGACCCATACATTAAATTGTTGAATATTTTTGAACATCGATTTTAGTGCAAAGTAACCAAAATAAACATCAGACCAATTTTCATAATTTAGGTCACATACAGTGTAGTCAGAAAATTTTTGCATATTATGTTCTTATGCGTTTCTTTTTCCTTTCAGTATATAACCTTTTCTATGCTGATTAGTTGAGGGGCATAGTAAAATCAGTTAATCATACATACTCAAAATACATATGGCTTTCGATGTATATTTCAATTTGTACTATTTTCACATCCACAGTCCCTGACATTACATTAAAAAAAGACATCACATATCTTAGACCCATTTTGAAATTGAAAATACATGTACAAAGTTTTTCACAAAAGATGAAAAAGAATGATATCTATTGTTTTTGCAATTGCATACTTCTTTAAAATCTACTGTAGAGTTTTTGTATTTCAAAACTCTTCAGATAATACTCTTGAGACATATCAACATTAAAACCTTTTCTATATTATATAGGTTCAGAAGTTATGTTTTCACCTCCAAAGATGCAGCAAAACATTTTAGACAATTTTTTGACAATTTCCATTCGGGTAGGTACTTGAAGTCCCATCAGATGACATTTCAGTATTATAAAAAGCATTATAAGTATGTAGACTTTTTATCTTTTAAAAGGATCCAATGTATGGTACATGGATACTGAAAAGGAATTCGATAAATGCCTATGTTGTGAACGTGACTGCTCAGAGCCCATTGGACTTTTCAACAAGTATTTTAGAACCTAGCACGGGTGGAAACTCTTTCCAGTTGTCTGGGAATCCAATAAAGGGTAGAGTTTCTTGGAATACTTCACTAATTAAAAGATACTATGGTTACATCCGTAAACATAATAATACATTTTATGAAAAATCGATCTTAATCAACTTTTGAAACTTTTCTATGATATTTTTGTGCTCCTGAAAGGGGAATGTAAATCTAAAAATGTACATAAATAATTCAGATTTATTACAAAAGACTTAATAATAAGTTGATTGAATTTACTGATGAAAATGTGGATACTTTTTTATCTTTACAGTTCAAAATTTGAATTACTATCATAAGCCCATTTTTTCTTACACCTGGATCCCTTTTGAAAATTATTGAACAAGTATATAGCTTATTGTAGTAAAATATAAACTGAATAGTTAATTAACTTTTTTGAAGTTATGGCATTTTTAAATTAGCTAAGTCAGAAATATATTGTTAATTTTGAATTCGCAGAGGTTTTTATTTTATCCTGAGAGAAAGCTTGCAAACATTTTTTTCAATTTCAGGGCACGATTACCTGCTTGTTGTTGATATTCAAAATCTTGACTCAAATTCCTCATGCAGCATGGTTTGTCTTCTAGATAATAACGGAAACGTCGTAGTAGAGATTCCATTGACAAGAATTGCTATGACGGGTATTGCTAGTTTTATAGGTGACTTTAGACCTTTGAATGAGGTAATATTTTTTTCAATTTTTTTGATTTTTAAGTCTTTTTTAAAAGCTGGATATAACTTCATCTCCGTCTTATTTATTTTTGTTTTAAAGAACAGTATATTCAGAGGAAAATATGATATAAAACTGTTATCAATATAACCTTGCAGTATGCATTATTTTTTAATTAAGTCAAGCTACGTACAAATTAGAGGAACTGATGAATTCGGGAACGAATTTTTGAGAAGTCAAAAATTTCCAATTATACCCGTCTCCATTCACCTGCGTATTTTGCCTGTTCTCGGTAAGTAAATTAAAACTATTTTTTTTAAATAGAACTAGAGATTTACCACTTTGGAAAAATACCCACAGTAGTTTCAATTAAGAAAGAAAAAATTAAAAAGGAAAAAATAGAATTTTTTAATGTTTTATTTCTATTTTATCCCTACTTTCATCCAGATTTAACAATATTTAATTAAAATGAAATTGTTCAGATATCTGTCTTTTATTTTAAAAACACATTTTACACTTTTTACAGGAGATTTAAGACTGAACGAGGGTAGAAATATTTCTTTTACCTTAACTAACACGGGAAACACGACTGTAAATTTCACAATAACAGTGTTGGATAAAAAGTCAACTACAAACATCAGTGTACAATCAAAGAGTTTAGATGCTGGTCAAGTTTACAGTGGAGCTGTTTCGATTACTCCAAAGTCACTAAATCCAATGTGAGTAAATTTGACATCACGTCTTGCTAATCGTTTCATTGTCATTTTATGTTAGGTTCCACCTTTACATGTAAGTACACTTAATAATAACATATAAACTTGATTTGTTTTTTAATTTAATTTTTTTTTTAAGATTTAAAAGTATTTTATATAAAATATAAAGACAACAACCCCGATAGAAAAGTTAGATGGTATATAATGATCGGGGCGCCCGTCTGTCCGTTTAGCTGTCTGTACGTCCGTCCGTACATGTATGTTACGCTTTGGGGTACTTATCTCTTATTCGCATCTCTTATTTTACCACTGAAAGAAACTTTTGTAGAATCTTTGTTACATAGTACTATTGTGTACTTTCTATTTTTACTTTTTGATCTGACTCATATTTTGAGTGCCCCATAGCAAAACATGGACACTGCCATTCTTTCTATAATATTGAAAGGTACCCATCTCTTACATAAATTTAATGATCTACTTTTATAGATTCGTCTGCCGTTTTGAACCTCCTATTTTACATCTTGATTTTACAATTATTTCGGATCTCCCACAGCAAAACATGAACTTCGCCATTTCTAGTTTTACGAATAATGTATGCTAGCTGACTGCATTTAATGCAAAGATATACTGAAAAAAATAAATATTTAATTTAAGGTAGAACTCCGAGTACTCAATAAATTTCAACATGCCTTCTTTGATAGATTATTACAATTTTCTGTTACTCTGGAAAACTACACAAGCGTCATTCAAACGGAAACAAGGAGATACTTTGTAAGTATAGCTTAAAATGATAGAGTAGTTATTTTGCACTGAAAAAGCCTTCATTAAGTTGAATATCTTGATTTTTGTATGCTGTTATTTTCGTGATATTGTAACAATTCATCTCTTAAGTTGTAAAGAATTTTATGAAAAATGAATTATACCTGCAAAGGTTTCTAGAGTATTTGTCATAGAAAGAAAGAATTCGAGTCATCAGACGACTATGACTCAACAAATCAGTAAATTTCTCGACGTTAGCAATTCTGTTTAATTAAAAAATTACATAAAGTCGATAATATAGAAATTCTTTTCTGTTCTTGCTTCTCATTTTTGATTCTGTAAAAGCAAGAGTTTAAAGTACAATGTATATAATTTTGACAGTTACTGAATACTTAAAAAACTAAACTATAATAGTTAGCATATCACGGTAAATACTATATTTTTATTCTTTTCATGATATAGGTGTCAGATACACGAAGAGCTCAGTGTACGGTATCAAATCCTCCGGGAATGTGTCCCATTGAATCACTGAACACAGGAAACTGTTCCACCTATAACTGGACAGGTTTGGTCAAAGTATCGTCTGCCACGATACGACTGTCCGAAATCAGGCTGTCCAATTATGACGTGGTTCTGGAACACTCGAATCTCTCTGAAGCAAACTTCTCTCTGCCAATATCAATCAGGTTATGCTGGATATTTTGTGACAGAACTAAAAAATTCTTCGAAAGAAACCTGTTATGACAAAAATAAACGTAAAAAAATAAATTCAAATTCTAAATTGCTTTCATATTCGTATGCCATTTAAGATTAGTTAGAATGAATGCGCTGTTTTTTCTTTGATAGAGGCCATTGCTGTGTCCAGTCTGTAGTTTTAACCATAACAGACAAGAACGGCTATTTTGACCAATGTAACTTTGTCTTGTCTACACAGCCTTTGGTTCTTGCCCCAAATATAACCACAATACAAGATGAGACAACTAAAAGCGAAAAAGAAAAAAATGAAAGGGTATGTTTTCTCTTAAACATTTATTACTATGATAGAAAATTAAAAAAAAATATCAAGAGCAGTAATGGAGTTGTTAGTGCATCCTATGTTCTCTAATTATAAAGTATAATGAAAAAGAAACATTACCTTACTGTCGTGTGATATGCTTTTGACAAATATTTTGTTGTCACCTAAGAAATGAGGTTTTCAAAAGAATAGTCGATGTTAAATATATCCATTTTCAGCTCAAAAATGTCCAGGTTGTAAAATGTTGAACAGGCAAAAAAGAAAATAATATAATTCTGCATGATTCGAAATTTAATAATTGAAATCTAACTGATATAAAATGTTATTTGGTGTTCTCTCATTTTTTATTTCGAAAACAAAGATTAAAAAGCATTCGATAGCCAGAAAATTTAATAATCATGATGAAAAACACAGACTCCAAGGTAAAAAGCTCATAAAACCGAACCTCTAATAGAAAATACACATCTACGGTTACCGTATATTGTTACTTATTAGACCCTATGTGTATGGGAAAATGCAGAATAAATGCTTGATTTTTCTCTTGGACATTAATAAAAGTTTTTTTTTATTTCACAGGATGAGCCAACAGATGACTTGAAGATAGTAGGTATAGTGATTGGATCTACTGTAGGAGGAATCATCCTCATTGTAATCCTTGTCATCGTAATCTACAAATCAAAGACAGGAACTTTACATAAACAGTCTTATCAGCTGGTGCGGAAAAAATAGTTAAAATACAATAGAAAAACATACAATTTTGGAATAAACTGGTGATTCCCAAAGGATATTTTTTTGTATTAGATTTGTCTTGTGTTGTCTTTTATTTGTCTATGTTATGTTTTGTCATGGTTAAATAGCCTTTTTTTTAATCAATAAAAAGTTATCACAGTATATAAGACTCTCATCAGAGAAATTTAACTCTTCGCTGTTTTCATTGAACAAGATTTGAAATTTAGGTATTGTGACATAAACACTGTCGGGTATCCGCGCCGGTTGTGACATGTTTGGATGCGGTGAAAATGGCGTAAAATGTACAAACGGGGAATACTGTATACCTTTTCCGGGTCTATATTTTGGTAAATATTAATTTTTTTCTCAATTTTTTATTGAAATTCTATAGGTATCTGGTTAATTTAAATGATGTGTTTCAATTCTGTTTATAAAGTTCATTAAATAACTCGTTGATGCACTTTTTTATCGATGCACTTGAAATTTATACCCCTTTATTAAGTTTTAATTCGTGACTGTTAAAATAATATCAAATATATTTAAAATCTGAAGTAGCCAAAAGAAAGAAAAATCATTTTACATTTAAGATATTAAAAGTGTAATTTATGTCCCATACAAGAAATGTATTTAAAAACCGTTTTATTTTATGTACCCATAACAAATATAGTACGGTTTGGATGATGGGAGTGTTCTGGTTTGGATGCAAATTCAACATCTATATGTTACGGTTTGGACGGTCTATAGTTTCAAATTTCTGAATCCTATAGAGCTATGCGAACCAGTTTGCTTATTTAATATACCCTTACGTGAAGGAAATGGCGTTTATGATAACATATATATTAGTATCAATTCATAAAAAATTTTCACAGGCACATAAGAAGTCGCCTATCCCTTCTTTATACATTGTTTTTACAGTTGATTTCATATAAGAATGTTGAATCCCCTTTTCTCCGCACGATTTAAAGGAAAGTTTTCGATGCTACGTGTCTGATAACATAAAATAAATGTGTGGGAGAGAACGGTCCTTCGAATAAGACAATATAAGGCGAGGTCCCGTGTCGCAGTACGTGCTGGCTCGAAAAATATCCGTCACTGCTCAATGACCCTGAGTGCCGAGTATAGGACATGTAGATGGTGCTCACAGCTGTAATGAGCGACTGATCGTGTAATGCCGGATCCCACTTTGCAGAGATTTTAAACTTGTAATAAGCTCTGTACATTGATTGCATATGTTATATTCTCCCTCACTATGTCCATTCAAATGTAAAATATTGAAAGTTTGAGAATAATAAGAAAAGAACTCTATATTACATA
>PRKT01000375.1:72225-130657 GCA_003671525.1 Saccostrea glomerata | reverse complement strand
CCCCCCCCCCCTCCCTCAGAGTCCAAGGGACACAACTAAAAACCCAATACAGAACTTGACCTATATATCCATCTGATAAATCTGTATATCAAATCAATTCAACCTCTGCGAAGAAAATGAACGGAAACAGCAAATACTTGGAATTTAAGTCCAAGGGGCATAAATCTGTCCAAAATGGCCCAATACTAACCAAAACAAAACTTGACCTAGACATTCATCTGATAAATCTGTATACCAAATGTCATTCCAGTATGAGCAACCTCTGCGAAGAAAATGAACGCAAACGGCAAATAATTGGAATTTTTCTAAGTCCAAGGGGCATAACTCTGTCCAAAATGGCCCGATCCTAGCCAAACAGAACTTAATTGACCTACATTTTTATCTGATAAATCTGAATACCAAATTTCGTTTCAGTATGTGCAACCGTTTTGAAAAAAATGAACGGAACTAAGTGGACCGACATACCGACCGATAGACAGCAGCAAAGCAATATGCCCTCCCTTTTTCGAAAGGGGGCATAATTACTGAATGCCAATTGTTAAAAATACAGGAAAAATTGCATCGTATTCACTGCGACATTTATGTTGACAACATTTTTATTAATCTACTTTAAAACTTGTTTGAGTTTTGATGTACATGTAACCATTTCTATATAAACTTCTATCAAAATATAAATTGCAAATAACATAAAGTGCTAGATGTCCTTTCTCCAATCATAAATTTGACATGTAGTAAAATATGGTCTCTTACATCTAATTATAATGATATAAGACATATAAGCAAATGTACTTTGAATATTTCATTTACTCAGAAACTAGAGAAATCTACCGTAACTGTTTAAATCATGACCCCCGGGGGAAAGAGGCCAAAAAAGGGAATCATAGTTTTATGATTGATTATATATTTTTTAACGCCGAGGCAGTTTTTATACCCCTCCCCCCCATCCGCTGGAAAAGTGGGAGTATATATAGTAATCGGTATGTCCGTCCATTCGTCCGTTTGTCTGTTACGCTTTGGGGTGCCCATCTCTTATCCGCAACTCCTCACATACCGCTGAATAAAATTTGATGAAACTTTCAAAGAAACTTTATTGCATATCGCCTTTGTTCACCTTCTATTTTACTTTTTGATCTGAAACATATTTTGTGTTTCCAGGCCACAGAAAATCATAGACTTTGCAATTATAACCATATTGGAGGTGTGGTATCATTTATTGAGCTCATTGCTCACAATACCTCTAGTTTAGCCTAGTTTTGTGTTGAAATATATCGTAAAATGTTTTTTAAAAATCTGTTCAGGAATTAGTGGGCAAGGGAAGCTTAAAATAATGATGGGGATGCGTCCTGGGGTAGTGAAGATTCTAAATTGTTCAAATCATGACCCCGGGGTAGGACACAGCCAGAATATAGGATCCAAGTTCTACGTTGAAATATCAAAAACCACTGGGCCAGAGAGGTTGAAGAGGGACTATCCTGTGAGTAGTGTCGATTTAAAACTGTTCTAATCATGACCACCTGGGATATAACGGATCACAATAGGAAAACTCTTTTCAAATCTTCTCAATAACTTTTGGGTAGTGTGGATTCTAAATTGTTCCACTCATGATCCTCGAGGTAGGGCGAAAATCTTTGAAAACCTTCTTATGAACCACTAGGTAAGTAAAGCCGAAATTTACTAAGAAGTTTCCCGGGGAAGTGTATATGTTCAATAATTTTGATCATTACTCCCGTGGTAGGGCGGGGCTACTTAAGGCAAACCTAGATTAACATTTGATTATGAAGGAACAGTCTTTAGAAATACTCTTCACAAAAACCACTGGGCTTGCAAACCTGAAGCTCACATGGAAACATCCTGGAATAGTGTAAATTCTTCATTGTTCAGAATCTCGACTACCGCCGTTGTAGGGCGGGGCCACGAAAGGGAATCCAAGTTAACTTTGAAATACGAATGTGTGTAGGAAAAATCTTCAGAAATCTTCTTCTCAAGAACCAGGAAAGCTGACATGAATGTTGAAGCATTCTGGAGTTGTGTGGATTAGATTCTAAACTGTTATAAAATACCCCCGGGAGTAGGGTGAGGTTACTAAAGTGAATTCAGTTTACCATTGAAATATAGAAAAAATGTCTTCTCAAGAACTATTCAATAAAGCTGAAATTTATGTGGACACATAAGTACTGTAGATTCTAAATTGTCAAAAAACACGACCCCCAGGCATAAGGTGTGGCTATGCGTGAACAGCATGTCCAATGTTACTCAGGTAAGCGATTCGTTGTGATCCATGGGCATCTTGTTTCATAGTTGTTACATATGCAACACAAACTAATATCCTTAAGGATATCCGATACTCAGCCAGGAAGGATAACTCCAAAAATCAATATTTAATTTGAAATGCATCAAAATGAAGCTTGAAAATAATTTTTTTCATGCAACAATTTTCATTTTATTCATCTTTATAAGATTCAATGTTTTTGGAAGTCTTAGAAAAGGTCTTATAAAAGTTGATATTTGTACCCTATAATAGGGGGAAAATAATACAGTTTTAGAGAAATAAGATTTTCTAAAATCCAGGCTTAGATACCAATGCTTATTAACATGATACAGTAAAACTCGGTTATAGTGAAGTCACTGGGACCTATGAAATTACTTCACTATATCCATGATTCGTTATATCCGTATAAGGAAAACGGTAAATTCACATAGCTGGGGATCCAAGAAAACTTCGCTATATCCGTGAATTTGCTATATCCGTGTTCGTACTAAACGAGTTTTACTGTATGAAATAAAAAGTGATTTGTGTTGTCTTGCAATGATAACAAAAGCCTTTTACACTATGTACTATTGAATATATGACGGAAATAGAAGACAAAAAATACTATATAAGTATAAAAATAATGACAATTTCTCTGAATGCCTGGATGCCTACCGTTTTTAAACCCAAAATATGATTATTGATCAATTTGCAAGTAGAAAATGCATTGCAGATATTCCAATTCGCTTTTTCTGCAAAGATATTGAAGATTTGGCAATTTTCCCTACATAATATGATTAACTTTATTCTTTAACTTTAAAGAAATACTGTGAACAAATTTACATAACTTTTTGGATTCAGAGATACTTTTATGAGTATTTTTGGTTACTTAATTGCTAATTTTATAAACCTGAGGATCGGACTACCTTAATAATATACGTTAATTTGTAAATCCGTTAAATCTATATCGAGAATTCTTGCATGAGAGAGACATTTGATTCGCCTTTTTTATGCTTATCGGATTAAAATTTATTTTGAATATAAAAGTTACCTTTGCATGATCATTTATTAGGGATGTTGATCCCAGTGTTCACTTTTACTTCATCTATTCATCCAACTAACTTAAACTTCATATAATTTGATAAAAGTCATGCTGGACTCAGCATGTATTGCTAGAACTGTATTCAATTACAGTAAATTATTCACAACTGAACTTCCGAGGGCTGTTCAATTAATAATGTCCTGAACTGTATGACATACAATACAGATACATGTATCATACGACATTAAACTTGACTTTCTCTAATTATTGAATCTTTAATAATTTCATAACAGTTTATGTGACCACTTTCATCTCATAGTTTCATCGCGAGAAACTGGGAAACAAGGGTTATTCGAGACACAGCATTATAAATGAATGGTAAAGATTCACTTAACTAGAGTGAAAATAAAAGCTTCATTAAAGCTGCTGTAAAACATGTTAAAATCCCAAAGATATATTCACTGAAATATGTGACATTTACAGCAACTGATGCCTGTTGTATAGACAATTCTACCACGATTATTGTGAAGATCAAAGAAAACCGGCGGACATTATTCTCCAATAAATCACGAATGTCATAAAAAAAATTATCAGATCAGAAACACGTTTTAAATCTGAACAATTCAAATGCATATTTGGCTGTAGAATGAAATACTTGTTTAGATCGCATCGATGTGTCGTCCTTTGCAGTATTAACACTGTAAATTGCATAAAATTGATTTTTATAGCTAAGCATTGCTATCTCACGGACCTCCCTACACATTTAAACAACGTGATTTTAGTCCCAATAGAGTAGTAAAACAGGAGCATGATTTTGATATTGTATATTCATTATAACTGATCAATACATATTACGATCAAATTTGTAATTTAAAAAGGCTATTTTTATTGTAACAAAAGCTCAAATCGCCTGCATTCCATACACAAGTAAGCAAACAAATTTTACTTCTGGTGTTAAATGGAACAGCGTAATCGAGACATGGTGACCTAATTCGTTTCTCTATAGAGGAAACGATCAGCCGTATTTTAGTGATTTTAGTAGACATGGAAGAATAGAAATAAAGTCGTCCTTGTTGTCGTGAATGATGCAGAATAACCTCCTCGGTCTCGAAATGTTGTTTGAAATATAAAAACCTCGGCTAACGCCTCGGCTTTTATCTTTCAAACAACATTTCTCGACACCGGAGGTTATTCTGCAATATTCACGAAAACGCGGACTTTATTTCTTAAATAAGCAGGTGGATTTCAATGATAAAAAATTATATAATGGGCATCAAAAATAGGTACAGTCCTTGCCAACGAAAATTATAACAACTTATGTACTGTTTGCCAAATTTCAAGAAATAATATTTGATGATGTATGATAGACTTTAAGACACATAGCAAATTTGATAGACATCATATCGGGAGTAGTTTACACTGTTTTAAAGAAACGTTTGAGTGAAAACGACAGCGTGTACGAATGTCTTAACAATTATTTTAAAATATCAGTAATTGTAGTTATCCACGTTTGTTTGATATTCAAACAGATAATGGAACCCGAATTTATTGCTTAAAACCCTCAAAACAAAATTTACCATTAGATCTTCTTGATAAAAACAGCGAAGGTCTGACAAGAGCAAAGATATGCAAGAGCACAAAGACAGATTAACGGTATAGACAATTTTCTTAAATATTAGTGGTATTGTTGTTCAAATTCGTATTCGGGAAGACAGTTTAATTTCTGGAGGAGTCTACAAGGCAATATTTTTGCAAAAAAATCGAAAGGTTTATTAGAGGAAGGACCCAAAATCCAGAATCCACTACATCAAATTTCGTCATGACAGCGTCCTAACCCGCACGCCCTGAAGATTAAAGGGGTTTTTGAGATAAACAGAAAGTTTATGTTTTTTCACATTAACAATATTTACCAGATCTTTGACCTTTTGACTTGTTTCTATTTCCAAACTTGAAAAAAAAACACCTTTCAGAAGGAAATAAAAGTCCAGAAAATCATTGGATCTGCCATTTTCAGGTATACTAAGGGTCATACCCAAAAATAAGTTCTTAAAACAATCAGAAATTGGATAAAAAATGTTATGGACATGTGTTGTAATTGAAAGGGATTGATAAGTAAAATAATGAAAACTAAATCATTGAAAAGCGTCTTTTGCTTCTTTCCGAGCACCGAGGACATTATTTATTGAACAGCCCTCGTACATGCTACTAGCTAATTGAAACTCTTTTTTCTAAAAATTGTTGAGGTTTTACACCCCAAAATATACAATAATAAATGATACCTTTGCCTCCCATATGGTTAAAATGGCAAAGTCTATGTTTTGCTGTGGCTGGGAAACCCAAAATATGTGTTGGATCAAAAAGTAAAATAGGAGGTACACAATGGTAATAGGTAATAAAAATTCTGCGAAATTTTCATTGAATTTCACTCAGTGGTATGAGAGGAGTTGCGAATAAGAGATTGGTACCCCAAAGCGTAACAGACAGACGGACGGACGGACGGACGTACAGCTTAACTGACGGACAATACGATTGCTATATACCCTCCCACTTTTCAAGCGGGGCGTATAATAATATACTGAAACAATTATTCACTCAAGGCATCACATGAGAAATGAGTAGAAATATAATACAAATGTTAAACATTTAAATATAATAAACAGAATTGGAATTTAAGGACTATATTTATATTCAAGAGTTACAGGTATTGAAAAATAATATTTAAAGTGAAACTGCTCAGCATTAGTTGACCAGATGTCAATGGTTTAACCTGACAAAACTCGTATCAAAGTTTGTATGTAATACAGCTATGATACTCATTTGTTTAAGCCTATTTTTTTAAAAAAGGAAAAAAGAAAAATTATCGTTCAATATTTTTCCTATTTTTGTTTCAGAGGAAAAAGATCTGTTCCTTTTGCAAAACTCAAAAATGGCATCTAGACCGGATCCTGGAGGGCGTTCTAGATTTGCAAAACTTGGAATGGCTATAAACGATGTATTAACTCAGGCCTACAGAGATATTTTAGAAATGGATGTTCCCCCTTCTCTTGTATTCAATAAAGTGAAGTCGTCATCAATTTATAAAAAAATGCGATCTGACCAGGAGCTTCTTTTAATTGATGCTAAAAATTCTGGGTACAAAAAATTTGACATTACACTCACGTATACTCTGCTGAGGAATATTTGTACTACTATTCCTCCACCAACAAACGGTTGGGGAAAAAATAATATGCCGTCCATAGGAGAGATAACGGTTGGAGACGACATTGAACGAATAAGACTGATTCGTAATAGTGTTTTTGGGCACTATCCTTCTTTAATCAACTTATAAATACTTAACTCAATAGTTCCAGCTGTGATATAAACCGAAAGTTTTTAAAATGTGTCTAAACAAAAAGAAGCTTGCAACATTTTCCCCCGTTTTTCTATTCTCTATTTTTTCTTTATGCTATTCTTTCCACCTTGAACAGAAAGGCGCCGCAAATTATGGACTATTCTTAAACAAATATGTAGGTTATAACACATGTGTTTTACTGTAACTGATAATGTAATATGTCTAGAGTAAAAGAAAATCGAGATAACTTTTCGTCAAAATTTATTTGATTCCTCAAATTTTAAAGTTGAATTTAAAAAAAAGCATAAAAAGCAGCAATACAATAATATTTTTTTAATCTAATCCACCTACTTTCATTTAATTTTTCATCGCTATGAAAGATAGTGCAGTTCCTAATTTTTTCTGTATGTGATTGTTTAATTTGTGTAATAAAAATTGACTGCTGTCCTTTACAAATTCTCTTATAAAGAAAATGAAAATACGTTATGTAGCAGAAAACAAATATATAAATATACGGAATTCAAATTTTTTTTTTACATGAAAGACGATTTAATCAAATTAAACATGTACATTGTATCTAATTTACCTCGATATAAAAGAAGTGTCAGATAAACTTTATTTTACCTGGAAAATAATACTCTATTATCAGGGTTAATATATTCAAAAAAGAAACTATACACTAGGCATATACTTAATCTGTCATACAAATAGGAAGGGCTGTTGTATCTTTCTTTATGTAATAGAATACAGCAATGCTTGTGGAACATAAAAAGAGCATTTGAATAAAAGTATTAAAGCCTCCTATTAATCACAGTTGCCAAACGTGACAAATATTCTCAAAGTATTGTTCAAACAATGCTAAACCAATATATTTTAAGGTTCCAAGTCATACATCTGTAATTCTGTCAAGAAATCAATAAAGCAAATAATATCCAATTGCTAACTTGACATTTAAATCCGAAAAAAAGACAAAATATTTATAGGAAAGGGGAAAGAAAAAAGTCCGGAAAACCATGTTGAAAAAAAACGACAAACAAAGAGCATCATTCTTTTTGAGCGCAGTGGTTAGAAGGTTTGCTCTGGAGTCGCAATGTAATGTTTCATACAACTGCAGGACATGTAGGCCGATACAATACACGAAGGTCTCCATTCACAGTAGGTGCTGGCACAAAAAAGATCCATCTTTTGCTAAGAGCCTGTAAGTGCTGAGAAGATTGATTGATTGATTGTATACTGTTTAACGTCCCTCTCTCGAATATTTCACTGATATGGAGACGTCACCATTGCCGGTGAAGGGCTACAAATTTGGGTCTATGCTCGGCACTTATAACCTTTGAGCAGGGAGGGATCTTTATCGTCCCACATCTGCTGTGACACGAGGCCTCTGTTTATACGGTCTCATCCGAAGGACCGCCCCATTTAGTCGCCTTTTATGACAAGCAAGGGGGTGCTGAGGACCTATTCTAACCCGGATCCCCACGGGACTGCTGAGAAGAGGGGAAATGGGGGAAACTTTGGAGCCATTGATCAGCAAGTGGTGCTTTCTCAATAGAAGTGAAAACTTATTGAAGGGACGATAAACAACAAACTAATTTAAATAAACAATCGGAAAATTTCCTGTGAGAGACAGACAAGAAGTTTAAATTTCATTTCGCAAAAACCTAGAATCATAACAGAACTTTAAAACAAACTAGATCTTGCATCATTATTCAGGCACATGAACTGATTTCAAGAATTTACCGTACTGATACATTGGACTCAAATCTGAACACGATATGATTGTCTGCCATTTTTATTGGCCTCTCGCTGTATTTGAGGGGCCCTTTAGAATGCGGTTCACTTAGTCACTGTTCAGTGTATTAAATTTTCATCGATGTAGAAGGACGCATGCTATACGGCTTTCTTTGAGCGAAAAAAAATGCTTTTTCAATACAGGGAGAGTAGTATATTAAAGACACTTTGAATAGTTGCACACGTCAATGTAGTATACAAACAAAAATATAAGTAACTGCAATAAAATGATACAAAGGTACATATGTAATGCAACACAAACCAACACGAACATGGGTTTCCTTTCCACGCCGATACTAGTTACAAAATAAAGCAGTCAGGTGTAACAAGTGCAATGAGTATACTGTAAATCATTTTTTATTCGTTGAAAACTATATTTTTATTTTTGCCAAATTACCCGAAACAGTGTGCTTGCAAAAATAAAATTCTCACGTAAAATAGTATTCCTTAATATGATATTAAGCAATGCAGGAAATACCTGTCATGCTTATCAAGAATCAATGGATTTTTTGCGAAAAATAAGGTGTTGCGAAAGTACAAATATACATATACATGTATATATATACAGTGATTAACCGTGCAATGTATCCCAGTGCTGATAAACCGAAAATGACCTATGTCTACATGGATTTACAATATGGATTTACAATATGGAATATTTCAATATTCCAATTTTATTTATCCAGGCAATAGAGAGAAAAGTTTATATACAATTTCTCGGGAATATGCCCTCTTTGTTTAATAATTAAGAAACTAGTAAATGTATATGTATCCCGATGGTTAATACAAGTTGAATTAATTTACCGATATAAAATTGAATTGCATTTATTTGTACTGAAATCTTTACACTTGGACATAAAATGTCCAATATCAATTTTATTTATTGATTTCCTGTACATGTGTTTTGATTGGACGAGAACAAAATCAAGATAAATTTTACACAACGATAATACCCCACGGTCAGAACTACCTCCATTACCTGTCTTTTTTAAAAAAATGAAACTAATCGTTACTTCTAGTCTGAAAACGATCTCTGAAACTTAAAATGACTGTCAGATCACGAGTGTTGATTTGAAAATCATCGTCGTCCCTAATTATGCTAATTCTAAGCAAACCGGCTCAAGCAGGTCTCGGTATAGCGCTTACACGGAAAAGAAATGAACCTTAGACTCTTGCCTTGTTACCATCCTATTCATATTTCGACATCCATTAATCTGTTCCGTCTTTGAACAAACCAGAGCAATCAAGAGTGTTGTCAGTCTGCAATATTATACTCTGTTACGTGAAGGCTTGACCATTAATAATCTGACTCCGCATTTGTCACCTAACCCCCACCCCCACCCCCTCCACAACAAAAGTACGTTGTCTTCTGAATCCTATGTCTTTAATGCTTGGGTGTATTTTAAAAACTCAAAATTTAATCTACAATTTTGATTGAATGCTTTCTACGACGCGTGAGTCGAAATGCACACATTTCATTGTATACCATTATTTTTTTTTAAGAAAGGAGTTTCAGTTCGAATTGCCTTCTCGAGTGCAGAACATTGGACAATCATACTCCCTTCAGGAATTTTAGACTAATAAAAGTCATTTTGCGAGGTACCACCTGTTCACCCCCTCCTAAAACCTTGTTAACGGAGCCCCTCGTTTCTTAGCAAGGAAAATGTGTGTGTAAAAAGGCATTAATTACGAGAAGATACCGAATCACACTCTGTATAGGGATAATTTAATTCATTTACATTTCTAATTGGAAATACTGGGTTGGATTCCTTTATTTAAAATGAACTATCCCTTATTCATGTTATTTTACTATATAATTACTTAATATCCATGTCTGACGTACATTGTATACATAGGTCATTATCATGCAAAGATGTCAACGTTTTCCAAAACCGTTGTTATGCCAGCATGACAAAAACTGAATGTTCAATTTTTTTTATTTGGAGTTTTATATCTGCATAAACATCTATAAAATACAATTCATCATTTATTTACATGATACAGGGTATTTGAATTGTCAAAATTTTCAAATGTACTCTCAAATTTTCAAAATAGTATTCACATTGTGTCAATTACCAAAAGATCTACATCTGCTTTTGAATTAATATTAAACAAATGCAAGTGTACAATTTTTGCGTCTAATTCCGTTATTATACCCGCAATTTCTAAAGAAAGTTCGGGTATATTGTTGGTACTCATGTCCGTCCGTCCGTCTGTCTCACTTTTCTTCCCTGAACTCCTCCTACATGTTACACAGTAGCTTAATCATCTTTTGGGAGATGGTTGGTGGAGTCATGTAGATGTGCAGTTAGGTTTCGGAATTTTGATTTTGCCCCGAAGGTCAAATGGGGGTCGAAAAATGACGTTTTTTATGCAAAAAGTCCTATCTTCCCTGAACTCCTTCTACATTTTACACAGCAGCCTAATCACCTTTTGGGGAATGATTGGTAGTGTCATGTAGATGTGCAGTAAGGTTTCGAAATTTTGATTTTGCTCGGGGGGTCAAATGGGGGTCGAAAAATGACGTTTTTTATGCAAAAAGACCAGTCTTGCCTGAACTCCTCTTACATTTTACTCAGCAGCCTAATCACCTTTTGGGAGATGGTTGTTGGGGTCATGTAGATGTGCAGTAAGGTTTCGGAATTTAGATTTTGCCCTGGAGGGTCAAATGGGGGTCGAAAAATTACGTTTTGTATGCAAAAAGCCCCGTCTTCCCTGAACTCCTTCTACATTTTACACAGTAGGCTTATCATCTTTTAGGAGATTGTTGGTGGTGTCAGGTAGATGTGCAGTAAGGTTTCGTATTTTAGATTTTGCCCCTGAGGGTCAAATGGGGGTCGAAAAATGACGTTTTGTATGCAAAAAGTCCTGTCTTCCCTGAACTCCTTTTACATTTTACACAGCAGCCTAATCACCTTTTGGATGATGATTGGTAGTGTCATGTAGATGTGCAGTAAGGTTTCGGAATTTTGATTTTGTCCCAGGGGGTCAAATGGGGGTCGAAAAATGACGTTTTTTATGCAAAAAGCCCCGTCTTCACTGAACTCCACTTACATTTTATTCAGCAGCCTAATTACCTTTTGGGAGGTGGTTGGTGGTGTCATGTAGATGTGCATTTAGGTTTTGGAATTCTGATTTTGCCCCGGGGCGTCAAATGGGGGTCGAAAAATGATGTTTTTTATGCAAAAAGCCCCATCTTTCCTGAACTCCTTCTACATTTTACACAGTAGCCTATTCATCTTTTGGAAGATGGTTGGTGGTGTCAGGTAGATGTGCAGTAAGGTTTCGGAATTTAGATTTTGCCCCGGGGGGTCAAATGGGGGTCGAAAAATGACGTTCTTTATGCAAAAAGACCAGTCTTCCCTGAACTCCTCTTACATTTTACGCAGCATCCAAATCACCTTTTGGGAGATGGTTGGTGGGGTCATGTAGATGTGCAGTAAGGTTTCGGAAGTTAGATTTTGCCCCGGAGGGTCAAATGGGGGTCGCAAAATGACGTTTTTTATGCAAAAAGCCCCGTCTTCCCTGAATTCCTCTTACATTTTATTCAGCAGCCTAATCATCTTTTGGGAGATTGTTGGTGGGGTCATGTAGATGTGCAGTAAGGTTTCAGAATTTCAATTTTTCCCCGGGGGGTCAAATGGGGGTCGAAAAATGACGTTTTTTATGCAAAAAAGCCCATCTTCCCTGAAATCCTGTTACATTTTACACAGCAGCCTAATTACCTTTTGGGATATGGTTGGTGGTGTCATGTAGATGTGCATTTAGGTTTTGGAATTCTGATTTTGCCCCAGGGGGTCAAATGGGGGTCGGAAAATGATGTGTTTTATGCAAAAAGCCCTGTCTTCCCTGAACTTCTCCTACATCTTACATAGCAGCCTAATCATCTTTTGGGAGATGGTTGGTGGTGTCATGTAGATGTGCAGTAAGGTTAAGTAATTTTGATTTTTCCCCGGAGGGTCAAATGGGGGTGGAAAAATGACGTTTTTTTTTCAAAAAGCCCTGTCTTCCCTGAAGTCCTCCTTATTGTTACTCAGAAGCCTAATCATCTTTTAGGCGAGTTAAATATTTTGAAAATTATGTAAAACATCTACGTCAAGGGGTCAAAAAGCATCGCATGCTGGGAAACATCTTGCATTCTTATGAGTAATTAATGTACATGTCAAATGTGAGAGTCATATCTCATCTTAATCAAAAGTTATAAGGAAATGCAACAATTTTGAAAAGTAGGTTAGGCTTCAAGATCAAGGTCACAGAGTAAAAGTCATGATTTATTTGGAAAGGTCTTATCACAGGTTATAATATACATGCATTATAATATGAATGCCCTAACTTTTCTCTTTCAAAATGATGAATTTATAACAATTTAATTTTTTTGCAAGTAGGTCATACTTCTAGGTCACATGTAAAAAAAAAACCATGCCATTCTCACAGGTAAATACTAGTACATGTACATAAGTTTGATATGAATACCTTGTCTCTTCTCGTTCAGTAGATATGACCGTGATGACCAAGGTTAAATTTACTGAGACAGATGGACAGTCTGACATACATATGAACATATTTCTATATGAATTGGTTAAAATTGGCCCAGTGGTTCTAGAGAAGTAAAAAATGTAAAAAGTTTTCAGACAAACAGATGGACGACACGTCACAACAGACGTTATATGATAAGAAAACCAGAAAAGCTCAAATGAGTGTTTTGAAAGGGTTACAATATGGTTGCAGTATTTGAAAAGCTGTTTTTCTTAATGCAGAGATATGCATGACCAACATATTCATGTTTTATTTTTTCTTTAGTAATTTGTTTGTTTGTTGTAAATACATCTTCCCTCATATGGAGACACCACCAATTAATAATGAAGACAAGATGTGTTTTTCAAACACTGATGTCCCAGTATGGAAGCCTATGGCGAAGGTTGAAGTTTCTCAAATATATGTCAAACTCAAAGGTCAAGGTCAGAGGGTTCAAATTGTTGGTATCAGAAGAAAGTCTTGTCACAAGGAATGCACATGTGAAATAGTTATCCCTAGTACTTCCTGTTCAAAAGTTAATTGCCAAGGTTAATTTTTTTTTTAAGTGGTTCAAACTCTAGGGTCAAGGTCAAACATATTTATACCTGTTGACAGTTCACAATGAATACACATGTTAAGCATGAAAGCCCTAGCACCTTCTGATCAAAATTTAGGCCAAGTTTAAAGTTTGGTATTTTTCTTGTAAAAATGTGTATCCTAGGTCAAGCGATCAGAGGTAAAAATTAATGGTACCCAAATAAAAGATCTTAATTGTCACAAGAAATAAACCTATAAAATGTGGAAGCCATTTGTATAGCCCATCCCACTTAAAACTTATGGGGCAAGGTTATAATTTCTGCAGACAAATAGACGGACATAATATAAACACAAGAAACAAAATATGTATAATTAGTCAAATGGAAAAAAATATACTATTTAATTGGAATCATAAAAAAGATTTTTATTTCAGGGACAGGGAGTGGGTAGGGAGATTAGAAACCCCCCTCCTGGAATCTGCTTTGTTATTTAAACAAGACTAGTCTTAATATATACTGAAGTAAATAAAAATGACTTTGGACATCCTCCCACTAACTTAGAAAACATTGAATCAACTATCATTGTTTTTATTTTGTTTATTTGTTTTCAGTTTTTTTTCTCCTGCTTGTCAGGAAATTCTTGGCTGGAATTTTTTGACTGAGATGTAAACCCCCCTCCCTACTTCCGAAAAAAATTCTGGATCCGCACCAGTATTGGCAGTAACTGAATGTCACATCGACAACGGGAGATAACTTCACAATATGAAATTCGTCTAGTGTGGCATGCGATGATCTTTGACCCTTTTTGAACTTTAACCTAATCGTTTGGGTTTATTTTACCCCCCACTATACTTAAACTTGTACTTATCGACTGCCATAGGTCTTGTAAACTTCATGAAATATAATCAAATTATAACACAAAATGAATTGATCCAATGCACACCAGACTGCCGCACGTCTAATGGTCTTCCATTCGGTAAACCTTCGTCGATTCCGTCACCTTATCAGATGAAGTGGGAATCGGCCGAGGTGTGCCGAATGGAGTTTAATTTAAAAATATGATAATGGGTGACGCAACGTGATGTGATGTAGAAATTTACACGTTAACATGTATAGTACAAGAACAAATTTTAAATTAATTCATAACAAACGATGTTTTAACAAAACTTTTCCATCTAGCCTATTCCAAAAAGTATGTGCTGTGTGATTGTGGTGTCGAGGGGGGGGGGATTAGTAAATTTAAAAAGGTCCTATTATGAGCAAAACATTTATCAAAATCTAATTAACATCATTAATAGAATTCAAACTGGTATATAATGAATTAAGCATGTAAAATAAATATAAGAGGTTCTGAGTTATAGGTCACAGGGTCTGAGAATTTCATACTCAATTTGATGAATACATGTAAATTATAGAATTATTTTGACTTTTTCCTTGGAAAGCCTCCCAATATGTAGGAGTGTGTATTTAGAGGCAAACACCTTAGTGCGGGTATTACTGTCTCATGTCAGCATCTAGTTTTCTTTTTAAAAGTTTCTAATTATATCTTCGAATTTCAGTTTTTTTATCCAACATTAGTTCTAATCACTAGTTTTAAAAGAGAGATATAAAATACATGTACATGTAGTTTGAAAAATATTCTGTATCATTGAAGTAAAAATTTTATCATCGAAATTTGTCAACACTTATATTATTAAATGTGAATTTGTTCTCCAACTGAAACTTTTATTTTGACAAGAACACACATCTTTACAATATCACGTTGCTCTTGTGTATATTATCGTTGCTTATTTTTAAAGACCTGATTTCCCTAACACTGTTCAGTTATTCAAGTTAGCTACAATAAATCAAATTGCAGTTTGGTATCATTTCGTCTGAGAAAAAAATCTTTTCAAATGAAAATCTTTAACAGAAAAGTCAGGAAAATAGACCCATAAAGAATTGTCGTTGATCACGTTATTCATTGAGGTAATTCTTTTACTGTTGTCTTGAGCTCATGCATAAGATCAACAATATCTTCACGATTTAAATCACGAGCAATGTCTATAGCTGTTTTTCCATTTTCGTCTCGCAAATTAATATCAGCTCCGTGTTCCATAAGCATTTTTACTACATCTTCATCCCCTTGCTTGCATGCTCTGACGATAGGACTGCATCCATATTTATCATATGCATTGATGTCTACACCGTTATCTAGTAAAATTTCAACAAGGCATTTATTTCCATTCAAACATGCTTTATAGAGTAGACTAAACTCTCCAAATCGACATAAATTGACGTCTGCACCATTCTGTAATAAAAGCTTAACCGCACTGTAATGTTCTTTGACACAAGCGTGGTAAAGAGGACTTTTTTGATAGACATTACATAAATTCACATCGGCTGCATTGTCAAGTAGTAGTTGTATGATATTGTTTCTTCCTTTCAATGAAGCTTTTGAAATCGGACTCAACCATCTGTGGTCACATAAATTAACGTCTGCGTTGCTATTTAGTAAGATTTTTACCTTGTTTTCAAATCCTTTTTCGCAAGAAATAGACAAAGGACTCGTTCCATCATTTCTACTTAAATTAATTTTCGCCACATTGTGCACCAATAATTTCACAGTACTGTCATTACCAAAGACACAGGCTCTCTAGAGTGGACTTTCTCCATTGGAACTACATGCATTAATGTCTGCGCCACTGTCCAGTAAACATTTGACTATATTAGTGTGTCTACACTCACAAGCTGCATGTAAAGCAGTGTAACCTTTATTGTTTGATAGATTAATATTGGCTCCATTAGTCAATAACAATTTTACTGTGCTTTCATGTCCATTAAGACAAGCATTACATAGTGGACTAAAACCATTATTATTTCGTAAATTTATGTTGATGCCCTTGTCCAGTAGAAGTTGTACCATGATGTCATATCCAGATGAACAAGCTAAGTGTAGAAGACTTTTCCCAGATTTAGAACATAAATTGATGTCAGCTCCATTAGAGATCAAAAGTTCAATTGTTCTTTGAGGTACTCTATCAAAGATACAGAAGTCCAATGGCGAATTTCCATCCTTATTGCATAAATTGACTTTTGCTCCATACTTTATTAAATATTCAATTGTCTGATTACGCCCCATGCCTGGCTGCTGATTAACTTCAAAATTGTGCTCGTCATCAGTGACTGCCATAATCAAAGGATTACACTTTCCAGCAGAGGATGCGTTTGGATCAGCTCCGGTTTGAAGCAGAATCTCAACAATATTTGCATTCTGAAAAGCAGATGCTATGTGTATTGGATAGAAAGGTTTGCCCCAGCTTTGAATTTTACCGCTCAACAATGTTTTTGTTTTTTCGTTCAGTAAGTTGAAAAGCTCTAAACTGCCATTAGCACACACTGGAGGAAGTAAAAGAATATCTTGTAAAATTTTACCATCAGTGTTATTGAGACAAAATGCGGATATTTCATCATGACAATATGTAATAAGAATGCTTAATGGTGTTATCCTTTCTTCTAACGAAATAAAGCGAATTCTAGACAAACGACCTTTATCCATTGCTTTCTCGCTGTATTTATATTTATCAATTGATATTGTTTTTTCTGTGTAGAACATTGATAGATTGTTTAGACTTTTCATTTTCTCAATGAAATTTTCTATTACAATTTCATTTCGTAAACATGGATTAAGAACGACATCAAAAATACAATCAGATTTAATATCACTGAAGAATCTTTCTATAAGGTCACCTATATATATAGGATCCAGATAAATAGAAAGTGGATCAGATGTTCCAGTTTTTTCCTGAATTTTCACTATTTTTCGCAGGAAATCACTACTTGCATATTTCATAGTCTCTTTTGGGAAATCTTTTCCAAATACCAGTGTAGTAACTTCCATGACAAAGTCGTGAACAAAGGAAAATGAGCTACCGATGCACTTTACAAAAGAACCTTCTAGCAACTTCAAATTTTTGGTAATACATGTAATTTGTAAATTAGAGGGCAATTCACAAGCTTCAACTATTTCATCAAATCTCTTTCTGAAATTGTCTGAATATCTTATTTGATTAATGTCAATACTGTTAAACATTGACAAAAGAACCAGTGCACAATATTTGTCTTTGTATTTTTCTTTGTAAGTTTCAATTTCTTTCATTACTAATTCAAAAGGACGTTTGAAAAGATTAACTGCATCCCCAAGGTAATGCCTATCAACAGAAAGGAGTTTACAGAGCAGAGGGAAATATGAATCCGTCTTAATTATTTCCTCAACATCCTCTTTAGAAAGGTCTCCCTCTTTTACATACTGTTTGATTATTTGGATTTTCTCTTCATCTGTTAAAGAATTGGTGCCACTGTCAATCTCTACTATATTGGATTGTTTTTTGAGTAGTCCTTGTAAGGCATTGTCTTTTATCACACACCGTCAACAAGATACCAGCATCTTTGATTTTTCCAAACAAATTTCTATGGTTTTTTCAAGACATTCCCATGAATGTTTAGATATTTCATCCAATTTCTCTTTTCCAATAGGATCATTCATAATAAAAAGTCTCTGAGTAAAGAACTTTAAACATATTTCTTTTATTTCTCTAACTTCATCAATGGGAACGATTTCCCATCCCAGTTTCTGGTACTTTAAAGCAATATGTTGAATCATGGCCGTCTTTCCTGATCCGGAATTGCCTACGACCATGACAAAATTTTGATTTTGGAGTTTTTCTTCAACCACTTTTGTTGCGAAAGTTGAAACAAATGTTCTATTTTCCGTTTTCCAATTGGCAATGATTGCCTCCTTTAAAGACACTTCCCCTTTAAAAAGTAAGTGACAACTTATAAGTAAATTTATAAGTCACTTATAATCAAATTATTTCATTTCCGTTATTAATACTTGAAAGTTACTCTTAAAGAGCTAGAATTTCATTTCTTCATGAAAATATGAACATTGGGCAGAAGAATATAAATTAACAACTTACCTTCTTTTTCGATTATTGGACCATCTTTTGTGTCAATATATCTTGGCTCTAAAAATATTTTTAAGTAATCTTACAGGTTATTGAGAATGGAAGCAAGTCACAATCATTTGGACATAGTTTTCTTAGAGGATCGTTTACCTATACACCTAAGTCTAAAACTAATTTTTATTTAGACTGTAATGTAAAAATATATAAGGTATTGCAAATTCTAAAAAATTATTCCTGTAGTTCTTTGGTACATAACACTCGATTTAAAGCCTTTCAATATCACTTGACACTAGCTTAGTTTAAAGAAGATACATTTCAATAAAAATTAAGCCCTGTTTTTTTATAATATGAAAGTGATATAATAAATTAAAATTCATTCTTTCTGTAGAAATTCAATGCAGTTAGAACACTCAAATTGTTTTTCTCATATGACCTCCTATATGCTAATTGTGACGTCATAACTGGTGCATTTTCCCGCATTTTCTTACTAAGTTGCAGAAGACATTAATTTTCAGTGGATTTTTCTTTCAGAGAACATACTCTGCCACCGTCGCTCACAAAGAATTTGATGTATATGTTTTTTCAATGCAGTTTACATAATATATTCAAAAATTGAAGTGGACGACGGAAAGGAAATAAGTCATTCTGAAGCTTTTCTGCATTAAGCTTAGAAATGTACCAAATTAGTGACGTAATATTTTCAGAATGGTCCTCTTTCATGCCATATATTCTTTAATGATTTATCATATTCATCTACTCAATTATTGTGAAAGCCAATTTCATAACTTTTTTTCATAAATTTTTGGGGCACAATAAAGCCCAAACTGTACTTTCTTCTTAGTAAAGGTTGTTAAATTGTGGTGTCTGTTTTTATTCCTTTTTACTCTGTTATAGTCCCCGGATTAAAGGGGGGTATTAATTTCGGTCTGTCTGTGTGTCTGTAGTTCTGTTTGTCTGAAATGATTTCGTTTCCACGCAATACCCTTAGAAGCCTTAACGCTTTTTTGTAATGAAGTTTTACACAGTATTTACCTATGGTCTAAGAAAGATACCTATTGATTTTGAGGTATAAGGGTTTAAGGGTCAAGATCGTACATGTAAATAAAAATTATGTGTGTGCAAAACTTTAAATTCAATACGATATCTCAAGAAGCTGTTTTTAAAATTCAATTTTATATTATAGCTCCCTTTCGCCCCTCCTGGCCTTTTTAAAGTGCCCCCCTCGAACCCCCCCCCCCCCTGTCCGAGGTCAGTTCATTTTTTTTACTTTGATTTTTTATGGGGGGGGGGACAGATTCTCTGTATTAGCTTGTCATAATTCTGCTTTCCTAAATTCCGCATTATAGTTAAACGTCTATCAATTTTATGACCTTCTCTTCTAATTTAAACATATTTTTACTGATAATCCCTTTTAGTTCATTAATCTCCTGAACTAATTTTTTCTTGACTAACAATTTGTGGATTAATCAATACAAAATTATGCTATTTATACATGTACATTAAGAGGGAAAAAACCGATCAATTGAAAAACTACGCAACGTTATTTTTTTTAAATAAGTGTATTTGAAAAATTAACATTTTGTACTCACGACAATATCTGGTGTTAAAATTCAGTCCTTCCTTTATATCCTGTACATCTGACAGAAGCGTGGATACATTTTCCCGGAGATCTTTGTTATTTTCATAATCTTCTCTCAGTTTTTCTATCAGGGCCTCTTCGTGTTTTTCTTCCAGGCCCTGTCTTTCAATGTTTTGAAGGCCATCCATGTAATTTTTCCCCATATATATTTGAAGTCTTTGACATGAATCTGATATAACTGACCAGCTGTCATCAAATACTTTTTGTGAAGTAGAAGCCGAATACACGTGTCCAAAAACACTATTCCTAATCAGTCTTATTCGTTCAATGTCGTCTTCGATCGTTATCTCTCCTGTGGACGGCATGTCACTTATCCCCAACCGTTTGTTGGTTGAGGAATTGTTGTACAAATGTTCCTTAGCAGAGTATACATAAGTGTTATGTCAAAGTTCTTGTATCCAGAATTTTTAGCATCAATTAAAAGAAGCTCCTGGTCAGAACGCAGTCTTTTATAAATGGATGACGACTTGACTTTATTAAATACAAGATATGGCGGAACATCCATTTCTAATATATCTCTGTAAGCCTGAGTTAATACATCGTTTACAGCCATTCCAAGTTTTGAAAACCTTGAATGCCCACCGGGATCCGGTCCAGATGCCATTTTCGAGTTTTGTAAAAGGAACTTTTCTGTTTTTTCTGCTTTTTCTGAAACAAAAGGTACGCAAAGCTATTGTGAGAAGCGCTTTCTCTTTCTTTTTTCTTAATATGGCTTTAACAAATATCTGTTAAGCTGGATTTATACCAGTTATTTCGTGTAAAACCATGGACATCTAGTAAATTTATTCTAAACAGTTTCACTTTCTCAGGAGTTCACAGGGAAATATAAATAAACAATTACCTTCTTTTTCGATTTTTGGACCAATTTGTGTGTCAATATTTGTTGGCTCTAAAAATATTTTAAGAAATCTTACAGGTTATCAAAAATGGAAGCAGGGCGCCATTATTTGGAAATAGTTTTATTTGAGGTACGTTTAAAAATATAACGTAAGGCAATTTTTCAAAAAATATTCCTGTAGTTCTTTGGTACATAACACATTTGTTTTAAAGCATTTCAATTATCTTGACTAGCTTAGGTTAAATTAGTTTAGGTTGTTAAATTATAGTGTCTGTTTTTATTTTTTTTTTTTTACTCTGTTATAGTCCACGGCTGAAAGGGAGGTATTAATTTCGGTCTGTCTGTCCGTCTGTAGTTCTGTTTGTCTGAAATGATTTCGTTTACACGCAATACCCCGAGAAGCCTTAACAATTTTTTGCAATGAAGTTTTACACTGTATTTACTTATGGTCTAAGAAATTAAGATATCTATTGATTTTGAGGTATAACGGTTTAAGAGTCAAGGTCATACATGTAAATTTATAAATTATGTGTGTGCAAAACTTTCAGCTCCATACCATATCTAAAGAAACTGTCAAGTTTTCCCGGAGCTCTTTGTTATTTTCAGAATCTTTTCTCAGTTTTTCTACCAGCGCTGCTTCATGTTCTTCTTCCAAAGCCTGTCTTTCAATGTTTTGAAGGCCATCCACGTAATTTTTCCCCGTATAGTTTTGAAGTCTTTTACACACATCGGATATAACTGACCAGCTGTCATTGAAAATTTTTTGTGAAGTAGAAGCCAAATACACGTGTCCAAAAACACTATTTCGAATCAATCTTATTCTTTCAATGTCGTCTCCGATCGTTATCTCTCCTGTAGACGGCATTCTATTTATCCCCCAATCGTTTGTTGGTGGAGGAATCGTAGTACAAATGTTCCTCAGCAAAGTGTACATGAGTGTAATATCAAAGTTCTTGTACACAGAATTTTTAGCTTCATTTAAAAGAAGCTCCTGTTCAGGACGCAATCTTTTGTAAACTGATGACGACTTCACTTTATTGAATACAAGAGATGGGTGAACTTCTATTTCTAATATATCTCTGTAAGCCTGAGTTAATACATCATTTATAGCCATTCCAAGTTTTGAAAATCTTGAACGCCCATTGGGATCCAGTCCAGATGCCATTTTCGAGTTTTGTAAAGGGAACAATTCTCTTTCTTCTGAAACAAAAAGTACGCAAAGTTATTGTGGAAAGATCTATTAATTCGTTTCTAAACAGTTTCACTTTCTCAGGAGTTCACAGGGACAAAGAAGATATTCCAAATGAAATATCTTCCAATACCTGTAGCTCTTGAATATACATGTACGTTTTAATATTCCATTTTGTTCATTAGATTAAAATGTTTATAAATTAAAAGTGTATTATATTTCGACTCATATTTCATGTGAGGCCTTGAGTGAATGTTTCAAGATATTATTTGTTGTATATCTTGGTGTGTAAAACAGGAAAACAATTCAGGAAAAGTGTTTCAAGATGCTAGTAGGTTGTAAATAGTTTAATGTTATTTCATACAGTTCCAACAATATAAGCTGATTATTTTTATCAAATTAAATGAGGTATAAGTTTCCTGGATGAAGTTAAAGTTGAGAGTGGGGTCAACATCCTTAATAAATGAGCGCAAAGGAAACTTTTCATAGAAAAGAATTTTAATCTGATATAACATTTAATAGTCTAATGAAATCTCTCTCTCTCTCTCTCTCTCTCTCTCTCTAACAAGTTTAAACGAGAATTCTTTCAGCTTTATACCATAGGCGCTTGGGTCAAGGATACTGGTTATTCTCTATATAATGTTTTGTCGAGGAAATTCGAACAATACTCGTAACATTTTTTTAAAGTATACAGTGGGATATGTCATTTTTAAATCGTACATAAAATAAAATTTCCGTGACATTCTGGTGTATATGGAGCAGAAAGATTTATAAAAAAAAACTGAAAATTAATACTGTATGTCATGATTTAGTTCGAATTTCCTCAACAAAACATTATATAGAGAATATACAGTATCCTTGTCCCAAGCGCCTATGCTTTATAAATGTATGTAAAAACTATGAAACAATAGGTCCAAAGGCCACAACGCTTACCTGAGAAATTTTGGTCATGTTGCTCTTTACCAAACTTTCCCACTCTTAATACCTATCATGGTCCCTCCCTATCCCCGTCTTTAACTCTTTTAAGAATCAATACTTCCCCAGGATGCTTCCACATGTGTGTCAGCTCTTCTGACCCATTGGTTCTTGAGAGAATAACTGTTAAAGACTTTTCCTATTGTGGACCCGCCCAACCTTCGGAGATCATGATTTAAATAGTTTAGAATCTACATAACCCAATGATGCCTAAACTTCCACGTTAGTTTTGGCTTTTTTAAAAGAACTTTTTAAAGATAATCCCTGTGATTATTTCAATGTAAAACTTGTAATAACAATTGTGGTCCCACCCTGCCCATGGGGTTCATGATTTGAACAATTATTAATCTACACTAACCCAGATGCCTCTACGTAAATGACGTGAATGTCGAAAAAGAGGCAATCTTACTTAACATTAATATCCTACTATTTAATGCCCTGTTCACATGCACGGAGAGTTTATTTCGCAATAAATTAAAGCGAAGTACTCTAACGCAAATTGAAGTGATGCAAATTAAAATGCTTTCACACGACAGCTAAAGCAAAGCAAATTAAAATTTTATTTCTACAAAAAAACAAAAAAAGCTATTCACTAAGGCTATTTTAATGTCATTTGTAAACTACGTCATGTATGCATCGCCAAGGCTCAAGGATAAGGAAAAAACATACAAATAAAAACACATAAAAATCACTTTTAACTACAAAAAATGGGATACCCCGGTGTTATTCTTTTTATCCCATGTTTATTAATTCTTCACAATCAAAGTTTAACACCGTTTTTGTATATATTGGAGTCCGCTTTTTCACTTCATTACACTAGTATGAACACAAAACCCATTGTGACGTCACAACTGCGGGATACGAAAACGATATCACATGAGCTATATCCACGGTATAAAGGGGTAAACATGGGCTAGAATAATCATAATGGCTACAGGTACTTGTATACCACTTTTCCTCGATTTGTGCACTAAACATAGCACACATATCTTTATCGAAGCACCAACAAGTGTCCTATGACTCAATTATTCTTGCCTTACGCATGCGGCAAAGTTGAAGGTGATTATGAAAAATTATTTAAATCCTTATTAAAGACATTTTTCATTTTTAAAAGGCATATTTCAACAAAATATGTGATTTTATTATTTTTTTGTGTGAAAACACACAATTTAATTAAAATAAGAATCAGGATTTACATTATTTTTCACAGATTTCTGTGTAAAAAATTTACAATAGCTTTTTTTTACACTCAATACTTTAAAATATGATTTAAAAGGTAGCATTATGTATCTAAAATGTGGAGAGAAGTCAAAGAATGTTGCTTTTTTTTCATTTTATTTGACTTAACATTATTTGCACCAGCTGAGCGCAGTCAATTTTAGTGTCTACAGACTTTGGGGTAAAGGGTGTAAAAGCTGATTTTTCAAGAATAGACTAATTCTAGGTTTGCAAATGAATTTTCAGCACAAGCGACAACTGCGATAAAATGTAAACAAGTAAATTATGTTCTCACAGAATGATAATTTCTACAGACACATGATTTATTTTAATTTATTCACACCTCCAGTGTTACATATATTACTGAATTGGAAGAATAGAAATAATGAAATGAGTCAGATCTGTCTAATAAACTTAATGCATAAGCTACAGAAGTAAAATCCATTAAGAATTTTTCACAGAAAGGAAGGTTATGACCAAAAACTCCTTAAATACTGTCAGGGTCAGCATGATAATACCTATTCTGAGTTCTAACCAAATATTTTAGAAATGAAAAGGGTAAAATTGTTTGATTAAAGCTTCAGTTAAGGAGAAATTATTTGTTTGGATTTTCTTATTATCAAAGATCTTACTGTGTTGGCAAAAATTTTACATTAATGTGTAGTGGACAAAACATTTGAATTGTTACTATATATGTCTAAAAAAAAATTACGGTGTCGGGGCCAACACAGTAAACCATATCATGGAGAACCCTTATGGATGCAAAAGGTAGCTACAATTGACTTAATTGATTTCAAAAAATGAGAAATTTTTTTTGCTTGGACGGACAATCTTAGGCAATTCAACTGTATCAAAAAGTTACCTTGGTCTTATTAAATAAATGACTTTTCCCCAGTTTCTTACATTTTGTAAGGCTTAATTTCAAAGAAAATAATTGTGATATTTCATCAGAACACACTAGCACTTTTGAGATTTTTATAACTTTGGTATTTTATCAGTGGATTATTTTAATTTTATACTTCTCTTAATATCTAAGAAAAGGAAATAAGTAAGTATGTATATTGAGTCCTTTTTTTATTTTCATAACTTTCATAATCCTTACCTTCGTTATGGCTGACTGAAAGCAATAAGAAATAGCAAGGTAAACATGTGATGTTCTTACCAACATTGTTATATAAAAACGTCCCTTTTGTCAATAAGTTATCAATAAGTTACCAACATCTTTGGCCTTTTGATATATACTCACAATCCATAGAAACGCAACAACATAATTTTAGTATGAAAATTATATACGGGATATAACTATGTAACAAAACATAGAGGAAATATTTTACTTTGCCAAATCAGTTATTTAACGGTTGAATGATTTTCTTTCCTTTTCATTAAGTTGCATTTTAGCTCTCTTAACAGAAATCATTTTAAATATTTTTTGACAATATTTTGGGTTTTCAAGGTTTTATATATACATTTGTGGTATCTCTCCATTATATAAACATACAGAGAGAAAATATCTTCAATTCTGTATGAAGTTTGTCAGAGGTCAATACGTGACCTAATCACATGGCGCAATAATATCTACGGGTACAAAAATTATAAAATGACCTGCTCTACTTGGTTTTCATGTATAAAAATGAACAAAATAAGCAAATAAAATGATAATTATTTTATTTACAATGTAAACTAGTATTTCATACAGTTTGTTGGCTATCGATTCAACCTGTATACATAGAGAAAACTAGAGTTTGTTAACATTTTTTTTCACTTTTGTCAGCTGCACAGTCTCTAACGTTCATCCTTATTTTTTGGGTAGACCTTTCGTTAAATTTTCTTGATAAACTATTATTTTATCTTTAAATTCTACTCACGATAAAAGTGTAAATCTGTTGGAAAATATCATTGCAATCATGCAATGAACAGCTGCCAAACACCTCGGCGTTTTCGTAGTTCAAAGTAAAGCTGTCGCCAGTGTCCATGTTTATAAGTGTTTTACGATAAGTATGTCTTTAGTTACTGAAATCGTAAAATGTTTTGGATCAAACTGCAAATTAACTGGCTCGGACAAGTGTCTCAATCCATCGGATCCATCCATCCCTTTCCGGCGACCGAAATTCCTCCAATTTTTTATCATCAAACTTCGGACGTGTTTCTTGTGTCTTTTCAGCATCGATTATCAATTTTCACGAATAATAATATTCCCAAACAACAATCTGTTCACTATAACTGATCACAAGTAGCCTTTCACAAAATATTCCCTTCGAAATAGATTCCTTAGCCTAATGAATTCGTAGCGTAACCGCCATGCAAACCGATTTACACCTTGCGTCATTTTACAAAAATTACGACGGACGGTTAGTGCAATAATTAAATTCGAAAATATTCAATTGTCTGTCTCAAATGTATATATAAGTAATAAATAACAAGTTTATAAACTTCAATGGGAATTGAAGTGGGTCGGTACGTGATCAAATCTTCTGAGAAGGCCTTCGGCCTTCACAGGATTTGATCACGTGACCGACCCACTTCAATTCCCATTGAAGTTTATAAACTTGTTATTTATTTCTTAAGTAGTAGCTAATCATAAGTATTGTAATTAAATCCAGGGGAAAAAATCCATCTTTCTTTTCCAGATGTGATGCCTATATTTCCTCATAATAACTTTTGACTGTCAGTATATTTCTTGTTTTTTTTCATTTATCTTATATTTTGTTACTTTTTCTTTTTTTATCTATAAATTTAAGTTATGGGAAAAATTGTGACTTAATAAGTTATCATAAATTTCGATGTGAAATTCCTATATTAATTAGTAAAATTAATTTTAAAGTACTTTACTCAACAGTTCTTTACATCAATCCTTTTGTAAATTTTTATGAACCATATACTTATTTCCAGTGGAATTCCCGTGTATTCTCTCTTTCCTGACATTCTTTTCTTCCAGAAAATAATGGCGAGGACTAAGAAGAGTATTGATACGATAAAATATGTACTTCCTATAAACAATCGTACATCGCTCGATTCTTCAACTACAAAACCGGTCTCTGTGTTTATTGTGGAATTGATAATGCTATCAACCGGTGTACTTATGTTGTTAGGATAATATTTTGTTCTACAATTTGAAAAAAATATATGTATAGATAATTTTTATCGTTTATTATTATTTTTTTTAAAGACAGTTTTTTTTTATTTACATTGGTAAAGGTTATTACAAGTTGTAAATACATGTCTGCTAATTATATTTTAATTACCTTTAAAAGACATATGTTTGGATGTTATATTATTAACTCGATCAGAGGACACCTTGTCGTGTCCTGATAATCAAGATACTAAATTTATTTTTATTGCTAGAGCCGAAAAGGAATAAGCGTTGCAAGCGAAAACGCTTACATTTTAGCAATAAAGCGAAAAACCCAAACCATAAACATTCTAATATTCATCTTCTCCAGAATATTATGTAAGTAAATAGAACGTCGAGAAAAGTGCTACCTGTTTGGACAAGAAGGATCTGCATAAAAACATCGATTTTCAGTGTTGACCCTGCTGCAGGCTGAAACTAGAGAAAAGGTAAAATCAATATTCTTATTTCTAATTATCATCTCAAACCACTAATTTTTAAGGTCTACATACATCTGTATAAGTCAGTTCCTCTGAAGTGTTCTTCTGGACAACCGGCTTGAAAATGATTACAAGTGATCTGATCCAAGTTTCCATCTCCGATTGTCTCCAGGCAATGTCCTTAATTGAACAAAGGTACAAACTGTCCTTACTTGTTATCAAATATCATAAGATAATACCGGTTCTCTCTCTCTCTCTCCTTGTCTCTGTCCTTTTTCAAAGATATGGTGATAACGAAGAAATCGAAAGCCCATTAAGCAATACAAAACGGGAAAAGAGCAACCACGGACACTCAAAACATTAGATATGGGAACACGTGTCATGGAGGAGTGAGCATCCCTTGCCGACCGGTCACATCCACCGTGTTTTTCTTGTCACGATCGGGAAATAACGGGAAAATCTGTCGTCAATTCAGTGTATGAATAAATAAAATTATGAAATATTAGTTACTATGAAAAATCAGCATTTGACTCAAAGATAAATTGAATTTGCTGACAAGGTCATGGTATTTAACATAGAACTATCGAAATGATGACCTTAAAGCTTTTAAGCAGTTGATTTCGGTAAATCTCGTTATTTCAAATTGTCCAAAAGTTCTTTGGAATTTTTAAGTATCCACAAATGCATTGTTTATGATATCAAATCAGACAGATTTCTTGTGTGATAAAATTGCGAATAAATGCCTCTGGCGTTCAATCAAATTATTACAATATACATACAAGTATATTACACAAAAGATGCTTTTTTGGGAAAAAATCCTCTAAAAGCCCCCTTGCCTCAAATGAATTACCGAAATCAAACAATTTTTGGAAAAATCCCAAGAAAATATTTCACCATGTAGGCCATTGTTCAATTTTAAAATAACTTTGATTTTCCCTTTTGTAAAACCCCATTGTCCATTTGATAAAACCCCATCGTGGTCCCAGAGCAAAATTCTACAAGAGCTGATCTGCTTCGTTTGGGACAGAGTTATACTGATAACGTCCATGTAACATGTATAACATAAAGATCTTTTACCCATTTGATATAACCCGACAATTTTGCTGTAGCAGAATTCTATAAGAGCTGATCTGTCTTCGTTAGGGACACAGGTATACTGATTACGTCCATACTGGTCCACTCCACAGTTCAGTCTTGTAGCACCTGAAATAAACTCTTTCTCATTGGTAGGACAGGAATCCACAACGTAACCAAACCCTCGATATGTCATATCTGGAATAGGATGAGAATATATAATGCCATCTTTGTGTTCATGTTTAGTAATGCAAGGAAATAAACATGGAGAAAAAAGCTATTAAGACATCATAGCGGAAAACCAAAAATTAAATCGTCAAAAATGAAGGACACCAACATATTCAAAAATTGAGAATTGTTTGTTTGTTTTAATTTGACGTTTTGATAAACTTACTTTAAAAGATGTGTAAAGACGAAGGACATATAGTTAAAGTTAACAATAGTAAATTAAATAAAAGATCGATATATTTCTTTTTTAAGTTTTCGTACAAGTAATTTCCTGATGGTAAAAAGAAATATTTCTTGTATATTTACATTTTTCTCCAAAAATGACATGATTGATATATTATCTAAGAAATATTAAGACTCTAAATCTTCAAAACAAATTCTAGATTAATCCAATTATTAAAAGCATTTACTATAATTAACTATATAGTAAACTATGCGTGGTTAACTATGGTAACTTTTTGTAAGGGATACGCCTTTTACATGTACGCCCCCTTGTTGTTCGTACTCAATTTGTCATCAATTTTCTGAAAATAATTTCTGTTGTTATGATTTAAAATTGTTTGAACAACAGATTTTATTAAAGTTCAAAACATATATGATAACTCTAACTCTTTACTATACTAAATATATAACAAAAAAGATGCTCAACGTCTTAACGTGTACATATTTTAAATACATTTAGACATACATGTACAGTATGATACAATATATATATTCGTACAAAATGGCGGCGTGTTAACATTTGCAACGAAAGTACAGACGTCAACATTGTAACTCGTATATTTTATATTACATATTTTATTTCAAAAACACAAGGAACATGCCTAGTATTTTGTAAGGTGACCCTTTAAGCGTATTATTACACTTAGAAACCTTCTCGGAATGGTCCTTGTACAGGCATACTCTGATGTAATGTCGGTCTAGATGCGCTGTCTTTGTTCTCAATTTGCCCTATCTCTTTGAACACCCCTATTTATGTACTATTTATGAACCTTTTATTTTTCAGTGTTCTGCAAATTATAAAGCCTGATGAGTTCAGAGTAGCTCTGACAGTGGCTCTCGCGAGAGTTAGCGAGACTTCAGCGAGATAGGGTAAATTATTCACGGAAATGTGGCTAGGAAGTGACTAGCACGTGAAGACATGCATGGCAAACAGAAAAGTTATGTTGCGTTTTAGATTACACCATCCTATAATATCATTCTGTAAAAATGTACTTCAATCGATCTTTCTTGAATGCATTCAGGTTAAAATTAAAAGTATTCTCGATGATACAATTTTCTGCTGTCATGAATTAAAATTTCTTTTTGGACTCATATTTTGCATGGGAACCGGGGATATATTTTGGCGTCAGATAAGCAAAAGTGAAAATGGTAAAAATGCGACTTTAACTGACAAATCAGATAAATGAGAATTGCATTATGGGTTACTATACGAATACTACAGGAATTTTACTCTTAATAAATTTCTTTATTGTACTATCGGTGAATACAATTGTCACGTGGATTCCCTGGCCAACACCGGTGATCACGAGTATAGTTATGTAAAAAAGGTTTTCACATTAAAATGCATACCAGAAGCTGCTTGTTTTCCTAACCGTTGAAGTGCTGGTGTTCTGAACTTGACACTAACTACGTAAACATTTTATTAAACATATTTTTCTCTAGTTAACAGCAAATTAAAAACGTCCGTGATATTTTTCATAGTTTCTAATGTTTGCGTTTTATTCTAAAGATTTTTTTTTTATTTTGCACTCCATTGACATGATCATAGATTGACCTGAACCACGTGTTCGAAGTAACATGTAAGCATGTATTTGGCGTAAACGTATTCAATCAACATTGGTCAGTTGCTCGTGGTAAGATCCTTTGTCGAATTCGCATTAATATAGCAGTAGCCATGTAAGGCAAACGAAAATTTTCAGTGTAGAAGATATTTCACAATTTTTTTACCAGCGTATCGGTCGCTAGTGAGCTGTAATTTTTGCAGTAAACTATGATAAGATGACTGTATCTATTGTTATTTTCATTCCCTACATGCACTATGTCGGATTTGTTCTTTTGTCTGATCAGTCCAAACTTAGCTGTTGTCCTTTCCAACGTTCGTCAGGGTTAGTCATTTATCGTGTGATTTTTTAAATGTACTATGCGTGGATACGTTGTCCTACTTGTGCAATGTTTTCTACTAGGATTCAACGTGTAATAACAAGAAACACAAATCGTACAAACGATTTTCTAATCGTACAAACGATTTTTAAAATTTTCTCTACATTGTCAAATGGCACGAATACGCCGTCGTAGTTGACCACACAGTGTTAAAAAATTATCTTATTCGAGGTTATGTTTGGTTTTAGAATAAATTCAATATAGATCGGGTTTGCAATTCCATATCCTCCTTACATCAATCTAGATTTGTGTCAGTGTGTGTTTTGTCAGAAAGTGGAAAATTTTGAAGTGAACTATTGTTTTTATGAATCATTTATTTTGTACAATCAATGAAAGTATAAAATTGAATGATTTTTATTTTCCTTTATATTTTCCTAAAAGATAATAATTATAAAGACATAATAATGTAGCAAGTATTATAGATCCCTGCTATCTTACACTTATTATTACAGCCACTTAGCATCGTTTTTTAAAGAAGGGTGGGGGGGGCAGCCAGAGAATTTTTTTCTCTTACCTTAAAAAGGTTGACAAGCCAAATGAAAAATAATAAAAGGGGGAGAGGAGAATTGCCAAAAGTCGAAAATCTTATTTCGTGTGTGTGAGAGAGTGTGTGTGTGTGATTTGGGGGGGGGGTATCCCTTCATTCATATAACTTTAACTGTACTAATGATTATTGTTCTTTATCAGAGGATTACTAACGATTATTACTACGGATACTCATTGTTTATTTTACTATATAAACTTTATAAGTTGGGGGGGGGGGGGAGATAGTGGCCAACTTTTTTCAAGTTCTTCCAGTACCACTTTTTAAGCATTCAATACTACATTTCCCTTAAATAAATTTCCTGTAACATACAGCGGGGGGCCAACCAACCTTTCAAGTAACATTTCCGATAGTAAAAGTAAGGTTGGGAAAAAAAGTGCCCCCACCCCCATTGCTACGTGCCTGTATTAGAACTACTAGAAGAAATTAGATAACTTCTTACGCATCAAGTGCTCTTTTTCGTGTGTGTATGTTCCTTGTTGTTTTGTTGGTTAAAATATGCAATAATTATATATTTTAGTTTCGACTAAACTCAACTTTTATACAAAAAAGGAGGCAAAGCAACTCCAAGTTCAATTTAAATATATGCATTTGTATACATTAATGTATATAATTTAAGATGCCCAATTGCTCTGACTTTGATTGTCTACATCTATACATTTGTATATCCCCAAAATTTTGATTTTAGTTTTATTTCATATAAACATTTTTCATCCTAAAAATGCTTCAAAGAATATTTTTAGCATATTAAATTGAATTTCAATTACTTTACGTCCATGATGGGTATCAAAATAATCGTCTGATTATGAACAATCTTAATTGGTCAATTTTACATTGTTTTGATTGAATAAAACAGTTTTCAAAACAGAATAGTAGTCATACAGTGACATACCGTAGGCGTACTGGGGCCTACTGTAGGTAACTGTGACATGCTGCAGCTGGGGATACATACAGTAGCATACAGAGATTTACTATATACATGTATACAGATCTAGCATACTTTACCATACCGTAGATATACCGTAGATATACTGTAGGATACAGAGAAAGACAGGGGGTTTTCATATGGACAGTGTTTTTAAAAGCCAATAGTGCAAGTAAAGTTGAAAATTTTTGAGAAATTTTTCCCAGCTGGGGAACAACATAGTGGGATACTTTTCACTCTTATTAATATTAAGGGGGAATTAAATTCCTCTTCAGAACATTTTATCATGTATTTTTCATGTTTTTTAATTTTTATAGTTTACATGAAAGATAAGTGTAATAAATTAATTTGTAAGAACAACAAACTTCTTTTGTTTAAACTAAATGCAAACTGTGATCCATTATCTCCAAGGACGATGAATTATAAAACAAAAGTGAATGTCAATGAAATTTAAAAACCTACATGTACATGTATAGCCTTGAGAGCCGTTGATATTTCATAAAAAACTTGAAAAATGATGCACTCTATCAACTTTTCAAAACCATAAGGTGATATTACCTATTTGAATAGGTGAGTAACCTATTTAATTTGAATGGGTGAATTTTGATTTGATGTCACCTTTTGAATTTGAAAAGGCGATGTCACCTTGGTATTTGAATAAGTTATGACACATATTCGAATAGATGATCTTACCTGTTCGAGTAAATGATATAACCTATTTGAATAAGTGATATCAATTCTTTAAAAAGGTGATATCGGAAATCATGAATGAATTAATAAATCTATCCGTTTGTAGTTTTGTCTGTCTGTAAAGCTATAAGTGTTTCCACGCAATATCTCGATAACTCTTCAATCTTTAGAAGTGAAATTTTACACAAAAACTCCTATGTCTTAAGAAAAATTCTTGTTGATTTTGAGGTCAAAAGGTCAACGTCGTTAATTCATATATTCTTGTGTGTGCAAAACTTCAATTATGAACCGATATCTCAAAGAGTTTTTGAGTTTTTGAAATTAAATTTTATAGCATAGCTCCATATGGCCCCTCTCGCCTTTCAGAAAATACTCCCCTTGCCCCCCCCCCCCCCCCTCCGAGGTCAGCACATTTTCGTCTCTTTTCTAGCCGGGCTTATTGCTAAAAGAGCAATTGCCGGCTTTTGTCATTCTGTTCAAGACAGGAAGTCCACCCCATAGTTACCATATTAAAGTTACCCTTAAAATATAGTACTTACTCTCAACCATCTTTGAGATAACAAAAATGCTAAATAAAGCAACAAAAAAAATTTAAAAAATTTATCTTTATAAATAGAAATCAGTAGTAATGGCTTTAAAAACATCTGTCCGATGTCAACAAACATAGTTTATTAGCGTAAGGGAGTCATTTTCAAAATTTGTCCAAATTCCAACACCAGTATTTTGCAAAAATAAATGTGGCGATCAAAACTTTTTAAAGTTTTATTTTAGCATTCAAACATCATAGATGCATAAACAATGTTAAAGCACAAAGAATTCTATTAACATATACTAAAGAAAACATTATATGTACATGGACCCAACAATAAATGTCCATGGTGTTACTTAGTTAAAAGTCATAGAAAAATCATAATTTAAAAAAAAAATTAAGGTTTTTAGAATAACAATCTCAACATAGTGATAAAATTATTCTATTGAATCAAACTGAAGTTTCATAACAGAAAATTATCAGATAAAGTATAGCTGGAAGTTGTAAGTGTTGTAACTTTTGTATATATCTTACACGTTTACTTAAGGCATACATCATTTACCTCAGCACAAAATACTTGCTTTGCAAATAAACTTAGTATTAGAAAACGACAGTATTGTGTTGCAAGTTTCGATAAAATTGTATAAAGATTTAGAACATAAATATAGGAAAAATGTGTTGGTAACACCAAGGATATTTGCATAACACAAAGGACATAAAGGTTACACTAAGGATATTTTGTGTAATACTTAGAAAGAAATAATAAAGTTGTTCTCCTTCCTTCCGAAAAGGATAGTAATGAAATTACCCTAGAGGTGAATATAAGAGTATATGGTTTTAACATAAAAAATTGGCGGGGGATTTCTTTCATTATACATTTTGAGTCTGACTAGTAACACCAAGGATAAAACAGTAACGACATAGACATAACTATCCAATCATAAGATATATGACAGTAGAAAAATGAAATCAAATTGTTATGCCCGAATAATAAATAATTACTATCACATGACTTTGAATCATTGATCAGTACTTGTTAGTGTATTTACATATCCAAGCAGAAGCTGTAACACCAATGACAAAAAATAACACAAAGGACACCTTTAAAAGATTCAAAGGTTTACATAGATGAGTCTTAGATCAGCTAGAACTAATTTTTAATGAAGAAATAATTGTGAAACTAGAACATGTACATGTATTTGTAAATGACCAGATTTCAAATATATAGAATGCATTAATCTTTTTATGGATTTTACATTTTCATTTCATTTATCTACAGCTAGCCTCTTTCCACAATGAGCTCTCTACATAATACACATCTACAAGATATGATGGTGACAATATTATTAAAACATTAGCAATGCTATACCAGCTTTTATCTTTTACAGTTTTTGGCCTGTTAAAAAGGAACATGGTTTTAGGTTCTGTCTAATCCCGTGCATACATTTAAGTTCATTTTTTCTGTATCTTTATCCAGTCTCTCTTCCAAAGGATCTGATTTCTCTTCATCTGTAGTCTGATGTTCATTATTGACTCCAATTCTTTCTCTTCCAGGGTGTCAGTCTTTTCAGTTTCTTTAGTCGGATTTCCTATCAGGAACTCTTGACTTTTTTTAATCTGTACTCTTTTTCATTTTTTTCATTGATATTTTTCTGCCCTTTTTGCTCTTGTATCCACTGATCGTTTGCCAAACTTTCATTGACAGTTCTTCAGGGTAACAATCCAACAAAGTGGCTTGAAATGTAGTGGTCTGCCACCATATCTGGCCTTGTTGTTGTCCAATGCTGCCTCGACTATATAATCTTCACCACCACTTTCCAAAAGCTTATGTACATCCAAGGTTAAAAACTTCTTTCAGCACCAACTTTTACAGGATGTAGAACAGTCATGAGGGATTTCAGTTGGACAAATCTGAAGAACATCCTCAACTAAATGCAAAACTGTATTCTAGGGTAATGACTGGTACATTGTCTCCTTAAAAAAATCTTTTGAAATCCTTTTAGAACAGTTATGAACAATTTGTGACTTTTTCATCTAAGGGTTTACATGATTAAAGGACTTTAAATGCATTTGCAAAGAAATGTTCCGTATCTGATATAACTTTAAAGGTATTTTCAATTCAATGATATAAATCTATCTTTTACGTCTTGGATTCTATTGGCTTCATTGCAACTTTTTAATGTGTCTTGTTTACATCATCTTCATCAAGAGAACATAACTAGAATCCTCAGACTAAAGAAAACAAATCATATTCTGCCTTATTTCACATTCCCTTGTGTTACCTAAAACTTCCTTTGTGTTACCATTTTTAACCATCATATATTTTTAGCACTTCATTATTTATTGTTACTTGAATTGCAATATCCCACCACATTTGTTTTCTGCAATACAATGAACACAATTACCACTCCATATGCAATACGCTTGTTTCATTTTTCTATCTTTAATCCTTGCTGTGTCCCTTGAGTAACTGAATTTGTCTATGGTGTTACCATAGGTTACTTTAAAGAGCATAAAAGGGGATATGATTGCATTACATAATGAATTTTGATATTTCAATTTATTCAAAAGAAATAAAAGTTGTATATTTTCCTACAGAAACAAAAGAACATGCAAGAGTATATTAATAACATAAATATTTAATCGTTTTTACATCCATTGTGTTACCAAACATTGTCCTTTGTGTTACTCAAATTATTTATTGAATTAATTTATAGCTCATGGAAACATAATATGAAAAATAAATGCCAATTTGATAAAAATATTTCTGTTATTTTATATTGTAATAAACTTTACACAAATGTTGTATTAAAATTGGGAATTTAAAGGGTTTTTTTTTCAATTGGTCCGCGGAGTTACCCAATTCTGTCCTTTGCATAACCAAGACTGCAAAATCATATGATTTTCAAATGGTAAAAACATTTAGTAAATAATTTGGCATTTTAAAACAAAATTAGTTACTGGATAGTTTTAAATAAGGGAGGAAAATAAAACATATGACTCCAACTTTCATTCTTTTTAATTATTTTCTATGTAAATTGTCCATGGAGTAACTAGATACATCCTTAGAGTAACTTTTCTTGCAGTAACAAAATGGACAGTAACACCAGGGAATTATTATATAAATAATTGGAAGTATAAAAGCAATAACTGACTTATGAACATAAAGCACAGCTCCTAGATGATAGGTATTTTGTTATAAACTTGCTCAATGCATCAAAGAAATGGCAAATTAATTTATCATCACAATATCGAAGTAACTCCTAGGACTCAAAAATAAATTACTATTGCAATCAAACTTGCCTTCAACCACATATTGTGCCTATGGTATAAAAGATCTGTGTAAAGTGTCTCATGATATTTTGGCGGGAACAAGACCAAAAGAAGGAGGCTGATAGTGAAGAGTTTCTTTAGGAAAGATAACTGTTACAGATAACTTTTATGTCCTGGTAACTCCAAGGACACGGCCAAAATAACACACACTTAACTTAAAAAAAATCATATTCTTACTCTTTTTCAATCACATTTTAGCATGCATTTAGACAGTATTAAACATGTACAACACAATAAAGGTCATTTTACACTGCTTAATTATATTTACTACATCAATAATCAGAGTTGAAGTCAAACATCCGGCGAAATCACAAGCAATTTTCTTTAATTTTACTCAGGTTGAAGGACTTTTTTCAGTATTCAAGTCAATTTTTAATCGCACTTAATTTTTTTCTACACTTATAGATTGTTGTTAAATTCATCGGGTAAAAAAAAATTGATTTTTATTGCAAAATTTTCAAAAAAAGCTTGTATAACAGGAATTTGGACATTTTTTGAAAATGACCCAACCTTGGGTTTTTGATCCTCTGTGTTGTATCGTAGTTCTTTACACTGGCAAGGAAAAGCAGGAGAAGGAACCAGAGTGGCCTCGTTTGTTTACAATCGGCGATACCAGATTAATTCTGATTCCGATAAGATAAAATATTGAGGATCGGTAAACTAACTGTCTAATCATTTGCATTGATATTTTTTAATTAATTTTTTCATCAGAATTTTTAATTGATATTCTTGTTATTTATCTGTGACTTCAATGTGAATGTATGATTCTTGTAAGAAATTCATTCTACTCTGTACATGAGCCCGGGTATCTGTACTTCTGAATACTTGATTTAATTACATCACATTAACTATGAATTAGCATGTCATAATTCTTTTGTCATAAATTGCGAATAAGTTAAACGTCTATCAATTTTATGACCTTCCTTACTATTTTGAAAATATTTTTACTAATAACTAGCCTATTTGAAGGTCTGCTAAGTTGACTAACAATCTGTTGATTAATAAACACGAATGCTATATACTAGGGATAGGAATCGATTGTAGAATTGCTAATCGATTAACCGAAAAATGTCCCGACCGGTACCGGTTAGTCGTATCAAGATAATTATACATTTTATTTGATATTTCTTTTCATATACACAAAAAGACTACAAAAGACGTTAGAAGTTACATAATGTTTTTATTTTGATCGGAAAATGTTATGTATAAATAAAAGTTTATTTTATTTTTAATTTCAATGGACATAAAATATTAATAAAACCATTAATCTTGCGTGAACCATCAGCAAGGGATAATTTTCCAACGCAGATATAATAGAAGTTATTGTACATTGTCTCCATAATCAAAATGATCTCTCACTTTAATTACGATTTTCAACATTCTTTCTAATAATATGTATAATTTATAGATGACGGTCAAATAATTAAAAGTGCTTCTTTTTATTATCATTAAAGACACAGGACTATCTGATGTTTCAAATACATAAATTAACACTAAGCGATCTAACCAATTGCCCCTGGGATCTCAATCTGGGGAGCAATAAATATTCTTAATGTAATTATAAGATGTGGAAAAACACTAAATAAACATCTATGCAAATATATGCAAACAAGGAATTTTAAGGATTTCGACACTGCGTTCAAATTTACATATATTTTATTTTTTCCCGACTGATTAGGGGTTTACTTACAGATAAGGGCCGTTCCAACCGAGAAATTGATTAACCGGTTACATATACGAATTGCAGTCCCCACTACATGTATATACAGATGTAAAGAAGAAAATAACAGATCACTTGTAAAATGTGCAACGTTGTTAGAATTTATCTATTGAAAATATACATTTTATACTCGCGATAATTTTTTTTGTTAAAGTTCAGTCCTGACTTTATTTCCTGCACTTCTGATAAAAGGGAGTACGCGTTTTCCCTGAGTTCATTGTGCATTGTTTTTATTTTCATAATCAACTCTCAGTTTTTCTATAAATGCATGCTTCTTCGTGTTCTTCTTCCAGACCCTGTCTTTCAATGTTAAGAAGGCCACCCATGAATTTTTTTTCCGTATATATTTGAAGTCTTTGACAAAACTCTGATATAATTCACAAACTGTCATCAAATGCTTTTTGTGAAGTAGATGCCGAATACACGTGCCCCAAAACCCTATTTCGATTCAATCTTATTCGTTCAATGTCGTCTCCGATCGTTATCTCTCCTGTGGACGGCATGTCATTTTACCCCCAACCGTTTGTTGGTGGAGGAATCATTGTACAAATGTTCCTCATCAGAGTATACATGAGTGTAATATCAAAGTTCATGTACCCAGCATTTTTAGCATCAATTAAAAAATTTCCTAATCAGAACGCAATCGTTTATAAATAGATGGCGACTTCACTTTATATAATACAAGAGAAGGAGGATATCTATTTCTAAAATGTCCCTGTAGGCCTGAGTTAATGCATTGTTTTTAGCCATTCCAAGTTTTGAAAATCTAGAACGTCCCTGGGATCCGGGCATGGCATTTTCTTGATATGTAGCAAGAAAAGACTTCTATTCTCTCTCAGAATGAAATTTGGCACACATATAGTCATACACATGTTCTATAAATAGCATATGTAATGGAACGTTTTTCAGGTGATTGTGACAACACAATGTGAAAATGACGTCATAAGATAGATTAATTTTGATAAAAAATGGTTGACTCGGTCGTACTCGAGAAACGAAAGGTTGTAAAGTTAAACGTATATGTTGGAAATTCCTTTGTAGAAGTTTATAATAATTTTTTTAGGTTTATTAAGACAAAAGACTTGCCAGAAGTATTGTCATTAATTGGATTAATTGTTTAAGTGAAAGAAGGGAGAGGTTTGAAAATGATGTTTGTTCTGTTACCCAGTGATTGCAAACTAGGAGAGAGACATGTCCTTTGTTAAGCAATTTGATAAGAAAGATCGCCAACTTCTAGTAAGAAAAATAGATGAATATCTTTATAATAATATAATTATCAAATCTCTATAAAATCTTTAGACTTTAAACACATCAGATATGATAAAGTGGAGGTACCCATACTTTTTCCACATGAAATAAACGACGCTCAAAAGACAGAGGACATGGGTTTTGATGGTCACCATGCTCATAATGGAAAAGTACGAGCGTTGTCCAAAAAGTTTGTGGACAATGACGTTTTTGTTAAAATAAATGGTTCTATACGCTGCCCCGTGCGGACGACCAACGTCGCTTTTTTGTCCATGTTTGACACATATTTGCCAGGGGTTTTGTTTAGTATTTGTACTGTCTATATGTTAAACGATACTTAAGATATCATAAAATGATTATAACCTTTTTCTTTGAGTTACATAAATTTTTTATCAATTTTTGACTTGTTTTATATAGAAAATAATCATTTAAATCCGAACACTTTATATCAGAGTTAATGTCATTTTAGCATTGGTCCGTGCGCACTATCTGCGATCTTTAAAGACCCCGATTTTTTGCAAAATTATTACGTTCCATCAATAAAAATTAAATCATTCTGACTTGTTTTTTCATAAGAAATATTTTGATATACAACAGATTTATTTAGAAACATTTATTTTCACAAAAACGTCATTGTCCACGAACTTTTTGTACCACCCTCGTATATCAATATTCACCTACATTATTGTCGAGAATAGGCCATTTCTGACAAATGGACTGCTTTTGTTGGAAAAAATAACCTGCATTGTAAGAAATATAAGAGTCGGGGGAAAAAATTAAGCTTCTGTGACAGAACGCTATGGAGCATGTCACGTGACCGTCCATATCACGTGATCTGCGCATGGGCAGAATAGATGCAGATGCGCATTAAAATTGGAGAGGACAACTTTAAAATATTTTCAACAATGAAATCCTATGTCATTTCTTTCTTGGAAGTTATTCAAATAGTTTACGAACTTTTTGATTACTCCTCGTATTTCTTTCTTAGTTGCAATTCATACAAGGGGTCCTTTAAAGTCAAGTCGCAAGAATAATAATTATAGAATAGAGGTTGATTAAGAGATTTAACATAGATTTAAGCACCATGAAATAAAAGCAAGAAATTTTATTCTGCGGCGTGGTGCTTCTGGCGAAGTTACTCAATAATTAATTCTAATTAGTTGGTCGGTATTTTTTTCTATAAGTGGTTTCAGTAGCGAATAATCGTTTGTTCTTTTACCGCACTAACCAAGGATCTACTTTAACAAATCAACAACATTTCACTGCCCAATCAATTTCCATGACGTCGTTAATATCCTTGATTAATTTATTGATATAAATATACATAATATTCCGATTTCCTTCACTGACCATGTTAAGCCTGATACAGAATATCTTGTCATTCAAAAACCGCTGGATGATTAACACAAAATTCATATCTCATTTTTGACTTATTTCTTGCTTCCTCCACCATTGGATTACTAATCGCAGTACCATGACGTTCTTTTCTCGAAGATTTTAAATTAGAACAAATTTAATATTCTAATCTTGATTTCTTATCAACAAATATCACGATAAAGTGGATGAATGAAGGATATGGAGATAACGAACAGTATTCCATCTCAAAGTCCATAAAACAATACTTAATAAATTAAAGGTATTATTCATTTTTACGGGTAAGGGGGAGATTCATACAGAATATTCCTACATAACAGATAGTATCAAGGGCATAATTTATTAACATATCTGGGGAGGAGGACGCATGAAGTTTATAAAAAAATACTTTGACAAAAGTTTCAACAGCCCTCGAATTAAAGTCTAGGTTCCATGCACTTGATCAATTTTATTTTATTTGGAAAAATAACGTTTGTTTACATATCCACTTACCAGTGAAGGGCTTTATATGTAATTTAGACCTAGAGACTACATGTACATGTATGCTTTGTATTTAGCGTAATTTATAAGTGAGGAATCGTCTTCGTCCCGCCGCCTTCTCCGACACAAGACTTCAGTTTATACTGTAATTAAAAGTCGAGGACTAGAATGAACTAGTAGACTAGTTCATGGATAGCAGCACGTGGTCTATTTTTAGCTCAGAATTTTGTTTTTCAGACCTCTTCTTAATATGGATTGACATAAAAATCTTTAAATGTAGAAGAGAATTACAGTTGCTAAATATTTCAAATAATATAAACACTTTTAAAAGAGGAAATGTGTCATAGTGTGGCTTGAAGTAATTTATTTAGTATTATTATCGAACAGTTGTTAAATAGTGTACGTAATTATAAAAATTCTTAAACTCTTTGATTCCAGGTAAGGGAAAATGAGCACCATCAAAGTTAAAAATTGAAAGTTTGAAAGTCTGCTACAGATAACATATATTACTTATAAACAATTTAATTATCACCAATGAAACACAAGGATATTAGACATATAAAATCGATATGAATGACTTTGTTTTAGTACCTACTTGTACGAGGAGTGTTCAAAAAGTTCGCGAACTATCTCTATATCTACAAAACCACAGTTCAGATTAGAAACAAATTTGGTATGCACATAGCCAAACACAAGTTCTATGAATAGCATATTGATATGCTGAATAAAATTTTTCTCCTTGTTTGTGACATCACAATGTGAAAATGACGTCACTATGCAGGTCACTTGTTACGAAAAATGGTTGTCTCAGTGGAACTCGTTCAACAAACGACTGTAATATTTATGGTTTATCTAAGAAATGTCTTTGAAGTAGTGTATAAGAATTTGTTCACAGTTTATTCAGACAAATGACTTCCTATAATTTCAATCAATGATTGGATAGATCGTTTTAGTGAAGGAAGGCAGATGGTTAAATATTATACTTGTTATGTTGCCCAGTGAAAGCGAGTTTGAAAACGAATGTGTTTTTAATTAAGCAATATGCTATCAAAGACCTCCAATTTACACTTTGAAAAATACTTGAATATTTCAACAATAATACAACTAACAAATACCCCTTGTATACTGTGAAAAATAAACATTTACAATTTTCATTACAGCGGAGCAACATTTGATAAGGAATTAAATCCTTCAGAGTGGGTTAGGAAGATCATATTATTCCATTTTTCCATGGCGTAACAGACGGACAGGCGGACGCACGCACAGTTAGACGGACATCCAGAACACTATACATGTACATGTATATCCTCCCATTTTTCAAACGGGAATATTACTATATTGTACGAGAGGTTATCAAGAGGCTCGTGAACTGAGGCGATAAAATATATACTTTATATGAAGTCAGTAATTACAAAATTTTAAAGGATTATAAAACAAGAAAAAGTTTTTAAAAATGCTGATATAATTATGTTGATAAGTAAATCAATTACCAGATTATTATAAAATGAAAAATGGAACAATATGATCTTCCGACGACGTTGACGTTTAAGGGGGATGTACAAGCCATATTGGATCTAGTCTGGTGTAAAATAAGAAATACCAAGAATGCCCTTAATACTCTACTAAACAAGCCCAAAGTTACTCAAAGTGCTAATGCAATCATTACCTACATCTACTGTTAGAGACCAAAATTACTAAATAATTAAGTTTGTTTTGTTAATTTGATAAATTTAACTCTGCGTCATTGAAACACCACCACTTGCCGGTAAAGTGCTACCAAAACGATCTCGTAACTCAGATTTGATTTGAGCAGTGAGAATCAATCTTTATAATCGTGTTGGCATCTACTGCGATACGAAATCTACTTTTAAGGTTTTATCTATAGAAGGGCCGGTCTCCACGTCCCGCATTTAACCTACTCCACCATTCCATAGCAAACACTCTTTTCATTTCTCCTGTGTCGGCAAAGGGTTTTTTTTGTTGGACGTCCGATTATAAGGAAATCAACATCTATGATAGTTGTAAATAGTCATTTTGTTGTAGAATGTTTATTTAGAGGTTATTTATAAATAAACTTTGGTTGTAAATGTAAATAAACATCTGGACTATATGTTCGAAAGCAACAGGTGAACGTTCCATATCCAAATATAAGAAGTAAGATTATCAAGTATCTTTTTTTTCGGGGTTGGGATATCTCTTCGTTTTGTTTTTCATTTTTCCGGTTAGTCCACACGCACAGGAACTTGAAATCGATACCTTTTTGGGAAAATCTTTTTTTTCATTTATGTGAAGTACTGTACAGTATACGAGAACATTTTTAATTAAATCTAACCAATCCCTCATCTACATTGTTAATTTAATCCAGTTATATTTACATATACAATAAAGGGATACTAAAAACATTTTTTTGAATTATTAAATTATTAAATCCAAAATATTGTTTGTAATTAATCAATAATTATAACAAATATCTTATTAATTTATCACTCCAAGTCTTCTACGTTTTATAAGTTTTGTAAACTTTCAAATTTGTCATGGTAATTTTTTTTACCTTTTCTTTCTTGTCTCTCTCAGTAAATGCAAAAGAAACACCTCACACGACACTCTTCAATTGGGTGATTTCGACAATGATCATTTTTATCATACATTAAACATTGTACCCGCCTTGTTCTACTTTAAGCTGATATCTGGATGATAACAACAAGTGTACCAAACATGAATTAATTAATTTAAATATAATCCGAAGGCTATTAAATCTCTCTTTCGTGAATATATACTGTGATTACGTGTATGTGAACATTCAATATAAGTGTCATATCCTTATAAGTCATGGTAGCTTAGTCAGTAGAGAAATAGCCCCGTGTTCGGAAGATCATAAAATCAAATCTCTACACTGACTCTACATTAACCCCCCCTAATAATTGTAATGTTTATGCAAATGGCAATTTTATGCCCGAATGCTTGAAGTAATTACATTGTGATACATTACTTTACAGTGTAATTCGCCCTAAACCTGCAATTGACTGACCTTGGTAAAAAAAATGTTAAGCAACTGTCCATTCGTGGCCGCCACGTTCGGCGCCTTGAAGTGAAAGTTGCAAGTACTTGCCCTGTCAAGGTAGGCGTTGACAATATAAAGTTCCCTCACTGTTCAATGGCCGTCAGCACCAATTAAAGTTCAAAATTTTAAATCCTTCACTGGTACTTAGAGATGTATCTATCTGAATGAAATATTCTCGATGGAGACTAACAACAACATACAATCAAGTAATCTAATTAATTTCACCCAACGACCCAAATCATTATCAAGAATATATATTAATCAATAACCTACCTAAGGAGGGGGGGGGGGGTAGCATGGAGTTTAGAAAAGAATATAATTACAAAGGTTTTAAACCAAAGCTTTGGTAACATGCATTTGATCATTTCTTTTTTCTTTTTTTTTTCTTTTTTTTCTTTTGATAAAAGAATGTCTGCATATACTGTGGTCTCATCAATATTCGTTGAGCACAAATTTTTGTGGATTTCGTTGTTGAGATCCACGAATTCAAATGTTCATTGAATTACGAAATATGACATTCATTTGTATAGGCAATGCTTTTGTCCACGAAATTGCGTATCCTCGAAAACGTCTGTTTTACAGAATCCACGAAAATTGATGCCAACGAAATTTGATGAAACCACAGTACATGTAGAAAAACCAGTGCATCATTGTACTGCTGTACACGTCTTTAATTTCACGAGTCTAAAATTTCACTGTTTGTTAGAAAGTTACCTTTCACGGTGGTTTTAATTTCACGGTGAACTGTTCATAAATATACAGGTGCAATGCCTGTTTAAGCTAGAAATGATGTGAAATAATAATCACGATGGTTTAAAGTTCGCGGAAAATTCTTAAATCGTGAACATACTGAAATTAAAAACACCGTAATGTATTCCACTTCTACAGTATACATTGTTTCAATGTTGTTGTCCTTGTTTTTATAATAAAAAAAATAAAATCAAAGTTGTAAAGATAGTCAATATATACAAATATATTATAACACTTCACAGTACAGGAATTTTCTATATCTAGACCACGAGCAGTTTGATATGAGCCTTGCCAGTGGAGTCACATCAACAATATTTTATCAAAAGATATCTATTATCTGCGTTATTGATACGCACTTACAAATACTTTAAACAAGCTTCACTTTTTTTAATCGGTCTTTGTTTTAATTGTTGTATGAAGGATACAAATATTATAAAACTGTTTGTTTATTGTTTAACGTCCTGAACGAAATTTTTTTCACTCAAATGAAGACGCCACCACTAACCGGTAAATAGCTTTTTAATATATATTTATACCTAGTGAGTACATGTATACTTGGTACCCAGCAGAAACACAACGTTGTTTAAACGTTGAATATTAGTTGAAGTTGGGTTTAGACGTTGATAAATCTAGATACAATATTGATTCAACGTTGACTTTTCAACGTTGAAAATTTAACGTTGAATCAACATTGAATTCAAATTGAGTTGAATTGCCAACATTGATTCAACGTCGGATCTTCGCTGAGCGGGCCAATCCTATTTTTCGGTGATAGATAATTTGGACTATGATAGTTTCGGACTATAACACTGTCGGACCATAACGAGGTCGGACTTGACAAAGTCGCACTACCATATATCATTACTTACTATTATAACTAACAAGGATAGTAAATATAGAAATTTTACACATTCAATGATAAATATGAATTCAGTACTAATTTGCCAAAGTACGAATTAAGAGGATACGCAGTAGGACATCCGGAAAATATTCAAAAAGACAGCATAACACAACCCTCAGGACTCAACACCAAGATTTAATTTAAAAAATACTCTTTAAAGAAAACATTTCGGCATGTCAGAGTACTAGTATCATTGAAGAGACATAATTTGTCGAAATGCATATCTGGTGCATCAAAAGTTGTACCGTATAAGATTTGCATCTTAACCTTGGAATGGTTTCATCTTCTGGACTATTTCATGACCACATGTGAAAATGCAAAACGTTTGTAAATGCTAGGGTTTTGTAACATGATTAATTTGTAGAATGTATTTTGGTGAAAATAATTGTAACACAATTAACTATTGATAGGAAATTAAACACTTACTGTTTACAATATTTAATTTTTTCATATAGTGATATACCGTATGTTTTCATTTAAGGGATCCCGACCCTCTGCTATAAATTTCACCTTAGAAAGTCTTAAATTTGTAATACTGATTTTCATAAACAACAATAACATTAGAACCACATGGAAAATAGTTTGAAGTATAAAGCGCTGCTTATTTTTTCAGAGATGATTTTGATGTGCAGATGAAATGAAGAAATTGAACACAGAGAAGAGGAAAAGTAACGATTTATTACTATAACATTAAATATAATATATGAAGTGCATATGATAATAATGCTTACTACTATACCTGTTTAAATCATTTTAGAAAACAGCATGGAGCGATGTTTACTAAGTCAGAAAATCACAATGTTGCATGTGGTTGTAAGAAAAAAATATATCCGTGATGAGGAGTTATCTTTCTTCTATATATTTCTTCATGTGAAAAAAAAGTCATTCTAATTAAAATACTGTATTAAGTACTTGAAATATACAACCATTTTTAAAATTGTTTTTAAAAAGATACAACTTATTCAATTTATAAGGCATTTGATGTTGTTTTTGGATGTTTTATTGTTAAATATAATAAAACAATTGCAATAAAAAAATTAAGAAATTTGCAAAACAAATAGAAAGTAATGTTTCCATCATATGTTTGATCTAATCAAATTGTCTACTCAAAAGTATCAGGAAACTGATTAAGAAATCTGTGAGCTGTATAATATTTGTACTTTGAAAGTTTTCTGACTTGTCAGAGGGTCGCTATCCCTTCAACAATTATGAAGGCATCTTAGCAACCGTGCAATAAAACGGTTGAAATTTTAAGTAAGTATATTATTACTATATGACACCCCCCTTTCCAAAATAAAAAAATTGAATAAATGTTGAATCAACTGTTTTTCAACATATAATCAACGTTGATAATCAATGTTGATTCAATGTTAAGACTTCAACGTTGATACAAATTTTCAAAATCTAACATAAAATCAATGTTGAATCAATATAGAAAAACAACGTTGATTCAAAGTTTATTCAATGTTGTGTGCCTGCTGGGTACTTAACTTGGTACTTAGGGTCATTGAAAAGTGAGGGACGAGTTTCGTCCCAGCATTCTCCAAAACAAAACCTCAGTTCATACACTCAGTAACTAATTATAACAAGGGGAATAATAAGAAGAATCGAGGACTAGCGCCATAAAATTTAAACCGACCATAAGAACATCAATTAATTTTATTACATTTAAACTATGGCACCTTAAAATAATGTTTGGTTACCCTCTCTCGACTCAGGGGTCGGTAATTAAGTTTAATTTTTTTTTCTAGAAATGGTCAAAAAAATTTTGACGGGATACAAAAAAAAAATTTAAAAAATATCATGTTCTGGAACGTAAAAAAATGAGTCAGATTACTTTAGTTCGTAGGTCGGGAAGTTACAACCAAACACTTTTTTTAAAGATAGCCAAAACTTCGACAGAGTAGGGTGATCAAAATGTGCCTTTTTTTACTTTATAATAATCTGTCAAATGATGAACGTGTCAATATAATTATTTCAGCATTTTTAGAATGTTGCTGTTCCTTGGAAATTTTAATTGTACGCACAGATCGACTTTATACATAGTATAGATTTTATCGCCTCAGTCTATGAGCTTTTTGATAACCTCTCGTACAAGATAGTAAAACCCCTGCTTAAAAAGTGGGTGGGTATATAGTGATCTGGATATCCGTCTAGGGGTACGTGCGTACGTTTGTCCATCCATTACGCTTTGATCTACCCAATTCTAATCTGCATATCCTTCTATACCACTAAATACGATTTTATTATACAATTCATATACATTGAATTTCACTGATTCTTCATAACATAATGCCATTGTGACATCCTATTTAATTTATTGATCTGATACTCTACGGGTCTTCCAAAGAACAGTATGGACTTCGTCGTTATAATCATCAGGGAGACTGGGGGTATCATAAAGTGAGCTAATCTGTAATATAGTGTTCAAAATACCCCAAGCTTATTGGTGCAAAGATCGAAACGTATCGATTGGTGTTTTTTTTTTGGTAATATTTATATATATGTGTCTCTTATGGTACCCTAGATCTATTGTCTGCATGAACACAACATAGATTCACACAGATGACGAACGTCACAATACATTTGAAATATCATAACATACTCCTATTTTAGAACACTTATTGAAAAACCTTTTTGCAGAATCGTTTAAAAAAAATTCTAGTGTTGAACAATTAAAATAGAATGCGTTACGATATAAAACATTGCGGGAAAGGAGTTATGTTGGGCGTCTGATTGTAAGTCAATATCGATATCCATTGTTTTCAATCATTTGTCTTTTCATGGGTCGAGATTAGAGGACCTGTATAATATTTTTTCTACTGACAATTTACAACCCAACCTCCCAACAACAAAAACGTCACACAGTCATACATTTTGTCTTTGGTTGTAAACGTACAAAACAATCAAGACAAAGTAATCGAAAGCATACATGTCAGTGTTCCATATCCTGAAATAAAAAGGAAGGTTATCGAATGTCGACTTTTTTGGCTTGATTTTTTTTCCTTTTTTCGGTAAGTCCTCACACACAGGAATTTGAAATCAATACCTTTTTAGGAAAATCGTTTTTCACTTTTGAGTAGTATACGAGACCATTTTTAATCGAATATATACAATCATTTCATCATCTTTTTTTTTATTTAATCAATTCAAATTTACATCTGCAATAAACAATATTGAAATATTCATTTTCTTTAAATTATTATTAAATTAAATTCAAAAATATTGTTTCTAATTATTCAATTACTAAAAAAATATCTTATCAATTAATAAATCCCCAAGTTTTGTTCTTTTTTTGAAAATATTGGAAACTTTCAATTTACCATGTAAAATTTTTACCTTTTCTTTTCTCTCCCAAACCTCACATGACACCTGTCAATTGGGTTTTTTGACAATGATAATTCTAATCAAACTTTAAACATTGTACCGGCCTTGTTAACGTTCCACAAGTTCTGCAGATGTCTGGATAATAACAACAAGCGTACTATCTATGAATTAATTAAATATATTACATTGTATCCTTTCATGTAAATTAGTGAATCTCATTGGTCGAGAAACATTTGTTAAAAAACGCTATTACCCGCTAAATAATGAAGCCACGCCCTCCAGCGTAGCAACAGTAAACAGTGCTTGACGACGGGTGATATTAAAAAAATAAATAGCGACTGCGCAGAAGTTACGCGCGCACGGTTAACTGTTATATGTATTTGTATAAAACATGGCAATAAAACATTCAGTATAATATAATAAATATTGCATGTAGTTGAGTGAAACATTGTAAATTTTCAACCCTCGAAAACCATTATTCAACTCGGCTGAGCCTCGGTTGACAATAGTTTTCTTTGTGGTTAAAATTTTCAATGTTACACTCATCTACAATATTTATATTATAATCCGAAGGCTCAAATCGCTCTTTCGTAAATATTTACTGTGATTACGTATATGTGAAAATTCAATTTATCATATTCGAATTTGTCAAAGCAGTCCAGTCGGTAGAGAACTAGCTCCGTGTACGGAAGATCGTGAAATCCAAACTTGGCCCTCAATGTACTTTTTAACCCCCCCCCCCAAAAAAAAACCCTGCAACTGTAATGTTAATGCATTGTAATAATAATGAAATGGTATGTAATGCACTACTTTTTAAAAAATAAAAATAGATAAATGGTAATTGTAATTTAATGGTAATTTAATGCCCAAATTCTAAAAGTAAGAGTTATGTAGTACATTTCTTTACAGTGTTTATCACACTATTGATTGGCCTTAATAGATAAAAATTGGTAGCAACTGTCCATTCGCCTTATACTCGGCATCTTGAAGTAAAAGTTGAGGGTACTTCAAACAAAGAAGCCCCCTATCAAAATAGATGTCAGCACGATAAAGTTCCCTCACTACTAAATGGCCATAAGTGCCAGGTACAGGTCAAAATTTGAAACCTTTCACCGGTATTTGGTGACGTCTATATACGATTGAAATATTCTCGATTGGGACAAACAACAGCATGAAATCAGTTCCATTGTTTCACTCAAAAGACCTAAATCATTATAAATAAAACCAGGAACACTAAGTCTTGTTCAAATGATGTCCTGGAAAAAGGAAAACATACATTCACAACCAGAGTAACAACAATACCTCTGAACGTTCTTTAGACAGTTCGGCTAAATTTAATTTCTCAGTTTCAACTAATGCAGTAAAGTTCAAAGTTTGCATGCAACATAATCAACATTGTTTTATGATTCTTAAAACATTGATTTTATTTCCATGAATTCATTTTGATACCCCTACCCCGCTTGAAAAGCGGTATGATATATAGTGATCGGAATGTCCGTTCGTCCGTCTGCACGTCCGTCCGTTACACAGTGGGATAGCGATCTTTTATCCACAACTCTTATACAATTCAATCATATAAAGATGACATAAACATTTACATAATTTATTAAAATTCAACTATAACGTTTGATTGCTTGAGCTATGTTTATCATGTTTTCACATATGTTTTCCTTAAAAATTGTCACAAGATCTTTATATCGATACCAAAATCTTTTCACCTTGACCTTATGGGTTCACTCATTTTCAAAGCCTTAAACCTTGGGTATATTTTTTTAACAGTAAATTTAATTGATTGATTGATAAATTGATTGTATGTTGTTTAACGTCCATCTTGAGAATTTTTCACTCATATGGAGACGTCACCGTATGCCAGTGAAGTGCTTCAAATTATATTAAGATCTATACCCGGCACTCAGGGCCATTGAGCAGTGAGGGTTCTTTATTGTGCCAGCGCCTACCGTAACACGGGACCTACTTTTTAAAGGTCATATCCGAAAGACCCGTGACTTTCATTTCTGGTGTCGAGCATTTGGCGATAGAACAGTTACTACCTAGTTTTACATCTTACGAAAACGTTCGCTTTGCGAACGAGACTCGAACCCGAGCCTCCCGATCACGAAGCGAACGCTCTACCACCAGGCTACCGTGAACGGTTTGAACACTAAGAAGTAGAGCTTTTGAATCAAACAAGTACATTTGTCATCATAAGATAGACCTTCTTTGAATGCCAACAAATGTTGACGCTTTAACCTTGACCTTGGAGTTTGACTTACTTTTGAAAGTCTTTCCCTTGGTCATAAAATTTGAATGGGTGGTCCTATCAATTTCATATCGCAAAGGTATATTTCTTAAAACGAGTCCTTTATTTGAGTAATAACCATTTCTTAGGTATTGGAGTTTTATTGACAAAAAAGTAAACTTTTGCTATATTTATAATACACAACTTTTAATCATTCCTACTACAATTTTTGCATTTACAGAACTGTCATACGTTTGACAGGTAAAACAAATATTTATTTTCAAATAAAGATAGTATTAGAAAAAGGTTTTATCGTGTACATCGAGTAATAGTTCAACAATATCTATGTGTTCTAGCTCTAGAGCAATCTCTAAAGCTGTTTTCCCTTCATCGTCTGGCAAAGTTGTATCGGCACCATGCTCTATGAGCAATTCTACGGTGGATTTTTCTCCTTTCATACATGCTCTCAAGATAGGCCTACATCCATGTTCATCATAAGCATTTATGTCAGCACCTTTATCCTCTAATATTTTAACGATGTTGTTATTTCCTTGCAAACATGCACAAAAGATAGGACTGCAAATGCCACGATCACATAAATTGACGTCTGCGCCCTTGTTTAGTAAGAGTTTAACCTTGTTTTCAAATCCTAGTTCACAAGAAATAAACAAAGGAGTAATTCCATCGTTACGACGTACATTTATGTTCGCGCCATTTTTCACTAAAAAATCTACAGTGTTGTCACTGCCATACATATATGTACTAAATAGAGGAGATTCTCCATTTTCATTGCAAGCATCAATATCGGCTCCATTCTCCAATAAACGTTCTGCGATGTTAATGTGTCCTTTTTCGCAAGCTTCATGGAAAGCAGTATTTCCTTCTTCGTTTAATAAATGGATGTTTACACCATGGTGCAACAAAACTTCTACGGTCATTATATGCCCATTCTGACAGGCATAAAAGAGAGGACTACACCCATCTATGTCAGGTAAATCTATATTTGCGCCATTATTCAGTAGATATTTTGCAGTAGTGTGATATCCGTATTTGCAAGCTGTATGTAAAGGGCTTTTCCCAGAATTGGAACATATACTGATGTCAGCACCGTAGGAGATTAACAGTTGAATTGTGTCTATAGGGACACTTTTAAACGTACAATGGTGCAGTGGAGTATACCCCCATCTCCACATAAATTTACATTTGCTCCAGACTTTATTAAGCACTCAATTGTTTGATTACGCCTCATTCCTCCTTGTCGAGTTACTTCGGAATTGTGGGCGTCATCATTGGTTGCGACAATTAATGGAGTATTGTTTAGTTCAGAACGTGCATTTGGATCTACTCCCAAATGAAGAAGTCTCTTAACAATGTCCGAATTATGAAAAGCAGATGCTATGTGTATTGGAAACAATGTATCCCATGTATTATTAATCTCGATTTCTTTTAGCTTTTTGTGCAGTATTATAAATAGTTCTGTACTTCCATTTGCACAAATGAAGGGAAGTAAATCTTGATCTTGTAAAACTCTAATGTTTGTATTCTGAAGACAAAACAAAGATATATCATCATGACAAAAGGCAAGGAAAATGCTGATTGGAGTTATTTTTTCCTTCAAAGAAATAAGTCGGAGTCTAGTCAAACGGATAACATCCAGTGCTTTCTCGTCATATTTATTTCTTTCAATGGACAATCTTCTTTCTGTGAAAAACATCGATAGATCACCTAGACTTTTCATGCTCTCGATGAACTTGTCAATTACAATTTTATTACGAAGGCACGGATTTAGAACAACATCCAAGATACAACCGGATTTTATTTCATTGAAGAATCTGTTTACAAGGTCGCCAATGTATATTGTGAGGGGATCCGGTTTTTCAGTATAATCTTCAATTTTTACTCTTTCGCGAAGAAAGTTACTATCTGCATACTTTATTGTCTCCTTTGGGAAATCTGTTCCAAATGATAGTGTGGTAACCTCCATGACAAAGTCATGAATGAAAACAAAAGTGTTTCCAATAGACTTAACAAAGGAACCCTCAAGCAACTTAAGATTTCTGCAAACAAATGTAATTGGTAAAGACGAGGGCAATTCGCATGCTTCAATAATTTCATTGAAACCTTTTCGGAATATTTCTGAATCTCTAATTTGATCAATGTTTATGCTTTTAAACATCGACAGAAGAACCAGTGTGCAATATTTTTCTCTACTTATTTCTTTGTATGTTTCAATTTCTTTCTTAACTATTTCATTGATGTTTGAAAAAGCGTACAGCCTCTGCTCGGTATAGTGGGTCAGTTGAGAGCAGTTTACAAAGTAAAGGAAAATAGGCGTCAGTTTTAATCATTTCCTTAATGTCATCTTTAGAGAGATTTTCGCCATGCACATACTGTTTAATTATTTTGCATTTTTCTTCTTTCGTCAAAGTATTGGCACCGCTGTCAATTTCCACCAAATTGATAGATTTTTTCAGTAGACCTTGTAATCTCTTATCTTTTATCACACAACGCCTGCAGGACACCAACATCTTTGACTTTTCCAAACAAATTTCTATGGTGTTTTCAAAACATTTCCATGAATTGTAAGATATTTCATCTAATTTTTCTTTTCCTATCGGATCATTTATGATGAAAAGTCTCTGAATTAAAGACGTCGAGCAGACTTCTTTAATTTCTTTAATATCATCAATGACAACGATATCCCAGCCCTGTTCCTGATACTTTAATGCTATATGTTGAATTATAGCCGACTTTCCTGATCCGGAATTGCCTACGACAACTATAAAATTTTGATTTCTGATTTTTTCCTCAACAATTTTACTTGCAGTTGTCGGAACGAATGATTCGTTTTCTATTTTCCAGCTTGCTAAAATTGCTTCCATTAAAGATCTTGACCCTTCAAATAGATGTAAATGGTTTAAAATTAACTTGTTGATAAAACACAAAGTATTTCAGTCCTTTTTGATATTTATTTAAAGTTATCAGACTTTCTCGCGGAAAGGTTGGTATGGCTATAAACTTTAAGTAGAAGAATTGGACATTAATAGCTTACCTCCTTTGGAAACATTTAGTATGTCATCATGTTTTGGTTCTACAAAAATAATGAAAACATTCAGTTATTTACATGTATCCGACAGTAATAATATCACAAAATGTTTACAAATAATATACATCACATTAGTTTCTTTATATTTAGATATTTACATCATCGACCCTGTGTCATAATATTTTATATTCTATATTTTTCTAGGCGTCTCGTCTCACAATATTTATCTAAGCTTAGCAAATATATTAATAGCAAAAATATAATTAACTGTAAATAAAAAAAATTCAAAAGTGATTGCAAACTTAACTGCATTTATAAATTATACTAGTACTCGAAAAAAACCTTTTATTTGTTACCTGTAAAATTTGAATATATATTCTTTTGAGATTATATGCATGGCATGTATTGTTTATATATTATAAAATTATAATGATCAGAACAACCTTTTCCGAAAGTCTGCAATCCTAATTTTATTTCCTGTATATCTGATAACATTTCTGATACCATTTCCCGAAGAGCTTTATTACACTCATAGTCAGTTTTGAGTTTCTCTATAATTGATTCCTCGTAATCTTCTTCAAAGGCCTGTCTTTCAATGTTTTGAAGACCATCGATGTAGTTTTTTCCGGTGTATCTTTGGAGTCTTTGGCAAACGTCAGATATTACAGACCAGCTGTCATCAAATATGTTTTGTGAAGTAGTAGCTGAATTGACGTGTCCAAATAAACTGTTCCTAATCAGTCTTATTCTCTCAATGTCGTCACCGATAGTTATTTCTCCTATTGCTGGCATGATATTTCTGCCCCAACCATTTGTTGGTGCAGGGATACTTGTACAAATGTTTCTCAGCAGAGTATACATGAGTGTTATGTCAAATTTCATGTAGCCGGACTTTTTAGCATCCATCAAGAGAAGTTCTTGGTCTGAATGCAATTTTTTATAAATTGCAGAAGATTTCACTTTAGTTAACACAATAGCAGGCTTAACATTCATTTCTAAAATGTCCCTATAAGCCTGAGTCAATTGATCATTTATAGCCATTCCAAGTTTTGCAAATCTAGAACGCCCTCCAGGATCCAGTCTAGTGGCCATTTTTTATGAGTCAACTTGAATCAACTTGAACAATAACAAGTGTTCATCTGAAACAGACATATTAAAAATAAAAGATTTATGTTAAAACGACTATACAAAAATACAGGAATATGCAACACGGTGCATGTAATACATGACAATTCAAATTTCATGAATGATTTAGAGTTTTCGAATTTTAATACATCATATTAGTTCAAATTTCTGAATTTCAACAGGATTTCCTTTATTGAAATTTAATATTGTTATTCAAAAATCTAAATTTCATAGATAAGAAACACACACTGTATGACTCGCACTATCGATCATTATGTCTGCAATCCAGCAATCATACCACTACGTCACGAATTCATTGTAATCGGATTGACAAATCTAAGACAGATCGATTGTTGAATTTTAAAATAATTTTGAGAAGAAAAATATTTTCAATATGAAGACCGTCTTTAATCAAAAATATCTAAATGTAATGAAGTGCAGTCATATCCAAAAAAAATTATTCAGAGGTTGTTTTTCTGGTTAAGGGTGGTCTGTTGCTACAGTTTGTCATTGGTTAGGGGGATACCTCAGTATTTACTACATTTCCATATTAACTGAATTATTTTTATATCTATCATATGAGGGAACTATTAATAATTGAATATTATTTATGTGTGATTTGATTTAAGGCATGTATAAAAAACGTTGTATGACACAATTTTGGTTAAACAATGTATTTAAAAAACACTACTAGAGTAGGCGAAAGTAACTATCAAATGCGCTATGGCTCTTTTATTGACACAGTACAATAAAGTCATTATACTCCATATGTTTCAGTTCGTATCCCAATTTGAATTTTAAATTTCAGTTCAATATTTGAATTATCTAAAAAGCTCTTAAATTTTTTTTTGATAATTCTCGGGGATTTTAAGAGCATAAAATTATAACATTTAAAATATTAATGTTACATGTATATTAAGTAAGTTAAGTAATAATATTTCATGCAACTGATGTCACATTTTGATTGTAAAAACTCCAATAAACCGAAGAACTCTCTTTACAAGGGAAATTGTGTGACATTGGGAAATTTTCAATATATAAAGTTGTAATGTAAATATTGAGTTAATCTATGTAATCTCCAACTTTGGAAACGTGGCATTTACTCCGAGGAAAAATGTTAAAAGACACTTATATCTGGTATATATGAACTGAAATCATCGTTGTTAGTTTGTATGTTGGAAAGTTATTGAAATGTTAATTTTATTAAGTTTATATTGATCTTTTGAAATGCTTTGAATATGTGAATTGAATAATCTATAGACTGCAATATATTTTGTTTTACATCAAATTACAGAGCAGATTATTCGAATTGTGTAAGAGCACAAAAGAAATTCTTGGGTATGCTTTGTATAAAAGGTTCAATTTATCATAAACATTTTAAATTCATTTCATTACAAAGAAGATGGGTTTGTTTAGTGGCTTATCTGTCGAAGTTGTTTGTGGGAATCATTCATCGTTTAATATCCAGTCAAGAAACCATTCTTCTGGTCGACTGACCACAAATTCAATGAACAGATAACATACAAATAATAAAACATTTTTACACTGCAATGCAGAGACTCTAACAGATCATTTTTTTTATTTTCAGTTCTACGTACATGTTTCGTTCAAGTATTTTATTAATAAATTAATTAAAATTATGACGTAGATAAGGGAAGGTAGATGCCAGTTTGAATTCAGTGTGTAGATGACGATTTTACTTTTTGTGCATAACCAACAAAATTTAACAATTTTTATGTTTATATGCTTAAACGTTGAAATACTGGGTAGAGGCCAACTTTTTCTATGCCAACTTCGTTCAGTACCAATTTTTTTTAATCACATTTCCTCATCACATAAAGTTGGGGGGGGGGGGGGG
>PRKT01000375.1:18840-66413 GCA_003671525.1 Saccostrea glomerata | reverse complement strand
TTTTTTTGCTTGTGAGGTTTTTTGTGAAGGTATAAAAAAGTTTTTGTTACACTTAGCCCCCCCACTTTCAATTTGCTTCCGACGCCAATGCAAGGTTAATTAAATAAGGTTTTGAAGAAAAGGGATATACTTCACAATTAACAAAATATACTGGTAAAAATATTCCAGCTTTATACTTGTGTTTACTTAAAAGTTTGTCTGCCTTAATTAAGCTTTACTCATACCTGGATTTTGAGTTAAAAATCTGAGTAGTTTTACTAAAAATAATTCGTATTCATTAAAGCTATTCTCGATAATTTTATTCTATTGGTTAGAGAATAAAATTTATGGAATATTTAAATCAGATGAGAATATGAAAACATCAGGGTTGAAAATATATTATTGAAATTAACTTTTGTCGTTCAAATTCATAACACATAGATAGGGAGAGACAGGCCATTCACTCAATTTTAAGGAATAAAAGGGAATTTTATTGTTAGACAATTTTGTGTCCAACTCTTAAGTTGGAAATAAATTCTGTAAGAAATTATAAATTGGATAGGAATTTCAGTAGAAGACTGTATTATACACTAGTTACTAGAATGAGTTGTATATGAGGCTATTGATCATGACTTAGGGGTATAACAGATTTTGGAGTATCTATTCAGTAAGATTTATCATTTGCAAGGTTATCAAGTCAAGTGCACACAAATATAACATGTAGTATACCTATTTAAATCACTAAAGCATAAAATTTCTTTGTTCAGTAGTCAATTATTGATAAACAAGAGGGCAAATATGTAAAGGACTTAAATTTTTGGAATTGATTCATTACTACATTAGGTCCACCTGTTTGAATATATACACATATATTACAAATATTTGGCCAATTGATGTGATGTATTTCACAATGGCAATTTTCTTTGGTCTTAATAAATTTAGCATTGTGATCAGATATCTAAACTTGATAAGCATGATATAAGCCTATGGATTTCATTCAAGATACATAAATCATAGAGTAAATTTAATTTTATGGCTTATCCTTTATTCAACAAAACACTGGAAACCAATAGTTATAAGATCCAGGGCTAAAAAAACATTTTATGTCCAACCCATTGGAATTTCATAAACAGCTGCAGTCAGGGAACATTGTAGGAAATACAAAGCTATTCAATTGTTATCAATGGATTAGAAATTATGGTATTTGTCAAAATTTACCACTAATTATATTAGGTTCATGCCAGGTAAACACATCATTCATCCACAAACCACAGCAAAATTTTATTTCTCAGCCATATAGGCTCTAATGTATGACAAAAGTAAAAATGATTCACAGTACTTTTTAGGTGACAATACTTATTCAGTGTATGAATTAAACCTTTACTAACAAGAAAGAGCTTCCTTCTGATCACATTTTCAATTTTGGTGCATTAAGCAAATTAAATAAATACTTTTAGGAAAGTAATATACAGTACTGTTTGTAATTTTGGAATAATGCACTGTCAGGCAAGGTCAACACAATAATTTCTAGTATTCTTGCAAGGCAGTTTTAGTTTTTGATGGGGGAAAGGGTTTTCGCTCTGTGTGTGAGCCATTTATTAGTAATACTCGTCCTGTTTCTATCCTAGTTAATAGGATAAATCTGTAATTTTCATTGGAATGAACTTTAAAAAGTTCCATATTCTTAGTACATTTAATAAAGTATCTGTTAACATCCAGTTTATGAGATATAGGCTCACAGCTCATACAAATAAGTTTGGTGAAAAGCATTAATTAGAATAAAGTTAAGAACCGATATCCAAAAAGAAATTTCATTATCTGTTTTAATTATGAACATTAGAAAGATAGCAAATGAAGTATTATTATCAAATATAATATCAAGTTCCATAGTTTGGAGTAAAACGTCACTGCTTTAACACATTGTGTTACATTTAATACATGTGAGTACTAAAAGCCTGGAGACTCAGAGTAAATTTTCAGATATAAAGCTAACCTTATACTACAATTAACAGGATTAATTTCCATAGATAACCTTACACTGTAAGTTAAATAGGTTTTCTAGAACTATTGTGTAAACCAGCCAGAATAAATTCATACATGCTTGGGTTGAATTGTGAAGGGTAGATCAGGATCAGCCATTTTTATGATGGGGCAATATTTTGTCTCCATAGAAATGCTTCTTAAAATTTTATTACATGTAATTCTTCACGTTTTAGTTTGATATAAACCTGATGCAAATACATGTAGCATATTTTCAGTCTATTTATTATACAGACTTAATCAGCTTGGGAAGTATGGGGGTCTAGATTTATTTTCAGGGGGTCTATTTCAGTTTCCCAAGTAAATAAGGTGAAATTTAGGGCGATTGGTCGTGGGTCAGTTGGATGCGGCTTCCCCATTTTGTGGGGTGCCCGAAACCTGTGGATTCCAAAGGTTTCGGCCATGTGGCGTTTGCGCCAAACCATTCAACTAATGCTATAATTCATTGTGCTGCTGCTGCTTAAAACAAACTCATTTACTGTGAAAATGTGTGCTGCTTTCAACAAATTCATTAATTGGTCTGCTTTGCTTGATTGAAACAAACTCAACTGATGTGCAAAATGTGTACTGCTTCCAACAAATTTCATGGACAGTGCTTTGCTTGCTAAAATATCTTTAGTAACGTTCACGGTTTGATAACCCGGAACGATAACTACATACATGTAAACTTGTAAAGTTTATTTAAAATACATGTACATAAAATTTAATTGTAAGGTTAATTACCGTTTGCGGTATACCCGGAACGGCCATTATTATGCTTATTATAAGTACATGTACATGTAATAATTTGCTATCATGTTGATTGCTGTTCTTGATTTTTTGTTATATTTGGGGTCGCCCTGCTTGACACCACCTTGCTGCTTTAAACCACGACCAACAATCGCCAATATATTATAATAAACGTGTATAAAATCATATTTGTTTTATTTTCCTCTATATAAATAATATCGACTGTTACTCTGAAACCCTTAATATTCTTGGGTGATCATTAAATTATGATATTTTGAAATAACGTTTCACACGATAATAATACTTTATAGATGGTTTACAAACAACGGCAACATTATTTTTTTCTATATATTTGTTGATTTTTTTTTGTATAAAATAATTTAAAAGACAATACATACCATTTTATTTTCTTTTATTTTGCTTTTTGTTGTTTCTTCAGGTATTGTGGTTATGCTTTCGACAAGACACAAAGATTGTGTAGACAAAACAAAGTTATATTGGTCGATATGACCATTATTGTACACGTATGTTATGGTTGAAACTACAGACTGGACACAGCAATGGCCTCTATCCAAAACAAAACATGACATACTTTCATACTTTCTTAAAAAAAAAAACTTTTTGGACATACGAATATGAAAGTCATGCAAAAATACAGAATTATTTTTTGTCTGATTACTTTAAAAGTAGTTTTGTCATTCCAAGTTTCAAGCGAACAGTCAATCATTTCTATCACAAAATATCAACATAACAGAATGCTGGACAACTCGCCCCCAAGACAGGTCGCCCCCAAGACAACTCGGCCCCTACTGAGGACAACTCGCCCCCAATTTAGGACAACTCGCCCCCATTTAAGACAACTCGCCCCCAGTTTAAGAAACAAGCAAATTTAGCATATATTATATATATATTTACATCTTCGCTAAATTTACACATTTATTTTAAACTTTCATTACAAAACTTAAATAAATGTAATTCTCAGAGCTTGCATGCTAAAATTCTCCATCATGTTGAAACTGCTTCGGAGCTTGGATACGACATGCCAATTTTTAAAAATCCAAATACATCGTAATTTCGGAGCTTGCATGTACTAATTTAAATTAGTTATCACTTTGAAGTATCAAAATTCGTTGTAAGCTTGGGACAGTTGGGTATGTCATTAAAATTTCTGTCTGTTTTTATTTAAAATTAAGTAATTATTATTATCATCAGTTTCCCAACGCCGTCGGTTTTACGTTAATTTCGTCATTAAATAATTTGGATGTTTTAACACTGAAAAAAAATATGTTCATTAGAATAGAAATGTCTTATATATGATAATTTTAAAGATATGAAAAATCAAATAAAAAAAATTATGCATTTATTCACTCTATTTCGTAAAAATAAAATTAAAGAAGGCATGTGTTTTATGATAAATCTTTGATGCATACACAGTGTTTTTAACAAAGATAAGACGTCAATGCATTAAGAAAAAATAAATAACCTAGCTATTACAATTGTAAGTATTGATTATAATTTAATTTTGCATATAAAATAAACATTTTTGAATATCATTTGGTTTTTTTCCTTGCATTTCATAAGAAAATAAATAGTGGGGCGAGTTGTCTTGAGTGGGGGCGAGCTGTCCTTAATTGGGGGCGAGTTGTCTTAAGTAGTGTCTGGGGCGACTAGTCTAGGGGGCGAGTTGTCCTGATTCCACATAACCATATTGATATTGGCAAAGAAAACTTTGCTTCTGAGGGATTTAAAAGCAATATGTGAATGATGGATTAGACAACCAAAGATTTCTAGTGTGTCATAGAAAGAAATAATTGCAGACGACAGTATTACTCAATGAATATGTATTTATACTCAACGTTAACAATTTTGTTTCATTTCATAAAAGTACGTTGAATTTTATATGCAAGCATTTAGTATGCCATGTGGCCTCTTTGTTTACGCCGTCTTCTTGTTATACAAACTTGGTAATCATAATATAACAATAGCTGGGATAAGCACTAAGTCGCAATATATCATATAAGTTGAAACTATTCATTATTTTTGCCCTTATCCCAGCTATAATTTACATGAGTGTATGTAATATTATATATTTATGTGCTTTTGTTCACTTTCGTCCTTTATCTGGTCAATAAATTGCATGTTCATTCAATTTGACTCAAGTTCTCATGTCTTCTCTAGTGATTCAAGCAATAGAGCAAGCTACGGAAAGGCTTTTCATATCCATATTATGACATTTACTATTATTAGTGGAAAAGTTGTGGATATAAATAAAAGCTCTTCCCCTTAGAATTCTTTCAGCCTTTGTTTACTCAATTTCCTTTTTACAGAAAGTTTGGGTCATCGTCATACAATTTCACTCATTCGTATTGCCTGGAAAAAAGAAGTATTTCACTTCCTGTGGCACCTGATCCTACCTCTGATGTTTCGGAGGTCCTTGTTTGCTATGCTCTTATTTTGTATTGTTTTATGGACGTTGAGGGTAAATACTGTTCGATATCGCCATATCCTTCTTTTTGTGTAGACACTTAATCTCTATATCAAGGGCTGTTTTATGGGAAGTTTGTTTGAAATTGGTCCAGTGGTTTTTGACAAGAAGTTCGAAATGTGAAAAAACGGACTCCGAAGGGGAATCACATATGATTTATGTTTTTGGGTATAAAGCTGAAAAAAATATTGGAAATTAATCAAAAAGTTTCTGAGTGTGAAAGTCTTTTGATATTGTTTCTCAAAGGTAAAATCTACTCGTATTGTAATGTCATGTCATCCTAGAAATTAATGATATATTCTGTTACGTGAACTTTTATTTTGACAAGGACACCCATCGTTATAATGTCTCGCTGCTCTTGTGTACATTATCGTTATTTTTCTTTCAAGACCGGATTTCGGTAACACTGTAAAGTTATTTTAAAAATCAAATCAAATTTTCCAGTTTTGGTATAATTTCGGTTGAGAAAAAATATCTTCACACGAAAATGTTCATCAATTGACAGAAAGTCAGGAAAATACACTGTCTTATAAAGAATTATCGTTGATCATGTTATTTATTGAGGTAATTCTTTTACCATTGTCTCATGGATAAGATCAACAATATCTTCACGATTTGAATCACGAGCAATGTCAATAACTTTTTTTTCATTTTTGTTTTGCAAATTGATATCGGCACCATGTTCCATAAGCAATTTTACTGCAGTTTTATCTCCTTGTACACATGCTCTGACGATAGGACTGCATCCGTATTTATCATATGCATTGATGTCTACACCGTTCTCCAATAAGATTTTAACAATGTTATAATATCCATTGGAACATGCTATGTAAAAAGGACTGAATATCCCAATCACACACAAATTGACGTCTGCACCATTTTGTAATAAAAGTTTAACCGTTTCGTCATGTCCATTGCAACAAGCCCGGTAAAGAGGACTTTCTCCATTAATATAACATCGATTCATATTGGCTCCTTTGTCAAGGAGTAGTTTTATGATATCGTTTCTTCCATCATAAGAAGCTTGTCCAATCAGACTCATAGATCGCGTGTCACATAAATTGACGTCTGCACAACTGTTAAGTAAGATCTTTACCTTATTTTCAAATCCTCGTTCGCAAGAAATAAATAAGGGACACGTTCCACTATTGCAACATAAATAAATATTCGCGTCATTTTGCACCAATAAATTCACCGTGCTATCATTACCAAAAGCACATGCTGTCCAAAGTGGACTCTGTCCTCTGCAATTGCATGCATTAATGTCTGCACCACTCTCCAGTAAACATTTTACTATGTTAGTGTGTCTACACTCGCAAGCTAAATGTAAAGCAGTGTAGTTACCTTTATTGGATGATAAATTAATATTGGCTCCATGAGTCAACAATAGTTTTACTGTGCTTTCATGACCATTAAGACAAGCATTCCAAAGTGGGCTGTAACCTTCTTTATCACGTATATTTATGTTGATGCCCTTGTCCAGTAGTAGTTGTACTATGACGTCATATCCCTTAGAACATGCTGAGTGTAGAATACTTTCCCCAGATTTAGAACATAAATTGATGTCAGCTCCTTTCGAGATTAAAAGATCAATCGTGTTTTGAGGTACTTTATCAAAAATACAGTAGTGAAGAGCTGAATACCCATCTTCCTTACATAAATTGACTTTTGTTCCGTACTTTATTAAACATTCAACGGTCTGATTACGCCCCATACCCCCTTGTCGATTAATTTCGATATTGTGCGTGTCATCAGTGACTGCCATAATCAAAGGATTAGATGTATTTGTTGTGAGTGTGTTTGGATCAGCTCCTAATTGAAGAAGTCTTTCAACAATGTCCACATTGTGAAAAGCAGAAGCTATGTGTATGGGATAAAACAGTTTACCCCATATTTTATCGATCCACAATGTTTTATTTCTCTCTTTCAGTACGTTAAATAGCTCTAAACAACCATTTGCACACACGGGAGGGAGTAGGAAGTGATCGTGTAAAACCTTATCATCAGTGTTATTTAGACAAAATAAAGATATTTCATCATGACAATATGTGATAAAAACGCTGATTGGTGTTATCCTTTCTTCTAACGAGATAAAGCGGATTCTAGACAAACGACCAATATCCATTGCCTCCTCGCTGTATTTATATTTATCAATTGATATTGTTTTTTCTGTGTAGAACATTGATAGATTGTCTAGACTTTTCATCTTCTTGATGAAATTTTCTATTACAATTTCACTTCGTAAACACGGATTTAGAACAACATCCAAAATACCATCGGATTTAATATCGAGGAAAAATCTTTCTATAAGGTCACCAATATATATTGGATGTAGATAAATAGTAAATGGATCAGGTGTTTCAATTTTATCTTGAATTTTCACTCTTTTTCGAAGGAAATCGCTATTTGCATATTTAATTGTCTCTTTTGGGAAATCTATACCAAATATCAGTGTAGTAGCTTCCATGACAAAGTCGTGAATGAAGGCAAATGAGCTACCAATGCACTTTAAAAAGGAACCTTCCAGCAACTTAAGATTTCTGTTAACACTTGTAATTTGTAAATTAGAGGGTAAATCACAAGCTTCAACTATTTCATGAAATCTCTTCCGGAAATTTTCTGAATATCTAATTTGGTCAATGTTAATAGTGTTGAACATAGACAGGAGAACCAGTGCACAGTATTTTTCCTTGCTTTTTTCTTTGAATGTTTCAATTTCTTTCTTAACTAATTCAAAAGGACATTTGAAAAGACTTATCGTGTCTTCGAGGTAATGCCTATCAACAGAAAGGAGTTTACATAGCAATGGAAAATAGGAATCCGTCTTAATTATTTCATCAATATCATCTTTAGAAAGTTCTCCCTCCTTCACGTACCGTTCGATTATATTTATTTTCTCTTCATCTGTTAAAACATTGCTACCACTGTCAATCTCTACGATATTGGACTGTTCCTTGAATAGCCCTTGTAATGTTTGGTCTTTTATCACACACCGTCTGCAACACAAAATCATCTTAGACTTTTCCAAACATATCTTTAAGGTTTCCTCCAGACATTGCCATGAATGATAAGATATTTCATCCAATTCTTCTTTTCCAATGGGGTCATTTATAATAAAAAGTCTCTGAGTGAAGAACTTGGAACACATTTCTTTTATTTCTCTAACTTCATCAATGGGAACAATATCCCAGCCCTGTTCCAGATACTTTAAAGCAATATGCTGAATCATGGCCGTCTTTCCTGATCCGGAATTGCCTACGACAATGACAAAATTTTGACTTTGAAGCTTTTCCTCAACGACTTTCGTTGCGATAGTTGGAACAAATGTTTTATTTTCCATCCTCCAGTTGGCAATAATTGCTTCCTTTAAAGACACTTCACCTTAAAAGGTAAAATAATGAAAAATTAAATCATTACATTTTAGTTATATTTCTAATTGACTTTAAATTAAAAGACAAGAAATTCACCACGGCATGGCAATATCAAAAATAAGCAGAGGAATATTAATGAACAACTCACCATCTTTTTCGATTTTTGGACCATCTCGTGTGTCAATATTTCTTTGCTCTACAAACACAATATTTTGTTAGTTATCTTAGAGGTCATTGCGAATAGATTGATTTATTGCATACTGAATAACGCCGAGTCGGCAATTTTTCAGCCATCTTTTGGCGGCATTGCGAATTGAAGCAGGCCCAATTTATTTGGACATATCTAACAGGATCAAAAACGTTAACTTACTATACCACTTGAAAATTAGTTTAATGATTATTGTTAAAATTATATTGTCAGTCTTTATTATTTTTAATCATAATTTTGTTACCTTAGATTTTGCAATAGTTAAATGTCTATCAATTTTCGTGATCTTTCGTAGTATTTTGAACAGATTTTTTAATCGATGCGGTTTTAATTATTCATGGCCTGGATTATATTTATGTATTAATTTGTTGATCAATAAAGACAAATGCTATTTACAGAAGTAAAGAGGGAAAAAATGGAGCATTTGCAAAAATATCCGTTATTTAATTTTATATTACATATATTATAAACTCACGACCATATTTTTTGTTAAAGTTCAGTCCTGCTTTTATTTCCTCTACATCTGAGAGCAGGGTGGACACATTTGTCCGGAACTCTTTATTATTTTCATGATCAATTCTCAATTTTTCTATAAATGCTTCTTCGTGTTCTTCTTCCAGAGCCTGTCTTTCAATGTTTTGAAGGCCATCTATGTAATTTTTCCCCGTATATGTTTGAAGTCTTTGACATACATCTGATATAACTGACCAGCTGTCATAGAATACTTGTTGTGAAGTAGAAGCAGAATACACGTGTCCAAAAACACTATTCCTAATCAGTCTTATTCTTTCAATATCGTCTCCGATCGTTATCTCTCCTATGGAGGGCATGTCATTTATCCCCCAACCGTTTGTTGGTGGAGTAATCCTAGAACTAATGTTCCTTAGCAGAGTATACATGAGTGTTATGTCAAAGTTCTTGTATCCAGAATTTTTAGCATCAATTAAAAGAAGCTCCTGGTCAGAACGCAATCTTTTATAAATTGATGATGATTTCACTTTTTTCAATACAAAAGAAGAGGGTACATCCATTTCTAATATATCTCTGTAGGCCTGACTTAATACATCGTTTATAGCCATTCCAAGTTTTGCAAATCTAGAACGCCCACCGGGATCTGGTCCAGATGCCATTTTCGAGTTTTGTAAAAGGAACTTTTCTCTTTTTTCTGAAACAAAGAAATACGCAAAGTTACTGTAAGAAGCCTATTATCTTTTTTTTTTAATATAACTGTTGAAGCTGTATTGCATAAACGAGTTATAGTTTTATTTCGGGTAAAACTCTTGGACAACTGGTCAAAAAGTTATACCAAATAAAATATTTTCTTCCAATACCTGTAACTCTTGAATATATATGCACGTTCTTATATCCATTTTTGTTTATTAGATTTAGATGTCTAAATTTGTATTTTTTTTCTACTCTAATATTTCATGTGGGGCCTCTAATAAAAAATGTTTCAAGATATTATGTGTTGTATATTTTTGAGTGAAAAACCGAAACAATTTTCGGGAAAAAAGTTTCAAGATACTAGAAGCATGTAAGGTGTGAATAGTTTACTGTTATTGCAATGATTTCCAGCAATATCCAGATGAAGTTAAAGTGGAGAATGGGGTCAACATCCTCAATAAAAGAGCATATTAATTAAGCTTTTCATTTAAAAGAATTTTTGATCTCATAAAACATTAAAAAGGCGAATCTCTCTTTTTCTCTCTCTCATTTATGCAAGTTTAAACCAGAATTCTCGATATAGTTTTAGCTACATAAATATCTATGAAACAGGAGGACCATGGGACTCAAAGCTCACCTGAGAAACTTTTGGCATGTTGTTTTTCACCAGATTTTCCCACTTGTAATACCTATTGTCCCTGCTAATGCTTGGGTTCATGCATTTCACAATTTAGAATCTACACTATTCTTGAATGCTTTCAAATGAGTGTCAAATTTGCTGGACCAGTGGTTATTGAGAAAAGATTTCTCTTATATTTTAATGTCAAGGTTTCCCTATATTATCTCCACTCTACCACCAGGAGTAATGATTAAAACAATTAAAATCTACACTACCTTAGGGTGTGTCCACGTACGTTTCAGATTTAGTGACCCCGTGGCTCCTTAGAAAAAGATTTTTTAAAAGTTTTATTTCAAATTATATATTAAATTCAATGTCAATCGAGGTTTCCCTATATGAGCCAACCCTACCACCGGAAATAATGATTAGACCACTGTAAAATCTACACTACCTAAGGCTGCGTCAGTTTTTGCAGTACTGGTCTAGTGGTTATGGAGAAAGTTTTTTTTAATCAATCCTACCCCGGGGATCATGTTGAACAATGTAGAATGTGTACTACCCCAGGATACTTACATATTACAGTCAGATCTAGAGAAGAAAATTTCTAAAGATTTGTCCTATTGCGGTAATGATTATAGCAGTTTAGAATCTACACAGTCTCAGGATGCTTCTACGTAAGTTTCACCTTTTGTGACCAAATTGTTCTTGAGCAAATTTTTAATTTTTGGTGCTTTCTTGATAATCGTTACTTGTTAATAGTTGGAATGGCCTTCATTTTATAATTTTAATTCCCCTCTCTTAAGTATGCTTTGAACGAAGTTTAGTTAAAATTTGCCCAGTGAATCTTGAAAGGAAGTTAAAAATGTACAAAAAAGTTAACAGATAGACGGTCAGCTACAGGACAAAAAGACAGATAGAAGGACGGACGGATGACAAAAAACAGGTGATCAGAAAAGCTTACATGAGCTTTCAGCTCAGGTGAAATAAAATGAATTGGTTTTAAACACTGTTATATCACTCGTCTCAATTATAAACAAATCCTACGGTGCAGAAAATAAGTCAGTCAAACTAAATAAACTGCAGAGGGAAGGCAGTTACATTATTATTAGTGATCATTATCATAGGTGAACAATTTTAAAGACACAATGCTCATCATAACTAAGCATGATTGCTATATTATTCATGAGCAGACATGACATTTTAAAAGAAATGCAATTTAAGCAAGAGAGAACTAGCCTTACACCAGAACCAGTGTGCAAATAGCATTGATATTCACCTTTTTTTATTCTGGTACATGTGTATTGCTTTTAATTTTCAGTCTCAAATATTTATTTTCAAATAAAATATTTTTTTCTAGGACGAATTTATTATGAAAAAAATGAGAGACATAATGTATTCATGTTTCATGTAACATGATAACAAGAATCTTATTATTTTTCAATACAACATATCAAATTTATGATTAGAGAAAGGGAATCTAGCACTCTAAATTATATGCATATTATACAGTATTTTAATAGAAGCTTTCATAGAAAAGCCTCAATGTAGATTGATGAAAATGTGAAAATATATGTAGATTGATGATTGCAGTGTAATGTTTCCTCTAGTTTTGTGGGGGAAGAGTAGCTATTAAAAGCAGTCAATTTGCTAACAATTGGCATGCAGGTCGTTTAAGTAGCATTTATTCGTTTGACATTTTTGTTTTCTTTAACTGCCGAATCCTAGACTCCGCTTTCACAAAAACAGCAGCATTATATACTGAAGCGACCATCTCTTTCTTTCACGAAATTGAAATACCATGATAGTAGATGTTCTTTGACGTTTTACGGCGTCACTTTAGATATCTTATTAAACTCTCCACTATATAATATTGACTTTTTTAAACGAAGAAACACATGACCACAATGTGGCATATGAACCAAAAATAATGCTAACTCTTTCACCATTTTGCAGAGATTTGACTATGGGAATTAGTAAGAGTATAATATAAAAACATAATATGACGTTTAGAAACAAAAATTATAACAGATGAGTTAAATATCTTTCGAATACATACCTTAGTTTCGGTTTCTTGCACTTAATCCTAAGTCTTATTTTAAATAGAATGTTCTGTTTACAAATCGAAATGGAGAAACATTTAACGATAAAAGGCTTTTTAAATATTATACAAGCCTTTTCAAAAGCAGCACAAATGCGTCCAATATCCTGATCTCCAGTAGCTAGATTGCTATGGCGTCGGGCTAAATCAATAAATTTTGTTCAATAAATATCAATGATCCCTGTCTTAAGATGGACATTCGTGCGCAGGTAAAAAAAATCTTTAAAATAGCTTCGGGTGAATGAATATTTATTAGGTTTTTTTAATGTAAGATAGGCAGCAAATACAGAGTATAATTTTAAACACTTTAAAACAGTGTTGATGATGATCGACGGAGAACTATTATCATCATAAACTAAATTATAGCACAAGCTATAGGATGCAGCTTTCAGTAGTAGTAAGACTTTCCTCTTTTTTTGTTTGTTTGGCTGTTTGACTAATGTCCCTATGTTGTTGGGTTTTCACTCAATAAGACGCCACCACTTGCCGAGGGAAGGCTGCAAATGTAGAATGTACTGGACGGCACCTGGGCCTTTTGAGCGGCTACGGATCGTTTCCATACTAGCACTTTCTGCGACATATGATCTCGATTTTAAGTTCCCATCCGAAAACTGATCTCCACGACTCCCCTGTCCCTTACTCTGCGACTGAAGAGCAGACGCTTTAACATTTTTGCCATGCGAGTACATGTACATTTTTTCAGGGTACCTGCCAGATTGGAGGTCACACGCATATATAGGTATTTAACCTGATACAGAGTGGTTATACTAAAAAACAACCTAGAGTATTCATACACAATATCACATTTCACTTTTTTTTTCTAGTTTCATACATCATCTCCAGCATTTACAAGTTTTCTTGATTTTTCTTGAGAACTATGTAAAACTTGATAGCTGTCCCTGCTCCATCACGTTCTACGATTTTTTATTCTTCCTTTGAAAATAAATGTAGATTTCTTGCCTTGTGCAGAGATTCTACTAAAGAAAATATCTATAGTATATGATTGATGTTGTTTTACACGAGAATTTTCACTCAAGCAGACGTCATCGTATATCAGTGATCGAAGGTCTTGAATTTCGCTTGGCACCTATAGAATAATTGAGCAGTGTCGGTTTTTCGTTGCACTGATGCCTGCCGAGGCACAGTGTTCCGAATTTTATGGTCTTATTTGAAAGACCAAATTTTTTTTTCTCCTCGAGATGCCGAGCTTTTGCAGAAGGAAGATTTGAATTCCTTTTTATCGACAGGTCTGTCAGGACCTTCTGATCATGGAGCGAACGAGTAATGGAGGTAAATCATGGTCTAGGTAATGATTTTTATAAAATAATTTGACCTTTAGAAAAAAATATCAGTTTCAAACACCTCTGGAATACATACCTTATACGTAATCCAATAAATTGATTTAAAAGATTTTTGGTTTAAATATCCATATTAAGAAACTACTAGTATTCTTTTGATTTTATTTAATTTTCTACAAGTGTTTTTGAAATACACCTGATTCAAGCCCTAAAATATTCTCTACAGAACTTTTCAAAAGCAGCACAGAGTGTATAATCCTGATCTCGTGATCTCGAGCAATTTTATAAGGGCCGAGTTAAATTAATAAACTTGGATCGATAAATATTTATGATCTGTGTCTTTAAATAGACACTATTTGTGCGCATTTAAAAAGCGTTCAACTACATTTATGTATCAGTCTTTTTTACTGTTTTAGGTAAATTTAAAAGTGGTATCAGAAGGATCGATCTTCACGTTCTATTGTGTTGTTACTCCGCGATTCTATGGTGCAAAACCTCCATCCATTGCGTCACTTAGGAAAAAAGAGTTTTCCCTGTTATAATCACAAGATTGGTCAAAATGCATAGATTTTTTTCATTATCAGACAGGTTGTTTTGTTTTTTGGGAAAATGGTCCTACACTTTTTTTAAAAAATAATTGATTATTTAAAAATATTTACATTTCCAATAATTTTCTCCTATGATTCTTAACGAAATAAAATGCAGTTCATTTTCTTAAATGAACTACATTACATATATACCACGAATAAGCATGGATATATCCATTGTTACGTCATATTACAGCACTTGACGTCAAAAAATGTAGTGCACACTGTTTTGCTTAAGGTAGGTCACTCGTCAGCTTTTTGGAAAAGTTCACGGAGAACCTCTTGCTTCAAAACTATTTATCAAAATTCAATTTTTATAACATATCTAATGTTTTAACATTCAACTAACAAACTGCTCAGAAAGCTACAAAGAAGCAAGATTTGTGAGGGACTATTTTTTGTGGTGGAAGGATATTTAGCAGATAATTCTGCAAATCTGCACATTTATCAAATTTAATATCTTGGAGTTTTAGCCTCACATACTTTTACTCGGAGAATAGTTTCCATTATGATATTGCTAGGAATATTTAATATAGGTCTTAATTCATATTTATAGAAAAAGTTTTACACCTTCCTTCAACAAACTTTGCCAAAAACTGAAGATATGTAAAATAAGTCACTATAAAATTAACACCATTTTTTGCCTGAAACTCACATATTTGGACCAATATTTCAAAATTAACATCACTGACCCCAATTTTTTCTTTCATTATTTTAAAGTGCTTGATACTTGTGACTGATCAGCACTTAAGTCGTAAAAAGCTTGATTTAAAAAAATGTTTTATTGCCTATTTAGTTTTTAATACCCCAAAATATGTTACTTTTTAGTCACAAAGGTCACACAATAATTTACGCGCATTAATTTGCAAGATTTTTTCAATGATAAACATTATTTAAAATATTTTACGTAAAATAAGATAATATTTTTTGCAATGGTTACATCTGATAAAATATAATAAAGGTTTAAGTAATTAACCAAAGAGTTAAAATTTAAGTGCAAAAAGGTCAACTTCATTGTACGGTAGATCAGTAAGATGAACACTGACCCCCTATTTTCTCTGCGATTTTGAGTTACTCTATATGAGTACTTATCCAAAATATACTTCTCAATAAATCCTTAATTTAGCAAATTTCACGAGTGACATACATTAAGACAAATTTGAAGGGCGTAAATCTATTGCAAGTCATCAGAAAAATAATGTAAGCTAACACGCTTCATGAAATATGCCGGCGTGAAGCGTCGTAGTTCATAACCTCATGAATCTTCAAAAATTAAATTCATTTCTTAAATAATTCGGCTTCTTATATACTTGTTATTTAATATGAAGAAATACTGTATATGGAGATAACGAACAATTGTCGATCTCAAAATCCATTAGATTTTACAAAATGGGAGCAAAGCAAACACGGACCTCTAAAACATCAGGGGGTAATTAGGTGCCATGGAGGAGTGAGCCTCTCCTGTCGAGCGGTCACAATGTGTTTGTTTTTAAACACAATATGTTTGTTTTGAAAAGAATTTATGCAAACATGTCATTGTTTGACATTAAAGCCGCTAAGCAGCTGCTTGCGCAGCTGCGTTTTATAATAACATAACAGACAAAGAGTTTTTCAGAAATAAAAACGTAACGCTTATTCAGATGGTGCTTTTGATAGCAATTGCTCTGCCAGCACGCACCCGTTCCAACCGCAGCCACAACAAATAAATCATAATATAGGAATACAAGTTGTGATACTTTTCCCTTATTAGTTATTTAATTATTTATTCTGCTCATCGAAGTTTATAAGTTTTTTATCTGACTGCACACTGTAACTTTCAAATCGACACTTCATACCTAAAACCTATTTTATTGTAAATAAAAACATCTTTGGCAGCAAATTTTGTAATGAGATACTGTTGTTATAATTATATACTCATCATTGATAACCTAAATGATTAAGATCTTTAAATTAGCCACCAGACATGTAGGTGGGGGTATCATTTATTATTGGCATCTGGTGAATAATTACACGTCAACAGATGGAATTTGCAACCTGGCATGGCAGGGACACTGTGTATGCAATAGCCATCGTGATTAATACAATTAACTAATTATCCAATCAGATTGAAGTAACCTATACTGAAATCTTATCTTGGTCAAAGGTATCTCAATTATTCACTTTTTTGTTTTAAGAGCTGCTGGACGCACCTAAAATTTTACAAGAATTCAATTTACCCACCCACCATCACCCTAAAAATTTATCTATATAAAATCAGTTGTCCTAAATTACAAACAATTTATACCTTTTGGGTTTTTGTCTTGTACATTTATTATGATTACATGTATACTATTATATTTTTTTTTTCCATTTCACAACTTGAATATGTTATTCTATGAAACCTGTGTTACAAATTGTACTTTTATCATCTTATCTTTTACCCCGTGTTTCAAATTAGAATTGTATTACATTATTTTTTACTTATGTTATAATGTTAGTACATGTATTTCTTGTGTTTGGCGGTTTTTTAACCCCACCTTTGCAAATTTATTGTCATTTATTCAATTAATTTTGGTTAATCAATGTTTGACATTAATTTCATCATTTGATCAAATATATTTTATGATAAATTGAATAAATGACCTTTCTCACAAACAGAAGTTGTTCTGTCTTTCATTGCAAATGAACTCAGACTCACTGGAGAACATAACTGATTGTCTCATGTTGACAAATAAAAGGTATTTTATGTAAACACAATATGGAATGAAATTCTAAGTTTTCAAGTCATGGGAAAAATTTGGGTGACAAAAATATATATTTAGTCAAATCTTAGCAAATAGGTCGAGTATATCTCCTTTTTACCGTAGATTAATGTTTGATATTGAGATAAATATTTTTAAAACTTCCTCAAATTTGCCACGAAACCAAATTTGTACCAAATGGCAATGATATTAAATTTGTCTCCATGAAATGCAAAATTCACTCCCTAGAAATTAAATTTCATTCAAAAAGAAGAAAATCTCGTTCCCAAGAAATTAAAAATCCTTCCCCACGAAATCCTACTTGTTCCCACGAGATAAACTTCGCTTTCACCTTAAAATTTCATAGAAATGAAATTTTCTTATGTGCGAAATAATGATTTTGGTGGGAACAAAGGATAAAAAGAAATACATGTTAAACTCGACAATTCCTTTTCAATACAAAAAATCTTTTTTGGGGAGGGGGGTCGGGAAATAACCTCAGAAAAACTGGATAAAATAAAGTGCATTAGGCATTCTTTTTAAGTTGAAGATAACGAATGGTGATTTATGTCACAATACTTATAATTCAAATCCTGTTCAATGAAAACAGCGAAGAGTTAAATTTCTCTGATGAGAGTCTTATACTGTGAGTACTTTTTAATGATTAAAAACAGGCTATTTAACTATGACAAAACATAACATAGACAAATAAAACACAACACAAAACAAAACTAGTACAAAAAAAGATCCTTTGGGAATCACCATTTTATTGACTGCTTTCTATTGTATTTTAACTAGTTTTTCTGCACCAGCTGATAAGACTGTTTATGTAAAGTTCCTTTCTTTGATTTGTAGATTACGATGACAAGGATTGCAATGAGGATGATTCCTCCTACAGTAGATCCAATCACTATACCTACTATCTTCCAGTCATCTGGTGTCTCCAACTGTGAAATAAAATTCATTACAAGCCAAAAAGCAAGTACAGTCTATTCTTTATAATATCCCTAAAACAGTATTGTGAATTATTATTATTTAAGAATTGTTATACTCAAAGTAACAATAAATCGTATTCATATAGATATGTATTTATCATTAGAAGTTCGGTTTAATAAACTTTTAACCTTTGAGTCGGTGTTTTTAATTGTGGTTATTTATTTCTCTGCCCATTACCTTTTTTCATCTTAATTTTCAAAATAAGAAAGGAGAGGAAACACTTTTTATAAACACCAAAGTTATTTTATATCATTCATTATTAAATTATTTTTATATCATTAAGATTTTGATAATTGTCAAATTTCAAATCATACAGCATATTATTTTTTTTTCTTCTATTCAACATTTTATAGTCTGCACATTTTCGAGATGAAAATCGGTATATCTTATATCGACTATTCTTCTGGAAACCTCATTTCGTAGGTGAAAATAAGATATTTGTCAAAACTGTGGCTTTATCTATATCCTTTGCCATCAATTTTCATAGATTTTGTAAAGCAGACTTTTCGAGGATACGTAATTTGGTGGACGAAAGCATTGTCTATACAAATGAACAACACATTTCTCGATTCCATGAACATTTAATTTCTTGGACCTGCTAAACAAAGAATTCCTCGAAAACTGGTGCTCAACAAATATTGATGAAACCACAGTTGCATATCACATGATAGTAAGGTAATGTTTCATTTTTCTTTACAATAAGAGTACATAAGGTGCACTAACAACGTCATTAGTGTTTTTGATGGTTTTTTTTTTCATTTTTCTTTAATAGTAATAAATGCTTAAGACAAACCATACCTTTTCATTTTCTATTTTTTCGTTTTTTTTTGTTGTCATCTTGTTTTGTGGTAATTTAGTTCTATCACAAAATATTAAGCATAAACTGATTGATATTGGCAGAGAGAAGTTTGCTTCAGAGAGATTCGAGCATTCCAGAACCCCGTCAGCATTGGACACCCTGATTTCAGACAGCCGTAGCATGGCAGACGACACTTTGGCCAAACCTGTCCAGTTATAGATACATATAGAACAGTTTCCTGTGATAGGTGACTTTATGTGACACATTTTAGGAACATTTAATAAAAGACACTGAGCTCTTCATGTGTCCGACACGTATATTAAAAGTGTAGATATATTGGATATCCTACATCTTTTTGGATTGAATCAGATCAATTACAACATAAAATAATTCTGTTTCTCGGTCAATACAAATACTCGGTCAATACAAATGCTCGGAAATTAAACGCCGTCTGCAATTCTTTCTTTCTATGACACTCTTGAAATCTTTGTTGGTCTGATTCATCATTCATAATTTCTTAATACACCACGAGATGAATTATAACATTTCACGATAATACGACAACATCCTCAACTCAATGAAGTTTGTTGTAAGTGCAAAATTACTTTGTATTATTTAAAAAATCTACACTTAAGAAGTATATTTTTTGTTTCCGTTTGAATGAAGCCCGTGTATTTTTCCAGCGTAATGGAAAATTGTAAAATTCTTTTGTTAAGTTTCTTGTGTGTTTGGGTTGTGTTACCAATTGACTGATTAGATCAGGAGTTTTTGAGTTTTGCTCAGGTAGTGAGGGTGTTTGCCGACGATTTTGTGCCTTCGTGACTCTGATTTAAGTTGTCACTTAAAAGAAGACAGGTTATATGAATAATAGTTTATTGAATGGAAATGGAAATATAAAGATAGATTACAGAATAATCTGAAATAAAATTGTCATGATTGTTATAACAAATATGACAGCAAAGTACAAAAAAATATTAATACAATGAAATCAAGAAACATAAGACAATAAAATAAAGTTCGATATCGATATGATACAAACATACATACCTTAAAAGAAGACAGGTTATTAGAATGACAGTTTATTGTATGGAAATATGAAGAGATATTACAGAATAATCTGAAATAAGATTGCCATGATTATTGTAACAAATATGACAGCAAAGTACATAATAATATTATAACAATGAAATCAAGAAACATAAGACCATTAAATAAAGTGCGATATTCATATGATACAAACAGACATACCTTAAAAGAAGACAGGTTATTAGAATGATAGTTTATTGAATGGAAATATGATGAGGCCTAATACAGGCAAGGAGAGCTCTAATATAGACTTATATACTCCAGATCCATTTCAATGATAATCTATCTTCTCTTAAGCTTGGTTTCGTGACTAGGTTTCAAGTCTTAATCTTAATCAATCGTACTGGCTGCTTCACAATCATGATACTTGGATTAATTATAATGTATGACTATGTGTTGTACATAATATCCATGCATTTATCTGTATGACCAAGATTTCCTTACTTTCATGTACAATGCATATGCCACATTTTTTAAAAGTTAATTTTTTTTTTAATCTAACAAAGAAGACACGTAAAAGAAAAATTATGTGTGCTTCCTTAGTCTATCTACCTTTTGACAATATAACTCATCCAAAAATTGGGTGCGCGAATAAACAATAATTCTATGGGCCAATAACTTAGATTTAATGTCTTCTTCACTATTTTGATAATATATTTTCTGTACATTACGTATTTAATTGACACTGCCGTATATTTGTATGCAAGTACATCGGAGGGTAAGGTGGGGGGTCTTAATAAATCGATCTAGTGCAAGGGCATTCACTCTATGGATCAAAGTAAGCTTTTACATTTCAACTATAGAATTATTAAGGTATTTGAAAAGTGCTGCGATCCTGATGAAATCTTAAAAACAATTCAACTTGATAAATATTTCATGCCGCTGCGCAGCAAAAAATACAGCATTCGGTCATTCAAGATTAATTTTAACAATGAAATTGCAGAATTTAGACAGGATCATAGCACTTTTTAGAAACTACAATGCGTGTTGAAAATATTTATATACTAAACTTGGAATATATGGTTACTTGGTTATATAACTTGGTTATGCCCTTGCACTAGTGATGTTTATATGTAACATCAATACTTCAAGTCAATGTGCTAAAATCGTGACTGCCGCATCACGTGACTAGTCTAAAATATAATAGTCCTCGATATGTAGTTATTAATCATAATTACAATTATCTGATATAAATAATGTACTAAAAATAATCGCCATCCCGATTACGAATACATTTTTAAATACAAAATTTAGTCAATATTTCCATTGCGCACCTTAACTGTACTGCGTTGTAAATATAAGGAATAATTGACATACTGTCTTGTTCCATGCCAATATTAAATCGATTGGCTTGTGTGATAATGTATGCATAAACGCTTTCAGCGTTTATGCAAATTATCACGCAATCCAATCGATTGATCACATCATGAAACAAAGAATTTAGTCAGTTATTCCTCAAATTGAGAGAAGTACTGACAATTTATCAAAAATTCCTTTTCGATTGCTGAAAATTCATGAATTCCCATAACAGGGTTTAATTTTAATTCCAATGCTCACCTTAGAGATAAAAAACAGCTTTGGTTTTGATTTAGTCACTCAACAAGCAATGCATTTACATAGAGTCACAGCAGAATTTCAAAAGTTATTTGAATTTCCAGCATCTTTCAATGCTTAACTTTTTCTACTTCAAATACCGTATATTCTACGCTTGTAAAGGATTACATGTATAGGTTTTTAAAATTTTGAGTAAAACATACTGTTGGGATAAAACAAAGAAAACTCGGATTCTGTTGAAACATTCTTAATAAATATCTTTAATGCGTTGATGTCGTTGACAATAGGAATGCTATAATTTTCATTGGACATGGATCTGTCAGGAATCAGAAACCATGTGACAAAGACATTGGATGATGGGAACGTCTCCTCAAAGTATGTACAGTAAAATTTTCGTCAACAATTCATGAACATATTTCAAATATACAAGAATTTAAAAATAGTATCTCAACCTGGTTTCACTCTGTAGAAGAATTTATCATTTAATTCAAGAAATTGAAAAACAACATTCTTATTTGTCGTAGGACAAATCTCTTCAAAAATATGGACAATGAACAGATGGTCAATTTCAAGGAAATATGTAAGAAACTGTGTTACAGATAGAAAACAATTAAAATGACTGATAATCATTTAATAAGATTAATCTTGTGGTCTGATTAAAAAGTGTTCCTTTAAATACTGAATTCAAGTATATAAGTACATGTACGTAATTAATTAAAAGTTCCCTTTTCAACCAAGCAGGAATTGTAAATCAGAAGTACATGTTTATGGCACGCCTAATCCACAAAAATGAGCAAAACATAGTTTCACAATCGATAAACTAGGTTTATCGGTTGTAAACTATAGTTTACGAACTGTGAACTATAGTTAACAACGTTAATCTATATTTTACCTCTGTAAACCATAGTTAACGCGAAAATCTATGTTTCACAACCCTAAACTATTTCCTTTTTTTTTTTTTTAATAATTTTATTTTCGTTTCATAATACTAATAAACAGTGAAATATATATAACAGAGAAATTACATTACAAACATAAGACAGTGTGACAATATTACCTTACAATAGAAACATGTCATCAGAAAAAGTAGTAATTTATGCAAAATTTTTAAAAAGTCTGTAGTCTACAAGAGTATTTAAATTTTTCATAATGTAGGCATAGAAAAAAAATTGAATATTTAACATGATTAAAAATATTATAGCTAGTTTCATCCAAGGAATGTAGTCGACAATACATCTTATATTTGTAAATTCTATAGGCAATATAAGAGATGAGTGCGTTTAGTGATACAATTTTTCTATTGCGCTCAGAGCTAAATCCAATTATTACATGTTTCCATTTGATATCTATTTTCAGGTACAATCTTAATCTGTTCCATATTTCAATAACATTTCTACATTCAAAAATTAGATGTTTTGAAGTTTCGTTCACATGGCATAATTTGCATTGACTACTCGTTTCTTTCTTCCATTTACTGAGGTAAAAATTATTACAAAGAATATTATTTAAAAGTTTATAGTTGAATACTGTAAGGTGTCTATCGGGTATGTCATATAATTTACGTTGATATATATTTTTCCATTCAGAGGATTCAATACAGAACTCTTTGCTTAAAACTGTTTGATAACATGGTATACAAAATTTTCTGTGTACAAGGTTTTCATAGAAAAAGCTACATCTTTGATCTATGACATTAACATATCCTGCGTAGAAAAGAAAATGGTTTCTGTATCGTATATTAACAAATCTACAATTTGAAAAATCATACTTAAGTAGTAAGGGTTTGAAAACAGAAGTAAAAATTTTAAATTCGCACAACCAATTTGATTTGTTTTTAATACAATTTGAAAAATCTAACAATGATTTAAATTTACCATCATCGTTGAATAAATCTTTAACATGTAAAATGCCACTGGCTATCCAGTTTTTAAAAAATAATGTATTACCTTTATAAAAAAAAGTTACAATTGTTCCATATCGGCTGTTGAAGAACATTATCGGAAGACATTTTGTTCAAAAAACAGGGCTTACATTCATTAAAGCAACATAACATTTCTTGATAAAAAATAGGTAATTTCTCTATTTTTTCAATATTTCCTGTCTTTCTATCGGAAAAACCTAACACATAAAAAGCATCAAAATTTGATTTTTTACAATAGCCATCAAAAATAGTGTAAAAACTGCCTTTGTTTTTTAACAATCTCGGTACCCTAGCCGCTTTTAAAGCTTGATAGTCCACCTTTTAAAATACTACCTATAAGCGTGTTTCGTTTAATTCTTTCATTTTTATCCCAAATAAAGTTGTAAATCAGACGTTGTATTTTTTTTTTTGTGAAAGTAATATCAGGTAGACTAAGAATTGAAGCAACATATGTGAGTTTAGATATAGCTAGTGTCTTTACTATACATGATTTACCAAATAACGTTAATTTTCTTCTTTTCCAGGATTCAAAAAGTTTTCAATGTCGTTATAAATTTTCATCCAGTTTTTAGTGTAGCATTCTTCCTTATCATGTCCAATAAATATTCCCAAGCATCTAACTGCTTTATTCGTAATTTTGATACCGTAGAGTTCATTATACATATTTTTTAGTTCCCCTAAACTATAGTTTACAAACGTGAAGCCTTGTTTATCAACAAAATCTATTGTTAACGCTTTATTCAGACAGATAAACTTAGATTAGCATTCGTAAATTATAGTTACATGTAACTACCGTTTAATATAGTTTTACAGATTTACACATGAAAACTATACTTAACGAATCGTCAACTATACCTAATGAATCGTTAACTATAGTTTACGGTTTGTAAACTATAGTTTACAGTCGATAAACCTAGTTTATCAATTGTGAAACTAGGTTTATCTCATTTTTGTGAATTTGGCGTGCTATACATGTTAGCACCATGTAGATAATATTGAAATTTGGTTAAGGAGGTTCGATCTTAAGCTTTTGAGCATATTTTGGTCTGGACCTTTACCTAAAAAAAATCTTCATTACTTTTTAGTCCAGACATTAAATCTGAATTCCACAATGCAAATCAAATTATACTGTGGATTCCTTATTTTTCACGAGTACTTATTATCGCCAGATGGCTCTTGAATGTCAAATTGCAAGAATAATTGTTGATTTGAACATATTTTATTGTAATATAATTACAAAGGGATTGAGCACAAGTACTGAATACTTATAATTGTTCGTGAATGGATAGTTGATCAAGAGAATTTCCATGGATTTCAATATCTTAAAAAATAAAAGCGAGCATTTTTTATTTCGCAAAATGATGCTTCTCGCAAAATTATGCGATAACTTATTCTTCCTCCCGTACATGTATAATTAGGAATCTATAGTATTCTTGAATAATACTACACATAAACAGTAACAACTTCCATTTATTTTCTTCAGTTGTACAACCGATCAAGGCGTGTAAGTATCACTGCATGTACTGGGATTTCATGGATATGGGGATAAATATATGATCAACCAGCACTTGTTTTCCCCAAATAAGTATGAAAAACAATGTAAAACACATGCATTTGTTAAAGTAAGGACATTTGTGGGAATTATGTTTTAATTGTTTAAATAGACGTAAAAGACAAATGAAACCTTAATTTCCTTCTCCCCGATAGCTCCAAGTAGCTCCACTTTTGTTTGAATGACTTTACCTCCAGCTTGTTCAACTATTGCCTGAAACACCTTCAAGCTCGATCTCTTCTTACGGTACGTTCGTACTTGTTCAACAGGAAACCTTTCTGATGACTTATCTGAACAGTATGTGGTCAAAATGAAAACAATTAGTAAAAAATGGGGGTCAAAACACTAAAATTTATCGAAAATTATCAGCATTTTGCATATTTATAGATCCGTTAGATACGATTTCTTTTATAATTCATCTCCATTTCAAATAGATGACCATTCTTAGATTTATTTACACCCTTAAGGAAGCTAAAAAGAAGATGTGTTTCTTGGTCAATCTATTTTAACTATGGCAAATTCCTTAATTTTTTTCAATGCATAAGGCGCACGACGATTTGGCCGGTCTTCAGTGGATTTTTTCTTTTCCTATCCACCTGATCTCCTTTAGAATTTCCGAAGTCCGTGTGTATACCCTTTTCACAGATTTATATTGGTTGTTGATTTTGAAGTCCTAGTACAGTTTATAATTTCCATCTTTTTACATAATAAATCATGCTATAATTTGAGAACAATACCATGTTTTTATAATTCATATTTCATGAAAATCTACATGTAAATTATGCAAAAGGACTTACTGTAAAAGAGAGTTAAAGTCGGATGTAAAGATTTTTATACCAACCAGGATCACTGTCTAGCTTTATTGACCAATTTCTGCGTTCCCTTTGTGACTTCTTTGATGTTATCACCCATGGAGCCCGTGGACGATACACTGACCTTGTTGAAATACAATTTATCATTGAGTGAAATGCTGACTTACGTTCTTCATTCTAATTGTTACAATGTAGTCCATTACTTATACATTGAATAAACGATGGATTTTTTCCATTATTTTTCTATCATGACAATGGGCGGACGGGGCTGTGCCCGGTTGGCAAGCGATGCTCACTCCTCCATGTCACCTGATCCCACCTCTCATATTTTGAATGTCAATGTTTGCTCTGCTCCAATTTCTTTTTATTGTTTTATGGTTTTTTATCTTGAACACCTTTCTTTATCTCAATATGTATTCATCCATGTCATTATATAATATTTAATAATTAAAGTCAGAGTTTTCGTTAATCTTGCAGGATAACCTCCGAGGTCGAAAAATGTTGTTTAAAAGATAAAAGCCTATAGGCGTTAGCTTTTATATTTGAAACAAAATTTCGAGACCAAGGAAGTTAATATACTGTATCATTTACGACAACAAGGACCTATATCTATTGTACTTACAGCTCTCAAATACGGCTTATTTTTTCTCTATAGAGAAACGAAAAAGTTCTCCATGTCGTGTTACGCTGTTCCATTTAAAATTAAAAAGAAAATTTGTTTGCAAACCTGTGTATGGTATGCAGACGATTTGAGCTGTCGTTGCATAAAACGAGTCTTTTATTCATATTCATAATACTTTTTGACCACATATTATACAATTAATTACCCCTTTTGGGGTCAACCTGGTGAAATAAGGACCCGAGACCTGGTCCTGACCTGACCAAGGCGGCGTAGCAGCCGAGGTCAGGGCAGGTCATCGAGTGCGCCAGGTCGATGGTCCTTATTTCACCATGTTGAACTCAAAGGGGGTGATCAATTGTTTTCTTATACCGATATATATTGAAAAGTATGAATCTCTAACCGTTATCAATTCTTTCTTTGATCGGGATCGGGATTCTCTACACACCGGATAGCGAAGTTGTTTACGTTGACGTCTGCAAGTCGTGTAAGTTTTTGCATCATGATTTACTGATTAAAACAGTATTTGGTTGATAGCAACATGCATTGTTATAACTAACAATTACTTTTCCTCTACACATTCAAAATCTTACACATAATTCAACTATTTAAAGAGCCGCTTCTACATTCTATTTCATTGAATTGTAACTTTATGTTCTTATTCGTGCCACTCAAACGAACATAAATAATTTATAAAATAAACACAAACACGTATATTAGGATGTGAAGCGCTCTGACAGTGCAGTTTACTTATTATACGAAAATCTTTACAAATACAATTCTTCTTTAGCATTGGCTTCCTTTCTACAAAACAAAACGTCAAGATTGTTAAATAGAAAATCTTTTTAAAACATATAAAGCAAGGGCGGGTGGATGGGGATTCAGTTATCTGCACTGAAAAGAGCATTCGAATGGCTTTAAAATATTCTCTGCTTACAGCGGTCAGTTAAAACCCGTGCAATGAATATTTAAATGTCACCTGACAAGGTGACCAACATTACAACCAATAGATTACAGATATGAATAAACACGAACACGTGTTATTAGCAACATTGATAAATGCATACATGTATATATTGAAACGATAAAATTTTACCGTATTCTGTATGGTAATGCAAAACAGACCATGCACAATTTTAAAAACATGTTGTTTTACTCGGGTGATTATTATTTTATGCATTAACTTCACTCAAAAAGGTGTTTTTGATTAAGCGGTCATTTTTAGCGGTACTTTATTATAATAACCGGGTCATTATATCCCATGTGCAATGATTCCTAGGTCCCTATTGTTGTAAACAGTACAATTTGGAGTCATTGTTGTGTTTTAAAGTTTTTTTACCAGTCATTCAAATTCGAGTATTACCAATAGAGGTATAATAAATTGATTTATTCTTATGAATATAGAATAATGAAGTTAGTTTCTATTTTCTGCTTTTTGACTAAAATCACGTTGCCCCACTTATCATTCAGCATTTAGATAATGCATTTAGCAAAGTGCCCTGACTGCGAAATACGACACATCGATGTGGTCTAATTAAGTAGATAATTCTAGAGTAAAACTTTATTTTCAACTTGCAATGTTTGAAAAGTTTCTCTTTTTTATGATGTTCGTGATATATTGAAAAATAATGTTCACGGCAATTATTTGATCTAGGCAATAATTGTGGTGAAATCATTTTTTATGTAAACACAGGTCAAAATCATACAAAAACAATACATGTATATGTTATTAATTTGAAAAACTTTTATATTGATTTAAAAAAATATCAAAATTGTTTAGTGGTGTAACCATTGCATCAACTTTCAAAATTTTAACATCCATGTTTGATTTCATAAACAAATGCAAGTGTACAAATTGTGCGTTTTAATTCGTCATTTTCTTCGAAGTTCTTTATTTTGAATATTCTTAATTTCATTCTCCATCCAACAAATTTCCATTAGTCTACAAGAATGACGTGTTTTTGAGGTACAGTTTTTTATCTTCAATTATACATTTCAAGTAGGACACACATCTTCACAATTTCATGTCGATCTTGTGTAAATTCCTCGGTTATCGTTATTTATCTCTGGAAATACAAAATCGGTAACGCTGTAAAGTTATTTAAAATCGTCAAAAGCAATTGTGTATGTATGTTAGTCCATCAGGAAAATTTTTTACTGTTGATCTCAAGCATAAGGTCAACGATGTCTTCACGTTTTAAATCGGTAGCAACGTCTACAGCTGTTTTTCCATTTTTGTCTTTCAAATTAATATCAGCACCATGTTCCATAAGCAATTTAACTGCAGTTTTATCTCCTCTTTTACATGCCCTGACGATAGGACTGCATCCATATTTATCATATGCATTGATGTCTACACCGTTCTCCAATAAAATTTTAACAATGTTATAATATCCTTCGTAACATGCAATATAAATAGGACTGTATATCCCCAATTTCAATAAATTGACGTTTGCACCATTTTGTAATAAAAGCTTAACAGTACTCTCATGCCCATTGTTACAGGCGAAGTATAGAGGACTTTCTCCATCCATACAACATAAATTCACATCCGCTCCTTTGTCGAGTAGTAGTTTTATGATATTGTTTCTTCCATCATGGGAAGCTCTTGCAATTGGAGTCGCACATCTTTTGTCACATAAATTGATGTCTGCATTGCTGTTTAGTAATAACTTCACCTTGTTTTCAAATCCTTTTTCGCAAGAAACAACTAAAGGACTCATTCCATCATCGCGACATAAATTAATATTCGCATTATTTTGCAACAATAAATTCACAGTACTGTCATTACCAAATAAACAGGCTCTCCAAAGTGGACTTTCTCCATTAGAATTACATATATTGATGTCTGCACCACTCTCCAGTAAAATTTTGACTATTTTAGTGTGTCTACGCTCACAAGCTAAATGCAAAGCAGTGTGACCTTTATCGTTTGATACATTAATATTGGCTCCATTAGCCAATAAAAAAATAACTGCGCTTTCATGTCCATTCATACAAGCATACCAGAGTGGACTGTTACCCTGTGTATTACGTATATTTATGTTGATGCCCTTGTTCAGAAGAACTTGTACCATGAAGTCATATCCAGATTTGCACGCTGAGTGTAGAAGACTTTCTCCAGAATCGGAGCATAAATTGATGTCAGCTCCATTGGAGATTAAAATTTCAATTGTGTTCTGAGGTACTTTATTATAGATACAGAAATGTAATGGTGAATATCCATTTCTGCGACATAAATTGACTTTTGTTCCATACTTTATCAAAGATTCAATTGTCTGATTACGCTTTATACTAGCGTGTCGATGAACTTCAAAATTGTGCGCGTCATTATTAGCTGCCAAAATCAATGGATTAGATCTATTTTCTGTAGTGAGTGTGTTTGGATCAGCTCCTAATTGAAGAAGTCTCTCAACAATGTCCACATTGTGAAAAGCAGATGCTATGTGTATCGGGTAATAACTTTTGCCCCAAGCTTTACTGATACATAATGATTCACTTTTTTCCTTCAATATGTTCAAAAGTTCTAAACTACCATTAGCACACACAGAAGGGAGTAGAAAATGATCTCGTAAAACATTACCATCAGCTTGCTTCAGACAAAATGAAGATATTTCATCATGACAATAAGTAATAAGAAGGCTGATTGGTGTTATCCTTTCTTCTAACGAAATAAAGCGGATTCTTGACAAACGACTTCCAGCCATTGCTTCCTCGCTATGTATGTATCTGTCAATTGATATTGTTTTTTCTGTGTAGAACATTGATAGATTCTCCAGACTTTGCATCTTTTCGATGAAACTTTCTATTACAATTTCACTTCGTAAACATGGATTTAGAACAACATCAAACATACAATCAGATTTGATATCAAGGAAAAATCTTTCTATAAGATCAACGATATGCATTGGATGTAGATAAATAGTAAATGGGTCAGGTGTCTTAGTTTTTTCTTGAATTTTCACTCTTTTTCTAAGGAAATCACTACTTGCATATTTTATTGTCTCTTTTGGGAAATCTGTTCCAAATATCAGTGTAGTAACTTCCATGACAAAGTCGTGAATGAAGGAAAATAAGGTGCCAATGCACTTTACAAAGGAACCTTCCAGCAATTTTAGATTTCTGTTAATGCTTGTAATTTGTAAATTACAGGGTAAATCACAAGCTTCGACTATTTCATTAAATCTTTTCCGGAAATTTTCTGAATATCTTATTTGCATAGTGTCAATGGTGTTGAACATTGACAGAAGAACCAGTGCACAATATTTTTCCTTGCTTTTTTCTTTGAATGTTTCAATTTCTTTTTTAACTAATTCAAAAGGATGTTTGAAAAGACTTCTCGCCTCTCCGAGGTAATTTCTATCTAAAGAAAGGAGTTTACAAAGCAAAGGGAAATAGGAATCCGTCTTTATTATTTCATCAATATCATTTTTAGAAAGGTTTTCTTTTTTCACGTACTGTTTGATTATTTTCTTCTTCTCTTCGTCTGTTAGAACATTGATACCACTGTCAATCTCTACGATACTGGATTGTTTTTTGAATAGCCCTTGTAATGTTTTGTCTTTTATCACACATCGTCGACAAGACACTAGCATCTTTGATTTTTCCAAACATATTTCTAAGGTTTTTTCAAGACATTCCCATGAGTGTTTAGATATTTCATCCAATTTCTCTTTTCCAATAGGGTTATTCATAATAAAAAGTCTCTGAGTTAAGAAATTTGAAGATAGCTCTTTGAGTTCTCTAATTTCATCAATAGGAACAATATCCCAGCCCAGTTCTTGATACTTTAACGCAATATGTTGAATCATGGCCGTCTTTCCTGATCCAGAATTGCCTACGACAATGACAAAATTTTGATTTTGGAGTTTTTCTTCGACCACTTTTGTTGCGAAAGTTGGAACAAATGTTCTATTTTCCGTTTTCCAATTGGCAAAAATTGCATCCTTTAAAAACACTGCCCCTTTAAAAAGTAAAAAATAAAAAGTAGTTAAGTAGAGAAATTCCCTAGTGACAACTTATAAGAACATTATACACTTATCCACTGGTTGTGAGTGGAATAGCTCGATTTTATCAAACCCACGACAGGGAACTGAATAGACCATGTCAAGAGTATGACAAAATAGCTATCCCACTCAGAACCAGTTGAAAAGCGTTTTATTATAGTGATGTATCATACAATTTCTGAGGTTTGAAGTTTTTTGGAGCAAGATAATACTGCAAGAATAATCTGAAATCCCGATGACGTCACAATGCTACTGACGTCATTATGACATCATCAGTCAATAGATTTATCGCTGCAAATCAAAACTGGCGGCAAAAATTGCATGAAAATTTTCCGAGAGTGGATAGTATACACCTATTTACTGGCTATGAGGACAATAGCAAGTTTATCGTTCCCCAAGACAGCAAACTATTTCCCGAGGCGCAGCCGAGGGAAATAGTTTGCTGTCGAGGGGAACGATAAACTTGCTATTGTCCGACTAGTCAGTAAATAGGTGTTTTATTATACCGATGCTGACTTAACTTTTGTTAACTTTTGAGTCCAGGGTACATACAATTATGATATTCCATATTTAGCCTGGTCCCCTGTCTCATCCTTGCCAAGGCAGGAGAGCCAGGTGGATTACATTCTATGCTTTCCTTTGATTGGTTAGAAAAATGCGCGCCAAATCGTAGATTTCTGAGCCGTTGCCGTTAACCACGGAAATAAATATCGACGTAACAATGATACATTACGTCGACGACGTAGAAAAATACGACGTCACAATGAACGTTTTCACCGGAAGCGCAACCATTTTCGACGTCACAATGGGCTTAGATTCAGGGCAGATTCGCCCTGAATCCATTGTACTCCACCTGGCCCTAGTGACGCGGAGAATACGAAGCAAAACAGGGACAGGGAACCAGGCTAATTCCATATTATACCGATGCTTACTTAACTTTTGTTACGTCATAATATATACGCGTCACAATCCGTATTAAACCAGAAGTTTTCCGAGATGAAAAGCGAGGGAAACAGAATGCTGCCGGTGAATAGTTTGATGACTATTTCACCATGGGCAGATAGCACAAAAACTATTTCACAGTAGGGGCTGTTTGGAAAAGATAGCATGTTTATTCGTCATGTTTTTATATTGAACAAATTCACAGAGGTATAATAACAAAAACTATACCCAGGGGTATACTTTTGCTATGTGTGAACTATAAATGATAGCTATTTTACCTTCTGAACTTTATATAAGAAACATTTTAACAGAAGTATAATAATGTTAATTATTACATCTACGTTACACTTGAAAGTTACTAGAGCTAGAATTTAATCACTTCATGAAAATATGAACATTGAGCAGAGGAATATAAATAAATAACTCACTTTCTTTTTCGATTTTTAGACCATCTTGTGTGTCAATAGAATTTCTTGGCCCTGAAAATATTTTAAGTAATCTCACATGTTATTGAGAAAAGAAGCAAGGAACAATTATTTGGACATAGTTTTATTAGAGGATAGTTTACATTTTAAGCATAAAAATATTTTTTATTGGATAGACTGTTATGTTAAAAAATATAACGTAATGCAAATTTGCAAAATTTATACCCGTTTAAAGGCCTTTCAATATTAGTTGACACTAGCTCAGTTTTAATTAGTTTAGGTTGTGATATTATGGTGTCATTTTTTAAATTCTTTTTTACTCCGTCATAATCCCCGGCTGAAAGGGGGTATATAAATTTCGGTCTGTCTGTAGTTCTGTTTGTATGAAATGATTTCGTTTCCACGCAATACCCTGAGAAGCCTTAACGCTTTTTGCAATGAAGATTTACACAGTATTTACCTATGACCTAAGAAAGATACCTATTGATTTTGAGGTATAACGGTATAAGGGTCAAGGACGTACATGTAAATTCATAAATTTTGAGTGTGCAAAACTTTCAATTCTATACGATATCTCAAGAAGCTGTTTTTGAAATTTAATTTTATATCATAGCTCCCTTTTGCCCCTCCTGCCCTTCTTAAAGTGTCCCCTCGACCTTCTTCCCCCCATCTGAGGTCAGATCATTTAATTTCTTTTTTTACTTGTTTTTTTTTTGGGGGGGGCAGATTTTCTGAATTAGCTTGTTATATTCCGCTTTCCTAAATTCCGCATTCGCTAAAAGTTTATCAATTTTATTGCCTTCTCTTCTATTTTAAACATATTTTACTGATAGACCCTTTTATTTCATTAATCTCCTGAACTTTATTTTTGTTAAGTTGGCCAACAATTTGTACAATACGATTGATATATAAACATAAAGAGAGAAATAGCAGATCATTTGCAAAAAATTTGCAACGATATTTAAGTGTATATGAAAAATAAACGTTTTATACTCACGACAATATTCTGTGTTAAAATTCATTCCTGCCTTTATTTCCTGTACATCTGACAGAAGCGTGGATACATTTTCCCGGAGGTCTTTGTTATTTTCATAATCTTCTCTCAGTTTATCAACCAGTGCTTCTTCGTGTTCTTCTTCCAAGGCCTGTCTTTCAATGCTTTGAAGGCCATCCATGTAATTTTTCCCCGTATATATTTGAAGTCTTTGACATACATCTGTTATAAGTGACCAGTTGTCATCAAATGCTTGTTGTGAAGTAGAAGCCGAATACACGTGTCCAAAAACACTATTCCGAATCAATCTTATTCTTTCAATGTCATCTCCAACAGTAATCTCTGCTGAAGCAGGCATGTCATTACCTCCCCAAGCATTTGTTGGTGGAGGAATCGTTGTACAAATATTCCTTAGCAGAGTATACATGAGTGTTATGTCAAAGTTCTTGTAGCCAGAATTCTTAGCATCAATTAAAAGAAGCTCCTGGTCAGAACGCAATCTTTTATAAATTGATGATGACCTCACTCTTTTCAATACAAAAGAAGGGGGTACATCCATTTCTAATATATCTCTGTAGGCCTCAGTTAATACATCGTTTATAGCCATTCCAAGTTTTGCAAATCTAGAACGTCCACCGGGATCCGGTCCAGTTGCCATTTTCGAGTTTCGGAAAAGGAACTTTTTCCTTTTTTCTGAAACAAAATAAAACGCAAAGTTATTGTAAGAAGCCTTTTATCTTTTCTTTGAATATGACTTTAACTGTTGAAGCTGGCTGTATTGCATAAACAATTTATAGTTTTTTTTTCGGGTAAAACTCTTGGACAACTGGTCAAAAAGATATACCAAATAAAATATTTTCATCCAATACCTGTAACTCTTGAATATATATGCACGTTTTTTGTTTATTAGATTTAGATATATATAAAATTTGTATTTTTTCTACTCTTATATTTCATGTGGGGCCTCGAATGAATAAATGTTTCAAGATATTATGTGTTGTGTATTTTTGAGTGTAAAACCGATGGAATTTTCGGGAAAAACGTTTCAGGATACTATAGCATGTAAGGTGGGAATAGTTTACTGTTGTTGCAATGATTTCCAGCAATATCTGGGTGAAGTGAAAGTGGAGAATGGGGACAACATCCTCAGTAAAAGAGCATATAAAGTAAGCTTTTCATTTAAAAGAATGTTGATCTGATAAACCATCGAAAAGGCGAATCTCTCACTCTCTTTCTCTGTCTTTTTCTCTCATTCATGCAAGTTTAAACCAGATTTCTCGATGTAGTTTTAGCTATATAAAACATCTATGAAACAGAAGGACCATCGGACACAAAGCTTACCTGAGAAGCTTTTGCCATGTTGTTCTTAACCAGATTTTCCCACTTGTAATACCTATTGCTGTCCCTGCTAATGCCCGGGGTCATGAATTTCACAATTTAGAGCCTACACTACCCCTGAATGATTTCAATTGAGTGTCAGATTTGCTGGCCAAGTGGTTCTTAAGAAAAGATTTCTCTTATATTTTAATGTCAGTCTAGGTTTTCCTATATTAGTTCCACCCTTCCACCAGGAGTAATGATTAAAGCAATTAAAATCTATACTAGCTTAGGGTGCTTCCACGTACGTTTCAGATTTAGTGACCCAGTGGCTCTGAAGAAAAAGATTTTTTAAAAGTTTTATTTCAATTTGTATACATGTGTATTAAATTCAATGTCAATCGAGGTTTCCCGATATGAGCCCACCCTACCACCGGGAGTTATGATTAGACCACTGTTAAATCTAAATAACCTAAGGCTGCTTTCACGTAAGTTTTTGCTTTACTGGTCTTGTGGTTCTGGAGAAGGTTTTTTTTTAAATTAACCCTACCCTGGGGATCATAAGTTGAACAATGTAGAATGTGCTCTATGTGCCCAGGATACTTCCATATGAAAGTCAGCTCTAGAGAAGAAAATTTCTAAAGATTTGTCCTATTGCGGTAATGATTATAACAGTTTAGAATCTACACAGCCTCGGGATGCTTCTACGTAAGTTTCAGCTTTTCTGGCCAAATTGTTCGTGAGCAAATTTTTTATTTTTGGTGCTTTCTTGATAATCTTCCCTTGTAAATGATTGGACTTGCCTTCATTTTTAAAAAATTATTTCCCTCTACCAAGTATGCTTTGTACCAAGTTCAATTTTGAAAAGAAGTTTAAAAAGTGAAAAAAGTTTACAGATAGACGAACAGCTATAGGACGGAAAGACAGAAAGAAGGACGGACGGATGACAGAAAACAGGTGATCAGAAAAGCTTACACGAGCTTTCAGCTCTGGTGAAATATGGTTTATAAACAGTGTTATATTACTCGTCTCAATAATAAACAAATCCTACGGTGCAGAAAATAAGTCAGTCAAACTAAATAAATTGTAGAGTGAAGGCAATTACATTATTAATAGTGATCAATTATCATAGGTGAACAATTTGAAAGACACAATGTTCATCATAGTTATGCATAATTGCTATTATATTATCCATAAGCAGACATGGCATTTTAAAAGAAAGAATGCAATTCAAGCAAGAGAGAACTAGCCCCACACCAGAACCCATGTGCAAGGGTCACAAATTTGAAAATTTTGGAAGTGGCACTCCTATAACATTGATATTCACCTTTATTTTATTCTTGTACGTGTGAATTGCTTGTAATTTTCAGTCTCAGATATTTAATTTTTTTTAAACAATTGTTTAAGTAGCATTTATTCGTTTGACATTTTTGTTTTCTTCAACTGCAAAACCCTAGACTCTGCTTTCACAAAAAATGGCAGCATTATATACTGAAGCGCCCATTCCTTTCATTCACAATATTAAATATCTTAATAATTTTCTTATTCATATTTTATATTCTCATAGACATATGGCCTGATACAGCAAATTTATCACTCACAAAATAACCGCATAGGCTATTCACACACACATAGATACCTACTGACGTCCCTTCTCATTTTAAACATTGAATTTATTATTCAGTTTTCCGGGTGCTACACGAAACTGAAATACTTGTTGATGTTCTTTGACGTTTTACGACGTCATTTTCGATATCTCATTAAACTCTCCACTATAAAATTTTGACTTTTTTACAACGAAGAAACATTTAACCACAATATGGCATATGAACAAAAAATTACTGTTTGCACTTTCGCCATTTGCAGATGTTTGACAATTGGAATTAGTAAGAGTATGAAAAAAAATATAATATGACGTTTAGAAACAAAAATTATAACAGATGAGTTGAACATCCCTTGAATACATACCTTAGTTTCGGTTTCTTGCACTTTTTAATCCCAATTCTTATTTTAAATAGAATGTTCTGTTAACAATTCAAAATGGAGAAACATCAAACTTTAAATGTTTTTTTTTTAAATACAATGAAAGCCTTTTAAAAAGCAGCACAAATGTGTTCCATATCCTGATCCCAAGTACGTTGCTATGGGGTCGGGCTAAATCAGTGAATGTTCTCGAGATATCAATGATCCGTGTCTTAAGATAGACATTATTCGTGCGCACATACAAAAATCTTTAAGATAGCTTCGGGTGAATGAATATTTATTAGTTTTTTTTATGTAAGATAGGCAGCAAATACAGAGTGTTATTTTAAACTCTTTAAAACAGTGTTGATGATGATCAGAGAACTATTATTGTCATAAAATAAATTATAGCATAAGCTATTAAGGTTGTAGCTTTCAGTAAAAGTAAGACTTCTCTTTTTGTTTGTTTGGTGTTGTTTTTTTTTCACTCAATACGACGCCACCACTTGCCGAGGGAAAGCTGCAAATCAAGAATGTACTGGACGGCACCTAGGTCTTTTGAGCGGCTACGGATCGTTTCCGTACTAGCCCCACGACTCCCCTGTCCCTTACTCTGCGATTGAAGAGCAGACGCTTAACATTTTTGCCATGCAGGTGCATGTACATTTTTTTTCAGGGTACCTGCCAGATTGGAGGTCACACGCATAGATAGGTATTTATCCTGATACAGAGTGGTTTTACTAAAAAACAACCTAGAGTATTCATACACAATTTCACATTTCACTTTCAATTTTTTTTTTCTAGTTTCACACATCATCTCCAGCATTTACTACTTTTCTTGATTTTTCTCGAGTACTATGTAAAACTCGATTGCTGTTCCTGCTCTGTTACAGCCACTATTGAAATAACGACCGCTTTTGAAATAATTATATCAATAGTGGTTGAGAGTGCATTTCAATAACAAACATAGGAAATAACCACTATTGAAATACAACCACTATTGAAATAATTTTATCAATAGTGGTTGAGAGTGCATTTCAATAACGAACATAGGTAATAACCACTATTGAAATACAACCACTATTGAAATAATTATATCAATAGTGGCTGAGAGTGCATTTCAATAACGAACATAGGTAATAACCACTATGGAAATACAACCACTATTAAAATGATAATTTCAATAGTGGTTGAGAGTGCATTTCAATAACAAGCATAGGTAATAATCACTATTGAAATACGACCACTATTGAAATAGTGGGTGAGAGTGCATTTCAATAACAACATAGATAGTAACCACTATTGAAATACGACTGCTATTGAAATAGTTATTTTAATAGTGGGTGAAATTCATTTCAATAACAAACATAGGTTGAAACCTCTATTGAAATAATGTTCTCTTTTGAAATACAGATTTCAATATGGATTAAATTATTGATTTCAATAGTGCATTGAACAATGAATCCAATATATATTGAAATAATTATTTCAAAAGTTTCTGACGCGGTGAAAGTTTTCTTTCAATACTGTTAGCATTTTAATAGTGGTTGAAACCTTTGATTATTATATTGCAATGCACTGTCACCAACTATTAAATAATTATTCTAGTTCTGCTCGTATTTCAATAGTGGTTGAAACTTATAGTTATTATATTGAAATGCACTCTCGCCCACTATTGAAATAATTATTTCAATAGTGGTCGTATTTCAATAGCGTTTACTAACAGTGTTTGCTATTGAAATGCACTCTCGGCTACTATTGATATAATCATTTCAATAGTGGTCGTATTTCAATAGTGGTTACTAACCATGTTTGCCATTGAAATACACTCTCAACCACTATTGATATAATTATTTCAATACTTGTCGTATTTCAATAGTGGTTACGTTTTTTTTTTAATTCTTCCTTGGAAAATGAAAATAAATGTAGTTGTTTTGCCTTGTGCGGGGATTTTACTAAAGACAATATCAATAGTATATGATTGATGTTGTTTTTCTCGAGAATGTTTCACTCATACATGTACAGACGTCATCGTATATCAGTAAAGGTCTTGAATTTTGCTTGGCACCTATAGGATCATTGAGCAGTGTGGGTTTTTCGTTGCACCGATGCCTGCCGAGGCACAGTGTTCCGAGTTTTGTGGTCTTATTTGAAAGACCTGATTTTTTTCTCTTCGAGATGCCGAGCTTTTGCAGAAGGAACAGTTGCAATCCATTTTATCGACAAGTCTGTCACAGCCTTCAGCTGGTCATGGAGCGAACGAGTAATGGAGGTGAATCAAGGTCTAGGTTATGATTTTTATAAAAGAATTTGACCTTTAGAAAATAAAAATAAGTTTCAAACAACCCTCGAATACATACCTTAGTTTCGGTTACTTGCATGTAATCCACTAAATTGATTTTGAAGAAGATTTTTGGTTTACATATTTATCCATATTATGAAACTATTTTGATTCTAGTTACATGTACTTTCCTACAAGTGTTTTTGAAATACATCTGATTCAAGCCCTAACATATTCTCTACAGAACTTTTCAAAAGCAACACAGGAGTGTATATCCTGATCTCGAGCAATTTTATAAGGGCCGAGTAAAATCAATAAACTTGGATCGATAAATATCTATGATTTGTGTCTTTAAATAGACACTATTTGTGCACATTTAATAAACGCTCAACTACATTTATGAATAAATTTTTAACTGGTTTAGGTAAATTTGAAAGTCGTACCAGGAGGAACGATCTTCATGTTCTGTTGTGTTGGTACTTTGCAACTCTATAGTGTGATCAACATGCATAGAATTTTTTTCATTATCAGGCAGGTTGTATTGTGTGTTGAGAAAAGGGTCCTACACTTTTTAAAAATAATTAAGAGTCAAAATCAGCAAGCTTCGAGCATTTAGTTAAAAAATGTGGAAAGTGGCATAGAAACAGATTTGGTTAAAACTCATATATAAATTTTCAGAACAAAGGGTATGATAGAAAAAGGCAAGCAAAAAATAATTTTTCGCATTGTTGCTATGGAAACCACCCGCCTTTCAAATAGCGCGATTTGTACTTTATCATGACACTTGAAGTTATGGTCAAACAAATAATTTTTTTTTACTAGTCATTAAAAAAGCTTTTAAATTATTATTTCATTTATATAAATATACTCTATTTTAACAACTGTTGATTATTGAAATTCTCTTCACCTTTTGATGAATAAAACTAGTTTTTGGAGATTTATTTTGCTTTAAAAAACAGCAAATTTGAAGTACTCTATAAGAAGTCTACAACCACATTAAAGCTTATCAACATAAAATATTTATTAAGCAGTATTTGACTAGAAGAATCAAGAAAAAAATCCGCAGGCAACTAAAGCATTTATATATGATAACTGATTTAAATCCATAATTTTCTATCATTTTTGCTTCAAATTACCTCCCTTAGGTATAGCTCTCTAACATAGGAGGAATACACGGTAGTTTGCTTACATTGTTTTCAATAACAATGTACAGAAGACTAGCAGAAAATTACAAACTTGGAGCAGTCTGAGCCTCAGTTTTTGGTGTTTTCATGAGTGTTAATTGAGGTGAGTGATTGAAATTTATACAATTTACCATAACAACAGTTACTGAAGAATGGATAACATAAAAAAAAATAACCATGCAGTAAAATATGTAACACTTGGCAAGTGTTTTTGCACATTTCAATTTAATTCTGATTGATTATATATGTTAGCATTACTTTAGTATTTTATAACTAAAAAGAAAAGATTATGCATGGCCTGAGGAACCAGGAATAGGGAGTATGCCCCCCCCAAACAATATTTCCGATATTAAACTATAATATGATAAAATTAAATTAAATTCCGGCCCCAACTCAGATTGTTTCTACCGGCCTAACGTGAAAAAGTTGGTCATGATCAGTTATATAACTGTATCCAAAATTATAAAGTTTAATTTGAATTTAGTTTAATTTTAATTTGTTGTATTCATGGTATGTATGTAACCAAAGTCACTCACCAGCTATAATGATTATAACTTAAGTGATGGTCGGGTGAATAAAAATGTTGTATATAATAGTAGATATCTTAATTTACCATTTAAGATAAAACCTGCCATTTACATGAAAAATTATGAATTTATGAAAACCAACACTATTATGAAATATTTGTAAAATGGAATGACCTTTGTTATGATGTCCGTAAAAAAAAAGAAAAAGGGGCAGGGGGTTAACTCTGTACTTAATATATTTTAGTTTAGGAAAGGGGATTACCTTTGATGTATTGTGATACAGAGATAGGACCTACAGACAAGTGTATCATGTATGGACTAGTGGTAACTGAATTGTATATATATCACAGTAAAATAGTTAATTAAAAAAAAACTTTTTTACTGATGTAATCCAGTGTTTACGTATAAAAAAAAATTCATATGCGGCAAACATTTTCTCCGGTACCACTGAACTAATTTAAGTCAACTGGGTTCAAATAATAAGCATAATTAGATTTAAAGCACGTAAATTAATGAAATGAATATCTAGTCTCCATTTTTTCTTTGCGGGGGGGGGGGTTATTGGAAAGAATTGAAAAACATAATTTAGAGTTTTGACAAAACCTAGAACCAATTGACCTTTTTATCGCAAGTTTTTTAAATTTAAAGAATATCCAAAATCAATACGGTCTCACATTTGTGTTGTTTACTTCTGTTTTTAGAATGAAATTCGGCACTTTGAAGCCAAACTCGGAAAGAAGGAGTAACAGAATTGGATGAGCTGATATAGAATTAGACAGGAAAAACATGTGAACAATACATTTAGTATAAACGTTTACTTTTTAAAATAAAATGATAAACCATTGAGATCTCTTGGAATTTAATTGATTCCAATAAACATGCTTTGCATTCATCATCATTGCTCAAGCTCAATTAGAAATGGTTCTAAGTATATGGAGGCAAAGCTGTATAATATTATTACATTTTAATCTTATCACTTTTTCAGATTATGAGAATACATTATTACAGTACAGACCATTGATGCTTATAGTGTGTGGATAGTGTTACCGGAGACTCAGGGATCCAGAAAATAGATCCATGAATTGTACAGTGTATTCATGAAAGTGGATCAAATAAAAATGTTCAATCCAAAAGTAACATTCTTTGTTTGTCTGTTAGCATTTTTTATTGACGTAAATTTAATAACTGTCAATTCTAGCATGCAGATTCATAATTAGATAGTAGAAGGATCTGAAACATATCTTTATATTCTGCATTTTGAAGTATCATAATTAAAAAAAGGTCAATATTAAATGATCAATCAATTAATTTCAAAACTGACAAAACGTTTTTGTGAGAAAAAAGTAAGAGGGCTAATTTATATATTGTACATGTATCTCAAGTGCCACTGATCTTTGTGTGAGTGAATTAAAATGATGATGATGAACTAGTTTAAAGTCAGACGACACGTTCCTCAAATTTATGTTTTGTATCTCTAGGTATTCTATATATAAAATTTTCATATTTGTCATTCCCTTCTGATTTTTACATTGTTTACAAAATGTTTTAAAATCTAAATATAAACAACAAAAATTTCGATATATGCCATTCAAAATATTACTCATTAGGGTAATTAATGAATATCTTTAAGGGTCAGTTCAAGCTTAGACATTCACATTTATATAGCCCTTCCAGATTTTTATTTTAGGCACCAGTAGCTACTGAGCTGTCTAGCAATGTTGTTTCTTAATTAGGATCATCGGTTCAATACCAAAGGTTTGTCCAAATGAACTTTAGTCAAGGTCATGACAAACCTACAGCTCAAAAATAATCCCCGAATTGAAACCTCAAGTCTTTTCATTAGAATATTACAGAATGTTTAAGATTGCGCTATTCTTCTACCAATGACCTTGAACTTATTCAAATGACCTATGGACAAGTTTTTGACACATCTCTAGATCACAAGCAATTTAATATCAAGTATGAACTTTTAGTGGCACTTCATTGAAATGTTATGAACAAGTAAAAATTTTACATACATATGGATGGGTGATCAAGGTGACTACCCCCCCCCCCCCCCCTCCTTTCCGAGTTTCGTTTGTGAGGAATATATAATTCCTTTTGAAATTGAATGTGCATTTATTTATCAACAATAGTAAAATTATGAATATGTTTTGATCAGAACCAATATGACCAATATAATGGACACTGTACATGTATTCAAATTACCCCCATCCCTTCAAATAAGCTTATAAATGCCAGATTGTCACACATTTCAACCATTTGTAACTTTTTTGTACTAAAGTTGCCTGCAAATTTTATTGCATGGATATGACATATAGATAACCCCTAACAAGATCACACTATTCATTTTACCAGCAGTGGTTGTAGATTTTGTGAATGTAGTGATAAACATAAAAACTATGTATTTTTTTCAAAATTATAAGCATTGACGCCATATTCTTTTCCCGTTGTCATGGCAACAATATCACTACAGATATTTTGTTTTTCCTATATTTGGAGAATGAAGTTATTCCATCTTTTAACAAATAAAGTAAACAAAATACCTTATCTTATCACGTTCAGAAAACATATTCATAGAAAAATGACCAAAAATCATTGATTTTCATAAGGATTTATGAACCCGTTGCTAAGGAAATGAATTTCCTTGGATACCAGTCCCTTCACACATTCAAAAAAAATTTTAATTGTGTTTTAGCATTAGGTAGGACAAAATCTTTTATATGCCAAAAGCTTTTGAAAAAATAAAATTTTGACTTTCCATTCAATGCCCGATGCTTGCTGATTTTGACTCTTAATTATTGAAAAACAATTCGGTTTCTTATATGAATTATTTAATATGAAGAAAAACTGTATGTGGATAACGAACAATCGTCGATCTCAAAATCCATTAGATATTACAAAATTGGAGCAAATCTAACACGGATCTCTAAAACATCAGGGGGGGGGGGTGATTAGGTGCCATGGAGGAGTGAGCCTCCCCTGTCGAGCGGTCACATGTTTTTAAACACAAATTGTTTGTTTTGAAAAAATAATATGCAAACATACTGTTTGAAATTTAACGCCGATAAGCAGCTGGTTGAGCAGCTGCGTTTTATAATTAACATAACCGCCGTCACAACAAATAAGTAAAATTATAGTTATACAAGTTGTGATACTTTTCACTTATTAATTATCTAACCATTTATTCTGCTCATCGAACACTTAAAGGTTTTTATCTGACTGCTCATGGTAACTTTCAAAAACGACACTACATACCTTACAAATAGGTCGTGTATATCTCCTTTTTACCGTAGATTAATTTTTGATATTGAGATAAATATTTTTGAAATTTCGTTAAATTTGCCACAAAAGAAAATTTGTACCAATGATGTTTAATTTGTTCCCATGAAATCCAATATTCATTTCTTCCCTAAAAATTAAATTTCATTCCAAATGAATAAAATTCGTTTCTAAAAAAATTAAAAATCCTTCCCCACGAAATAACCTTCGCTTTCACGTTTAAATTTCATACAAATTAAATTTACTTTTCTTTGAACTAAATGTTTTTGATGGGAACGAAGGATAAAATCCTTTTTGGGGAGGGGGATAACCTCACAAAAACTGGATAAAATAAAGTGCATTAGGTATTCTTTTTAACAAATTAAAGATAACAAATAGTTCTTTATGTTACAATACCTATAATTTAAATCCTGTTCATAGAAAACAGCGAAGAGTTAAATTTCTCTGATAAGAGTCTAATATACTGTAAACACTTTCTTTTAATTGGAAAAAAGGCTATTTAACCATTACAAAACATAGACAAATAAAAGACAACACAAAACAAAACTAATACAAAAATGATCTTTAGGGAATCAACATTTCATTGACTGTTTTCTATTGTATTTTAACTATTTTTTCTGCACCAGCTGATAAGACTGTTTATGTAAAGTTCCTGTCTTTGATTTGTAGATTACAATGACAAGGATTGCAATGAGGATGATTCCTCCTACAGTAGATCCAATCACTATACCTAATATCTCCCAGTCATCTGTTGTCTCAACCTGTGAATAAAAATTCATTTCTTGATGTACAAGCCAAAAAGCAAGTATCTATTCTTTATAAATATCCCTGTAACAGTATTGTGCAGGAAGTTATGAATTATTATATTTTAGAAATATAATACACATAGTAACAATAAACCATATACATAGATATGTATTTCCTATTAGAAGTTCGGTTTAATAAAATTTTAACCTCTGAATAGGTGTTTTAATCGTGATTATTTATTTCTTTGGCTATTACATTTTTTAATCTTAATTTTCAAAATACGAAATGAAAGGAAACAGTTTTCATAAAAATCAAAGTTATTTTATATCATAAAGATTTTAGTTATTCAATTTTAAATCATATAGTATATTATTTTCTTTTTTGTCTATTCAACATTTTACAGTCAGTGCATTTTCAAAATGAAAATGGGTATATTTTATGTCGACCATTCTTTTGAAACCCTCGAGCTCAATTCTTACATGTAGGTGACAATAAGATAATTGTCAATAGCATATCACGTGACATTATGGTAAGGTTTCATTTTTTTTCAACAATAAGAAACAAAAGGTGCACTCTCAACGTCATCAGTGTACTTCATGTTTATGCTATTTTTCTTCAATACTGATAAACGCTGAAGACAAAGCATACCTTTTCATTTTCTATTTTTTCGCTTTTTGTCGTCTCATCTTGTATTGTGGTTATATTTGGGGCAAGAAACAAAAGCTGTGTAGACAAGACAAAGTTACACTGGTCAAAATAGCCGTTCTTGTCTGTTATGGTTAAAACTACGGACTGGACACAGCAATGGCCTCTATCGAAGAAAAAACAATGCATTCATTCTAACAAATCTTTAATGGCATATGAATATGAAAGCAATTTCAAAAATTCAGATTTATTTCTTTACGTTTATTTTTGTCATTGCAGGTTTCTTTCGAAGAATTATTTAGTTCTGTCACAAAATTTTCAGCATAACCTGATTGATATTGGCAGAGAGAAGTTTGCTTCTGAGAGATTCGAGTGTTCTAGAACCACGTCATCATTGGGCAGCCTGATTTCAGACAGCCGTATCGTGGCAGAAGACAATTGGACCAAACCTGTCCAGTTATAGATAGAACAGTTTCCTGTGTTCAGTGATTCCATGGGACACATTTCCGGAGCATTTGATATAGTACACTGAGCTCTTCGTGTATCTGACACCTATATCATGACAGGGTTAAAATATATTTTTTGACCGTTAAATACTTTCTATTATAGTTTAGTTTTTTTAAGTATTCGATAACTGTCAATATTATATACTATAAACTTTTGCTTTGACGGAATCAAAAATGAGTAGCAAGAACAGAAAAGAATATTATATTATCGACTTTATGTAATTTTTAAATTAAACAAAATTGCGTCGAGAAAATTACTTATTTGTTGAGTCAAAGTCGTCTGATGACTCGAATTATTTCTTTCTATGGCAAATACTCTGACTAGGAATCTTTGCTGGTGTAATTCATTATTCATGAAATTCATTACATCTTAAGAGATGAATGATATCACGAAAATACCATAGCATACAATAATGAAGATATTCAACTTAATGAAGGCTTTTTTCAGTGCAAAATTACTACTCTATCATTTTAAGCTTTACTTACAAAGTATCTCCTTGTTTCCGTTTGAATGACGCTTGTGTAGTTTTCCAGAGTAACAGAAAATTGTAATAATCTATCAAAGAAGGCATGTTGAAATTTATTGAGTACTTGGAGTTCTACCTTAAATATTTATTTTTTAAGAATATCTTTGCTAGAGCAGATATACATACCAAAAATGACTATGACATACTCAAGTCATAGGTAGTAAAACCGTTGTATTGAGCACAGATTTCATTCGAAGTGGTATATGAAATGTACCAAACTCATATATTACACTTTTACTGCAGTGACCTTGAAAAAGTTATGTCCTTGAGTCCTTGAGTCAAGGTCAACATGTCCAAATGAACTTTAGTCAAGGTCATGACAAACCTACAGCTCAAAAATAATCCCCGAATTGAAACCTCAAGTCTTTTCATTAGAATATTACAGAATGTTTAAGATTGCGCTATTCTTCTACCAATGACCTTGAACTTATTCAAATGACCTATGGACAAGTTTTTGACACATCTCTAGATCACAAGCAATTTAATATCAAGTATGAACTTTTAGTGGCACTTCATTGAAATGTTATGAACAAGTAAAAATTTTACATACATATGGATGGGTGATCAAGGTGACTACCCCCCCCCCCCCCC